>OZ014519.1:167898580-168141080 GCA_963966055.1 Lathyrus aphaca
GGTCTTGATGTAGAAATTTGGATCCAAAAGCACTTCTAGATCCCAAACCAGATCTGAATCACCAATTAAACCAACAAGATGATGCAAGGAAGCTATGAATGGAGGTCTAGTTCCAAGATCTACACACCTCAAGGCAAGGTTATGTGATCTTCAAAGAGGAACTCTTAGTGAATTTGGAAAATTGGGAGAGAAAAGTGAGAGAATTGTGAGAGAGAAGAGTGAAAATTCAGAATGGAGAGTGAAAAATGAGAGAAGTTTTTTCTTGGTTTGGAGAGAAATGGATTAAATATGGTTTAGGTTTAGGGCCCAAAAATTAGGTTTGGGATCCAAAATTATGGTTTGGCAAAGAGATTAGGATTTATCAATGGAATTAGGCTTGGATAAGTGCTCTAGATCCTTATTTTTAATTTCCAATTAATTCAAAATGAATAAAAATCAGAAACTTCAAAAATTGGAGCCAAACACATGCTGAAAAATGCTGCTGGAATTCAAAATTCGCAGCCGTTAACCGGTTAACCAAAGCGTTAACCGGTTAATGCCAATGAATTTTGAATTTTCCCTCCTTTTGGTGGGAAACCTCAGGAATGGCCCGACGCCAACCGTTTTGATCTGATTTTGATCCTCAATCCTTTTTAGGTCCTTGACCATGATGTCAACCTTGTAACATGCCCTGTGAGCTTTGAATTTCCCTGATGATTGATTATATGCCTTATGCTGGAATATGCAAGTGCTATGCTTCATTTTTCTATGCAATATGCTAAGGACATGACATGCTGATGATGATTATGATATGATGATGATGCTAAACAGGAGAGGGAAAATTTGGGGTGTTACACTATGTTAGCTTTGTTACATCATTGTGTGCATCTTATAAGTGTTTCATACGCATTCTTAAGTAGTCATTTCAAGTCTTTAGTCCTTTTTCTTCATTTAGTATCATATACCATCTTAAGACTTCAAAACTTAACTTTTGGTTCCTTAACCCTAATGCCTCTCATATTATCTCCTTTGTGATCAATTTGTGAGTTCATGTTCCATTTTAATTTCTCATCAAGCCCCTGGTTTTTGTATGGGAAGTTCAAATATCATTATTCATGTTTTGGCTTTTTCTACTAAGTCATGTTCCTTACTTGTAAACCATTTGTCCATGTTCATTCTTTCATCCTCCACTCTTGTGTGTGAATTTCTATAACTTGAATATCTTCATTCCTATTTTGATTTCACATCTTAAGACACTTCCATTTAGTGTTAGCTTATGGATTTTCCATTCACCTTTGACTTCATGCAAGTTTGCTATGCTTAACCATTTAAGTTTCTCATGTGACTTCACCTTAACTCATATTAGGGATTAGCTTCATTTTAGGGTATAGTTTGAAGTTGTCCATTCTTATGACCTTAGAATACTTTGGTAGGAGTTAGCTACTGACTTTATTAGCTTGTTACCATATAGGATACCTTAGACCTAGGTCTTAGTCTTAGAAGCTCAATAGTTCTTTCCCTTTAGCTAGTATGAGCTTTGTTGGAGTTTTGACATGCCTTACTTGTTCAAATTGCTTCATCATGCTAACTTTTTGTTTTGTAGGGGGGAATATTGAGGTAAGCACTACTTCATTCCTATCTCTTATGCATTTTAAATTTTTTTTGCCTTAGCACCTTGTGCTTTTCTCTTAGGTTTTCCCTTTCGTCTTTTCCTTTCTCTTTAGGATTAGAAAACCTCACAAACCTTTAGGGCATCCTTTTGTATATAATAAATAACTTAGGGTTGTGTCTTAGTCCCCTTAGTTGTGCCCTTTCTCCATTTGAGTCTTCTTCTCTCATCTTCAAACAAAAATCCAAAAGACACTTAATAAAGGATGGAAGTAGTCTCTTGTGTATAGCCTTATTCCATGGGGAACTCATATTCATTCCATCTTGGAATAGTGTGGGCTTGTCTAGCATGATGTACAATTCTGATCATGAGACTATCTTCACAAAGAAAATAAAACACATTTCTTCAAAAATGATACAAAAACATGTAATAAGTTCAAAAAGCTAGTGAACTTAGACCCTAATCCTTGGAAACAAGTCTTGGATAAATTATCCATACTTGGTGTGCTTGTTCTTCTATTCCCTCTTGGAATGTAGTAGCAATTACACATTCCATGGAAAATAGTTTGAATTCACTTCCTTGTTCCAAATTCATAAAAACTCTTAAAAAAGACAAACAACAAACAATAAGCGACTTTCCTGCGTGAATTCTCTTCTCACTTCATTCACTCTAAAACGCGAACTTGCAACGATGTGTCTCGCATGCAAGACGGTAAATGCACTCGTTCAACGCGAGCCTGCAACACCTGAGCATAGACATAAGAAGTTCCAGCTATAAAAAACACAAACAAATAGTTCCCGACTTAGTCAGGCGAACTACGTCGACTCTGATCCTCATTTTCCCGATGAGGTATGTAGGCAGCGGGGTAGGGCCCGTTCGAGCATATTCTTTATTTTCCTTACATTTCCCCCTTTCTTTTCAATCTCCATTTCCATGTCCCCTTTCTCATTTTAGTTCCAGCTCCAGTTAGCATTTCTTTCGTTCAGCAGCAGTTATATTTTTTTTACCCTTTGAAACAAACAAACAAGTGTGGATCCTGTCGGGTACAGCGGACGGTCTGGGGTGCTAATACCTTTCCAGGTCGTAACCGACTCCCGAACCCAGATCTTTGGTTCGCAGGACCTTGTCCTTTCCTTCTTACTCAGGTTTGTGCAGCATTATCTTTCCTGTTCCTTCAGGATACAAATTCCTGGCTGGAGACTCTACCTTTTCCACACCACTTTCACGTTTGTACTAGGATGAAAATCTCGGGAGCAACATAATGCTCCATAAATATGGAAATGCTAAGCTTTAGAGGATGAAAATGTAATGATGATTACTAGATGCAAATGGAAATGGACCTCCTAATGAGAAGGTAACAAGTACTTCAGGTATCTTTACTGGGGAGAAATAATCAATGCATTGATGTAATGAATCCCCGTGGAGAAGAGCAACTTTGTGGGGAATAGTGTCAATGATACATTGGCCCTGAACTGCCATTACTACCAAAAATAAATTGGACTTTGAGCTTGGAGAGAAATGATCCTACTGAGGATGATCTTGATTGGGGAAAAAGATTTATTGATGCTTTGCTAAGGAAGAAACTGTTGGGGAGCTTCTCAGGCACGAAATCCTTTGTTGGGGAGGAGATACCAATGAGGATTAGACTTTGCATAACGACTTCCCTGGGGAAAACTGTGAACAGTACTATGCAAGGAGTGAAAACCATCAGGCTCTTCCACATCTTCACCTCTGCTAGGGAATATCGAATCTTCATGTACTGCTAGGGACAAGAAGAATCTGGTGCGGGATACTCCTCATTGAAGGAAAAATCTCTTCTTGGGGAAAATATTAGCCTTTTGCCACTTTGTTGGGGAATATTTCAATTTCTGACTCTTCTGGGGATGATGAAGATCATCAAGAATGCTTCTTGCTGAAGAAAAGTGCTAGTCGTCTCTCGTTGGGGATGAGAGGTAAGAAGAGTCTCATGCCGAGGATGAGAAAGTACATCATCTCATGCTGGGGATGAGAAATGGTGATACCCTTTCGCTCGGGAGGTATTAAACCTCTTGTTGCTCTGCTGGAGAAGAAGTTGTCTGATGGGACCTGTTGAGGAATCTTGAATCTTGTTCAATGACCTGATGAGGAAGAACTTCCTGATGTTCTTCTATGCTAGAAATGACTTTGTCCAGCACCTGTACCTGCATGTTAGTGAACATAACTGATAGTACCTGCAAAAGAGAGAGTTACTTTGGCCTATGTGCCACGGGTTCATGGTATGAATCACCATCCCTGTTGCTCAAAAACTCAGATTCTTGGCAAGTGTTTTTACTCTTATGCATGTATTACAAAGCATCCATGTATTTGCAATATAATATTTATCACAATTGTTGGACGTTTTTGCAATCAATCAATGGTAGATGAAAAACAAAAACAACATGAAAGCAAATTTGAATGAAATTGCACTTTTATTGATTGAAAAGTGTGGCCATGAATAGACATTAAACAAGGAAGCAATCCCAAGAAAGAGGAAATTGCACAAAAGGAAAATAAACTATCCTAATGGCAATGTGAAAATCAGATCTCATCAAGCTCCGACCCGGCTATGACCCGTATGTCTTCAAAACTTTCCGCATGTTTCGATTTTTGAGGAAGACGATTGGACTGATTCTTAACCCTCAAATTATCCTTGATTGCAAATGACGAATCATAGATCTCGCAGATCACAATTGTTTGTTTCAATCCCTCTTTTACGTGGATCGCCCTTTAGGGTTTTCAATCCACCGGGATACCCTTTTTTTCCTGAGCTGTCCAATGTGGCTTTTCAGCTCAGCGGGTGTACATTTTTTCCATTTATTTCCCTAACTTTTTCCCGAGCCTTTTATTCTGTTTTATGTTTTCCGGGATGCCCTTTTTTGTCTGAACTTTTATTCTATTTTTGTCAAGCGGGTATCTTTATACAAAGTATTTTTTAATTGTGTCTGCATTGACAGGGGATAAAAAGTCTTCACCATCCATGGTTGTTAACATTAAGGCTCTGCTCGAGAAGACTTTTTTAACCACAAATGGACCTTCATAGTTGGATGTCCACTTGCCCCTGTGATATTTCAAAGGAGGAAGGATCCTTTCAGCACTAAATCACTGGGTATGTAACATTGAGGCCGTATGTTCTGGTCGAACGCCCGTTTCATTCTCCGTTGATACAGTTATCCATGACATATTGTTGCTAAACGTTTCTCTTCAATGAGGCTTAACTGATTGAACCTGGACTGGAGCAATTCATCTTCATCAAGCTTAACGTCCATCATTATCCTCAGAGAAGGGATCTCGACTTCAACTGGTAGGACTGCTTCCATACCATACACAAGCGAGAAAGGGGTTTCCCTTATTGAGGTGCGCACAGATGTTAGGTACCCATGCAATGCAAACAACAACATCTAATGCCAGTCCTTGTATGTCACAAACATCTTTTGCACTATCTTCTTGATATATTTTTTTGGTCGCCTCGACGGAGCAATTCATCTTCGGGCGATATGGAGATGAGTTGTGATGTTCGATCTTGAAATCCCGACATAGTTCTGCCATTATCTTGTTGTTGAGATTAGAACCATTATCAATAATGATTATTTCGGGTATTCCATATCGATAGATGATATCCCTTTTTACGAACCGAGATACCACTTATTTAGTGACATTAGCATAGGATGTCGTTTCTACCCACTTGGTGAAGTAATCAATGGAAACCAGGATAAAACGGTGACCGCTGGAAGCGGTAGGCTTGATCTTTCCAATCATATAGATGCCCTACATGGCGAAGGGCCAAGGGGAAGACATGAAACTCAATGAATTGGGAGGAACATGCACCTTATCAGCATAAATTTGAAATTTATGGCATTTGCGGGAGTATTTGCAGCAATCGGATTCCATGGTGATCCAATAATACCCCGACCTTAGAAGTTTCTTTGCCATGGCATGTCCTCTAGCATGAGTACTGAAGGATTCCTCATGAACTTCTTGCATTAACATGTCTGCTTCGTGTCTATCCAGCATCTGAACAAGATCATGTCGAAGTTCCTTTTATAAAGTACATCATACTGATTTAAGAAGAACCCGCCTGCCAACCTCCTAAGGGTTTTCTTATCTTTGCTGGATGCCCCTGTTGGGTACTCTTTAGACTTCAAGAATCGTTTGATATCGTAATACCATGGCTTGTCATCATTAACACCATCAATTGAGAACATGTATGCAGGCCTATTAAGACGATACACCTCGATTTTGGGAGCATAGTTCTCTTGGTGTACCTTAATCATGGAAGATAAGGTTGCTAACGCATCAACAAATTGATTCTCATCCCGAGGTACATAATGCAGCTTGAATTTCGTAAAAAATGTGAACATCCTCCGGGTATAGTCCCTGTAGGGAATCAGATGTGGTTGATGAACGAGCCATTTTCCGTTAACCTGAATGATAACCAAAGCAGAATCACCGAAGATATCGAGGGTCTTAATTCGCAAATTAATCGCCTCCTCTATCCCCATTATACAGGCTTCATATTAGTCCTCATTGTTGGTGCATTCAAAGGTCAACCGAGCAGTGAAGGGCATATGAACTCCCTCCGATGAAATAATAATAGCACCAACTATGTTACCATTCATGTTAACAGCCCCATCGAACATCAGACTCAATTTGGATTCAGGGTCTGGCCCCTCCTCCAGAAGTCGTTCTTCACAATCTTTCGATTTGAGGAACATGATGTCTTCATCAGGGAATTCAAACCTCATTGGCTGGTAATCCTCAATCGGTTGTTGGGCCAAATAATCTGATAATACACTCCCCTTGATAGCTTTCTAAGAAGTATATTGGATGTCGTATTCAGTCAGGATTATCTGCCAATGAGCTACCCTCCCAGTTAAGGCTGGCTTTTCAAAGATGTATTTGACGGCGTCCATCTTGGAAATCAATAGGGTGGTATGAGTCAACATGTACTGTCTTAGTTGGCGAGTAGCCCATGCCAAAGTGCATCAAGTTTTCTCGAGCAGTGAGTATATTGTCTCGCAGTCGGTAAACTTTTTTCTTAGGTAGTATATTGCATGCTCTGTTCGACAAGACTCGTCATGCTGACCCAGTATGCAACCCATTTACCCCTCGAGCACTGTGAGGTACATAATCGAAGGTCTCCCAGAAACTAGAGGTATGAGGATTGGAGTTTCTTGCAGATACTCTTTGATTCGATCGAAAGCCAATTGACAGTCATCATTCCACTTGATGTCCTGGTTCTTTCTCAAGAGTTTGAAAATTGGTTAGCATGTAGCTCTTAGGTGAGATATGAACCGTGCAATGTAGTTCAATCTGCCTAAGAAGCCACATACTTATTTCTCAGTTATAGGCTCAGGCATCTCCTGAATTTCTTTCACCTTCGCAGGGTTGACCTCAATCCACCTTTCACTTACAATAAAGCACAACAGCTTTCCAGAGTGCACCTTGAATGTACACTTGTGCGGGTTCAAATCTATCTGAATTTCTGCAGCCTATCAAAGATCTTGGCCAAGTTAACTAAGTGCTCCTCTTCTATTTGTGACTTTGCGATCATATCATCAACATAGACCTCGATCTCGTGATGAATCATGTCATGAAAAAGAGTCACCATTGTTCGTTTGTATGTTGCCCCCACATTCTTCAAACTGAACGATGTTACTTTGTAACAAAAGGTGCCCCAAGGGGTGATGAAGGTAGTTTTCTCCATGTCCTATGGAGACATCTTAATTTGATTATAGCCTGAAATGCTACCCATGAAGGAAAACACAAAAAATTGGGTTGTTTTGTCAACTAGCACGTCAATATGTGGCAATGAGAAGTCATCTTTGGGACTCGCCCTGTTCAAGTCTCAATAATTCACACACATTCTAAGCTTGCCATCCTTTTAGGAACTGGTACAATGTTTGCAACCCACGAAGGATAACTCGTTATAGCCAAGAATCTGACACAAACTGCTTTTGAACCTCTTCCTTGATTTTTATAGCCATGTCAGGTCGATATCAGTGTCCAACCCTGACATATCCTAGAAAGACCAAGAAAAGATGTCAACAAATTCACGAAGCATGGAAATCAACCGACTCTTTACATATTCTTCCAAAGCATCCCCGATCTTGACTTCTTTCTTGTCCTCTTTGGTTCCCAGGTTCACCACCTCAATGGTCTCTTCATGTGGCTGAATCACCATCTCCTCTTGTTTTAGCAATCTAGCTATTTCCTTGGGCAATTCACAATCATCTTCACCCTCCTCGTTGGCTAGGTAAATTGGATTGTCGAAGTCATAATGTACCATAGCAATATCGTCACTGATGAGATCCAATGGGGTACATCTGCATGAATAATGATTCATGCTAGATTTTAGAAAGAGTGGGAGAGACATGAAAAACATTCATTGCCATTTATTATAAAAATGAAAATGAAAGGCAAAGAACACCATGAATGAATGCACAAACGTCCATTTTATTAATGATTGTATTATTGCATTATAAAACAATGAACCCTCATAATGAGTTGTTATGCCCCAGAAAAGACATAAAGCTTTCATACAAAGAATGAAAACACAAAACTATTACTCTTGTTGTCGAGTGACAAAAATGATTGCTTTGGATGACCAATTGCTGAGTTCAACCCCTGGGACACATGGCTTTATCCACTCATCCAAATCGCAGTCACTATCAACTGTTTCCTCTTGCACAACACATATGCTGCCATGATCTACCCAACTGATACTTGTGAAGGTGATCGGGCCTTTTCGACCTCTAGCGCTCTGACTTGACATTATCTGACCAGGATTATAACCGACCCCGAACATGTCTTCTTTCATAGGGACTTCCACCATCTTGCAACAACCTTCTTTCACACCTAATTCCACCACTTTCAAGGCCTGCTTGTAAGATGTGTTAGACACATCTTTCTTCTTTTCCTCTAAAAGAGAAGATGATGATGACGTACCCTCAGTTCTGACTGGTTCAAAGGCCTGACAGGGAGTCTCAATTATCTCACCATCCATCTCCACATATTTGAATGAAGATAGGTAGCTAATAAAAATATCCTCCTCCCCACACACCGTGACAATTTTCCCTTCCCAGAAAAATTTGAGCTTCTGGTGGAGAGTTGAAGATACAACCCCGACATCATGGATCCAGGGACGACCAAGTAAACAACTATATGTGGGCTGAATTTCCATGACATAAAAGGTCGTATTGAATACATGTGGCCCTAACTTGATAGGTAACTCTACTTCTCCGAAAATGGACCTTTTTGAGCCATCAAACTCCCGGACCACCAGGTCACTCAGTCTGAGCACCACCCCGTCATAATCCAACTTGATTAATGATTTCTTTGGAAGCACATTTAGGGAAGACCTTGTATCAAAAGGCACATGTGACAACACTGCCCCTTTGCATTCCATTGAAATATGAAGAGCTTTGTTATGACTGTGACCCTCAACAGTTAGATCCAGATCTGTAAACCTTAAACCATGTGGTACATAAGCATTGTGGTACATAAGCATTATTTAGTATCCTCAGAAAGGCATTCTGGGGAGATTCAAAACACATCAACAGTGACAAGATCGAAATCTTGGAGGGTGTTTGTTACAAATGATCGACTATCTTATAGTCGCTCTTCTTTATGATCCTCAGGAATTCTTCGGCCTCTCTGTCGAAGGTGATGTTTGGAGTTGGCACTGGAACATCATTTGTCACGGGCTGCTTGCCTTTGGCTTTGGCCTGGACCCCCGACTCCTATGTTTTCAATTTGGTGTTGAGTTGTGCTGGAAGTGGGTACGTCCTGTTTCTAACCGTTACAATAAACCTTTTCCCCATAATATCGTGGGACAACCTTTTTCCCTTTGATACAGTATTGGTACAAGAGTGGTAAATGTTATAGGGGCCACTTTGGATGGCGTCGGAATCTGCATTGGTGTATAATACATATAGCAGTAAAAACATGAGTGTAATCTATTAGTTAACTTAACTCAAAGTAAACAGAGTCGCCACCGCGCTTTTATTTTATTCCAAGAGGAAAAGGAAAAAAATAGCGAATAAATCCTAATGAATCTAAAAGCAAAAAAAGCTAAAGAAGCACAACAAAGAACCGGGTAAGGGGATAAGTTACACAATGGGAAGGTTTTACGCAACCAAAATGTATGTGGTACTCCACGGGAGCCCTTTGAAAAATTTACTGCTTTTGGTTTGAAAATTGTTTGTAAAAGACAGTGGAGGGATTAGAGAAGAATTAATTTTTAATGTTTTTATGTTTGGAGAGGTTTACCACCTCATGCCTACGTACCCACAAATTGAAATGCGAGATAAAAAAAACTCATAGTTCGTGGTAAAAATAATGAAAAGAATTGATGTGTTGGATTGATTTTAAAATGTAAATATAAGTCGTCATTCCTTAGCGAATAATTCTGCTAAAAAGAATTAATCATATCTAAAAATGTAAAAAAAAAGAGTTAAAATGAAAAGTGCACAAAGACACAAAAATATTTGATGAGTTTTGTATTTTTTATGGTCTTTTGGAAAATATTTTGATATATTTACATGATTGTAAACACCCCAAATTTTCCCTCACTCTTTCTCACACCATGGATTGTGATCTTTCATTTTTGCATCAGCATAAACATACCATCTCATATTGCATCTTTGTTTCACTGCATAGTTCAAATTCATCTGCATCTAGGGTTTGTGATCTAAGCAATCCAAGAATCCATCTGAGCCATCCCAAAGGTCTTAAAGCTTTCCAAGAGGGTCCATGTGTGTTCTATCATCATATTATGCTCCTCAAAGTTCATGAAAGTCAAGGGATCACAAGATTTGGCAAAGGCATGGAAGCAGAGCTAGGGTTTTCACTGCACAAATGACCAAAATTAGGGTTTTGGTTTCAGAGGCCTTAACTCCAAAGTTTTGGGTCATTCTTGTTTCTAATGTTCTTAAAATGTTATAAGGATCATGTGTACCAAGTTTGATGAAGAAACTCCTTGTGGAAGTCATCTGTTTTTTGGGTAACTTCCTGAGCAAGTTAAGTCAAAATCAGGGCATCTGAGGCCCCCAACAATGGAACCAAAGGGGTATTTTCATCAAATTGAACTTATATGATCTTTATTTGATCTTAGAAGTGTTTGGAAGTTCACAAGATTGAAGAATTTGGAGCCAATTGCCAACTTGCCATTTTTGGAAATGACTTGAAATGCAAACTTTCCATTTTGGGAAAGTGTTTCAACCTCCTCTTTCATGACCAAAAATGCTTCAAATGAAAAAAAAAATTGTCATGAAAGTTGTAGATTAGGTTTTTCCCTTTTCAAAAAGTACAAGAACATGTCTTGATTCATCATAGAACTCAAGATATGGCCTTTCAAAGTTGGCAAAAATCCTATAATTTCAAGTTTCATGTCCAAGAGGGATTTTGCATTTTGGCATGTTCAAGCATTCTAATTGCATCTAATGTGAACAAACACTTCACAACATGTCAAATGAACTTCAAAAGATCAGAATTATGCATTGAACCTAGGGTTTTCATGACTTATGATCCAAGAAACTTCAAAGAGGGAAATTTGCAAAACATGTGATAAATCTTCATCCAAGCCTTCCAGCACATCAAAATCAATCCCATGGCCATCTTTGAACCAAGCTGAGGCCAGACACCCCATGAAATCACCTCTGACCCGTGCCCATACCGCATAGTACACAATCTTGACTTTTTGCAAAAACTCCCATACCAATCAGCCTGTGCCACCACCCACTTTCTGAGCAATCCCATTGGTTTATGCAAACATCATGGATCACAAACAACATAACACGCAAGCCTGAAAGCCCCCATAGACTCAAATTGCCAAAAACCTCAAGAAACCTTCATCTCTTCGAAATTCATCACACAACCACTGAAACTTCAATCTTTTTTCACCAATCATCTCCACATAACCTAAGGATCACAAAGCACCCATCACCATAGCCTGAAACACTCTCAAACACAAACACGATTTCTGCAACTTCAGAAACAAAACAATCAAAATAGCCACTCTAAGCTTCATTCAAGCTTGCCAATAGCTTCAGGAGGTCAAAGGGGGTGGATTTGTACCAAAGAAAGGATCAGAAAGCTCAAGAACACAAAGCTCCATTTCAGGTATCAGCCAAGAACATTTTTTCCAGAACTTGCGTTTTAAGTTATAAATTGATTCTATGTGATGTGCCGATCATTTTGAGCTTTGAATCATTGAAAATGGTTGAGTGTGTAGGATGTATTTGACTTCTGAAATTTTTGCGTGTTTTCCGTTTTGATTCATATCACATGATTCATGTAAAATAAATGTTGTTTGTTTGCTGATTCCTGTTCCATGGTGTTTGGGGATTGATTTTGGGCAGTTTTTAGGGCTTAGGGTGGCTTAGAGAAGAAGTTGAGGTTTTGGGTTGGCCGGAGAAGATGACTGGAGCTTAGCTCCGGTCACCTGAGATTAATTAGGGCTAATTAGGGTTAGTTTGCCAATTTAAACGTGGACCCTTTGTAAACACCCCAAATTTGCCCTCACCCATTCACACCATGGCTTGTGATCATCTCATATGCATAAATACAATCATATCACCTCATATTACATTTTGGTTCACTGCATAGTTTCCAAGTCATCTGCATCTAGGGTTTGTGATCTGAGCAATCCAAGAGCTTCTTGAGCCACTCCAAAGGTCAACAATCACTTCAAAGGGGTCTATGTGTGTTCAAGTATCATATTATACTCCCTCAAAGTCAAGAATGTCAAAGAATCACAAGAACTGGGATTGTTATAGAAGCAGAGCCAGGCTTGATTGCACAGATGACCTAAAATTAGGGTTTTGGTTTCAGAGGCCATAACCCCAATTTTTTTGGTCATTCTTGTTCCTATTGGTCTCTATATGGTATAGGGAGTATGCATATCAATTTTCATGAAGAAATTCCATGGGGAAGTCATCTGATCAAGAGTTGACTTTTCAAGCAAGTCAGTGCAAAATCAGGGCATCTGAGGCCCCCAATGACCCAACCAAGGGGTGATCTTCATCATTTTGAGTGTATATGATCTTTATTTGATCATGGAAGAAGGTTGAAGTTCACAAAAATCAAGAATTTGAAGTTTTTGCAAAGTTGACTTTTTAGGGCATGGTTGACTTTTAAGGAATTTGTCAATTTAGGTCACTTTTCAAACCTTACTTTTTAATCAAAAAATGCTTCAAATGGAAAATCTTTGGTCATGAAAGTTGTAGATTACATTTTTCCCTTTTCAAAGAGTACAAGAACATGACCTAATTCTTCTTGGATCAAAAGTTATGGTGTGACAAAGTTGGCAAAAATCATTAATTTTCAAGACATGCCTCAAATGAGAAATTTGCAAAATCATGAACCAAGGCAAATTGTAACTTCTAATTGACTTCAAACCAATGTACAAACATCACATGTGACCTAAAAGTCAGAATTGAACCAAAGTCTCTCATGTTCATGGTTTGTATGGCAAGACATTTTCATGAAGTTTCAAAAGGCACCAACTTGCAAAACTCATGATCACACTTCCTACCACTTGCTACATTGGATGCTGAACCTTGCTAGCCCTTCCCCTCACCCTTGCTGCGCAGCCCCATGCTTTGTACTAGCCTAGAACCAAGCCCATGCTTTCCTTACACAAAGAGTGGACTTTTGGCAAAAGTGAACTTACCAATCAATAAAGGCCAGGTCAAATCATCTGACCTATGAGATTATTTTATACTATCCATTTGCAAGCTAAACATATCAAGAGGCCAAGCTGAAACACACCATAGCATCACATACACAAAACTCACCCCATTTGCATTTCTCTTCGAATCTCTCTGCCCAGCTCAAAAACATTCAAACAAGTTTCACTAATCATCTCACCCTACCTCATTGAGTCCAAACCAACAAAGAACCAAGCCTGAATCCAGCAAGAACCTTGTTTCTCCATTTTCACTCCAACTTGCAGTTTCCTTCGAAACTCACTCCACAAGCCATAAACATTCAAACAAACACCACAAACCTTCTCAAAGCATCACCCTGATCACAAAGAACCACTCACATTGGCCAGAAACAGCTTGGATCACCATCACCATTTTCAACTGAGCTTGAGCAGAAGCTGTTCAAACTCATCAACCAGCCAACATAAACTCCTCTTAAGCACTCAAGGATCATCAGGGGACCAAGTAGAGTGGATTGCATCAAAGGGAGAGGGCAGAAAGTAGCTGGAGTGAAAGCTTCGAATCTCAGGTAGCTCAAGAACTTTTTTTCCAGAAATGAATTTTTAAGTTCTAAACTTGTTCTCCATGCTTCACTGATTGTTCTGATGCTTTTAGTTTTGAAAATGGTGATGAAATAAGAATTTAATTGCGTTCTGAAACTCTGTGACCTAAAAAAGTTTTTGTTCGATTCATGAGTTTGGTGGAAAATAAATGAGTTTGGGCATGGGGTTTTGATTCAGTAAGTTGTGGGGATCATCTCCATGTTTTTAGATTTCATTTTAGTTAGGTTTTGAGAGTTTTAGGGATTTTCAGGTGGGCTTCCCACCGGAGAAGACAACCGGAGGTCTTCTCCGGCCACCTGAAAATCATTAGGGCATAATCCTGTAATTAATTGCCATTTGAATATTGAGCGTAGGATCAGTAGACTTTGTTGACCTGCCGCGCGAATGAATGGCCCAGATCCATTTGCTTTGCCCTAATCCACTTAGTTAGTTTAATTAATCCATAATTAAATTAATTTAACCAGATGCAATCCTGGCCCTCCACTAACGCGCGCAGTCAACCCTTTCAAACTCAGAAGCCATCCCAGCCTTCCATTCAGATTACTTTTTTATTTTCTTTATTTATTTTCATTTCTTTTTCATTTAATTTGTATAATTTATTTAAAATAGTAAAAATTGTTTAAAAATTATGAAACTTTTTCTCAAGAGTTTTATTAATTTTTAAGACACAAAAATATTTTTATTTTCATTTTTAGCATTAAAAAAGTATTTTTAAATATTTAAAAGTTTATTTTTAATTGATTAATGAAAATTAATTTATTAAAAATACTTTTAGGTATTTAAAAATCACCAAAAAATTCATGAAATGTTCTAAGACATTTAGAAACATTGTCCAACCTTCAAACCAAATTTATTTTTTGATCTTGATGCATTTTAAGAATTTCTCATTGAATTAAAATCATTTTTGTGCATTATTTTGATCCAAAGTTCAAAAAATCATTTCTGCCTATTCATGAGGAGTTGGACATTGATTCTTTTTGCATTGCATTGTGTTTAGCATGTAGTTTGTGAGATTAAATGGCCATGATTTGATCTCTCATTTTCCATTTGTTTGATAATTTTCTTGTTTAGGAACCCTAAAACCCTAGGAAACTTGTAAAAATCATAACTTGAATTTGGTTAGGAGTTGAGACTTCTCCTTTGGGCATTGGTTTAGCATAGGATTAGGGGTCTTTTGGGTGGCATTTTCAATTTTTTATCTTAGGGTTTGCTCCTGATTTTGATTTTTGTTTGATGTTTGGTTCATAAACCCTAATTTGGGCTTCCATTTGCATCCATCTTGCATTCTCTTGCATAACATGACTTGCCATGACATTTCAAGCATCCATTTGATTCATTTGACATCATAAGACATATTGAAAGCATGTTTGATAATTGCATCATGTATTTGCCATATTGTATGCCATTTGCACTTCATAACTTTTCATGTATGTTCATGGTTCCTAACTTGCTTTATTTGCATTCATGAACTTGTATGATCATTTCCATGTGCTGCCTCATGTTTGTAGCATCTCATAACATCATTAGCATCATGTATATGCTTCTGGTTTTGTTTCTCATCATGTCATCTCATCCCATTTTGCATTGCATTGCATTTCTTCTCTAACCTTTCAGGTGGTAAGTGATTTTGAGAAGTGAATTTGCCTTCACATCTCATAACTTTTCTTTTCATCTCTCTTGCATCCATTGCTGCATTTTTACATGTGTTTGAGATTGAGCTTGCTCATTCTTCTTCTTCCCACTTTCTTTCTTCAAGTGACTTGACTTCTTAAATGAAGCAAGTTACTTTGCTTCTCTTGATCCTTTCATCTGCCTCCTGGTGGTTCCATTGAAGACTTCTCTTGAGAACCTCACAAACCTTAGGGACAACCAAGCATGACAATGATTAGGGTTTTGATTAGTCTCCCCTCTTAGTTTTACCTTTG
Source organism: Lathyrus aphaca (assembly GCA_963966055.1). Lineage (NCBI taxonomy): Eukaryota > Viridiplantae > Streptophyta > Magnoliopsida > Fabales > Fabaceae > Lathyrus > Lathyrus aphaca. The sequence goes on from OZ014519.1 coordinate 167,914,380, forward strand.
TGTCTCTTTTGAGTCTCCTCTTCTCATCTCATAATCAGGGACTAAACCCTAAAGGCTTTAAGGCTTTGTGATTAAGCTTATGCCTGCATCCTTCTCTTAGGATGGAGTGTATAACTTTAATCCTAAGTGTTAGACCCTTAATGTGTTTAAATCTCTTAATCAATTCACATAATAATCATCAAGACATCACACTTGTAACTTGGGCCTTGCATTAGGGTTCTAATTCTTCCTTAATTGGTTAAGAAGGACTAACCCTAGTGTTAATGGACAAGTCCCCCTCAAGTTGTCTTACAAACCCTAAAAATCACTTCATCATCATATCATTAAATAAAATCCACTTAATCAAAGGCTTGTTTTGTCATGAGTTTAATCCCTAATCATGGATTAAGTTGAGGAGCTTTCCTCAGCTTAAACATTCTCATCTATTATCCTTCTATTAGGATGGTGTAATGAGTCTGTTTAATCCCTGATTATGGCTTAACCTCATTACTCAACACTAAACAAAAACAACAAAAACATCTAATTAATCATAAGTAGGTTAATGATCTTAATCCTACACCAAAGGTGTTTAAGTGTGAGAATCTAACTTCACACTTAAGGTACTCTCATTACCCCTAATCAGAGGGAAGATGTGATGAGTTTACTAAATCCATTGGTTTAGGTTTAAGCTCATTAACTTATGATAAATTTTCAAAAGCAATAAAAGACTGAAAGCTCAAACAAACAATAATCGTCTCCTCCGGGATTCTTTTCTCATCTCATTCATTCACAAACGAGAACTTGCTTCTTCCGTCTAATGCAAGACAGTTTGCACCTGAGCCAGACAGGTCATACACTTGAGCATAGACTAGTAAGCAGTTCACAAGTCAACTCATCTTTCAGTCTCTTTGGGTCGAACTACGGTGTTCTGACTTCCTCATTGCATGAGAGGATACGTAGGCATAACTTAACAGTTATCGAACAAAAGTCTCTGTATATCCCCCCCTCCTTTCAGCTTCATTCTTTTAGCCTCATGATCTTGAGCATTTCACTCCTTTCTTGCACTGACACTTTCATACTTCATATCACTTATACACTATGCACTGACACCTGTACATCCTTTTCCAGCTATTTTATACACAAATTGCACTGACACTACCCCTTTAAAACATAAATCTTTTAAGCGTGGATCCCGTCGAGTACGGCGGACAATCTGGGTGCTAATACCTTCCCAGGTTGTAACCAACCCCCTTTCTCAGTCTCTCTGGTTCGCAACCGTCTTATCCATGTCTTTCTAGGTCTATGCAGCATTGCCTTTCCTCCGGGATAAAAATGCCTAGCTGGCGACTCTATTCATCTCCAGTGAGTTCACGGCTGTGTGTTCTCATTGTCCCTCTCGCCGACCGTTCGTGTCTGTACCCTATTTGACCCGGTTTCATTTAGTGGGAGCGACACCCTTGGATCTATTTTAATTTTGCGTATGGATGGCCCAGATCTTGTCATTAAAACCATAACTTAATTAATTAAATAAAATCTGAATTAATTAATTTAATTAGGTCATTTAGCCCAGAAACAATCCCAACCATTGATTCACGCGCGCAGTCAACCATATCCCCCTAGGTTTGAATCTCAGCCTTTGGATACGCATACTTTTCATTTTTATCCATTTTAATTCATTTTATTTTCATTTCTTTTGCATATTTATTTTAAAATATCAAAAAGCATTAAAAAAATATGAAACTTTGCATTCTAACTTTAAATATTTTTTTCAATCAAAAATAATTTTTATTTTATTTTTCGCATTTAAAAAGTATTTTTAAAACATTTAAATGTTATTTTTAATTAATTAAAGTATTTTAATTAATTAAAAATACATTTAGGTTTCTAAAAATCACCAAAAAAATCATGAACCATTCCAATGCATTTAGAAACATTTCCAAACTCTTCACACAAATTTCTATTTAGGTTTGATCATAGTTTGCCAATTTTCTTTGAATTAAGGGTCATTAAAATCATATTTTTTAACCCTAGCTTTGAAAAATCATTTCTGCCTAACCAAGAAGAGTTTGAACTTGATTCTTTTTGAATTGTGTTACATATTGCATGTAGTCTATAGGTATTTTTCCACATAAATTTATCTAGCATTTTCAAATTGATTTGCATTTTTCTCTTTGAACCATCCAAAAACCCTAGAAAACTTAGGAAAATCATAACTTTTGATAGATTAGGCTTATGACCTTCCCCTTTGGGGTGTAACCTAATATGGGATTAGGGTTTGTTTGAGCTTAATTTCAAATTTTTATCATGTCATTTGCTTCTGTTTTATCCATTTGCATCACACATGTCCATGTAACCCTAATTTCTCATGTTCATTTGGATTCACCTTGCATATGCTTCATTACATGAACTTTCCATGACATTTCATGCATTCATACGTCATCTTAGACATCTTAGGACATGTTGGAACCTTGCTTGATCATTTCTTCATCCATTTTCCATGTTTAGCATTCATTTCATTTCATAAACTTTCATGTGTTTTCAAACTTCAAGGCATGCTTCCTTTGCATCCCATCTTTGTATGATCACACATATGCATTTTGTATGGCATTACATCGTCTTACATGAAACTTTCATAGCATAAACACATCTGACTTTGGTCTTTGCATCTCATTTCAGCTCATTTCACTTCATTTCTTTATGCTTTATACTTTATGCATTCATGCTAACACTTTCAGGTTTGGTAAGTTGTTTTGGGAGGTGGATTTGCCTTCACCTCTCACTTCTTATTATCTCTTTCATATGCATTTTAACTTGTATTTGAAGTGAATTTGATTCACTTGTGTTCCTTTCTCTCACTTTCTTCCTTCAAGTTACTTATCTTCTTCATTGAAGTAAGTAACTTATTCTTTTGCTTCCTCCTCTTTTCATCTGCTTCTTCCATTGGTGGCTTCCTTGAAAATCTTTCTTAAGCCTCACAAACCATAAGATATCCAAACATGATAATAATTAGGGTTGTGATTAGTCCCTCTTATATTTTTACCTTTGAGTCTCCTTGAGTCTCTCTTCTCATCTCAATAATCAGAGACTAAACTCTTAAAGTTTTAGGACTTTGGAATTAGGGTTATGCCTGCATCCTTCTCTTAGGATGGAGAGTATAACTTTAATCCTAAGTGTTAAACCTTTAATTTGTTTAAACCTCTTAATCAAAACACATTAATAATCATCAAGACTTTATCTTGTAACTTGGGCCTTACATTAGGGTTCTAACTCTTCCTTATGGTTAAGAGGGACTAACCCTAGTGTTTAATGGACAAGTCCCCGTCAAGTTGTCTTACAAACATAAAATCCACTTCTTAATCTCATCCTTTAATTAAAATCCACATAATAAAGGATTTGTTATATAATGAATTTAATCCCTAACCATGGATTAAGTTGAGGTATCTTCCTCAGCTTAAGTGTTCTCATCTATTATCCTTCTATTAGGATGGTGTAATGAGCCCACTAATCTGTGATTAGAGATTAAACTCATTACTTAACACAACAAAAACCCAAAAACACCTAAATAAATCACAAGTAGGTTAATGATCTTAATCCTACATTATCATGGCAATTAAGTTGAGATGCTTATCGCATACTTAAGTAGGCTCATTATCCCTAATCAGGGAGGATATAATGAGTTTACAAGCCCTTGATTTAGGCTTAATTTCATTAACTTATGCAAAACACCAAAAACAATAAAAAAACTAAAAACACAAAAAAAACAATAATCGTCTCCTCCAGGATTCTTTTCTCATCACACTCATTCTATAAACGAGAACTTGCTTCTTCCCTCCAATGCAAGACAGTTAGCACTCGAGCCAGACGAGTCATACACTTGAGCATAGACAAGTAAGCAGTTCACAGTCAATTTATCTTCTAGTCTCTTTGAGTCGAACTATGGTGTTCTGACTTCCTCATTGCACGAGAGGATACGTAGGCATAACTTAACAGTTATCGAACAAAATTCTCTTTGTCTTCCCCCTCTTTCAGCATTCTTTTTTTAAGAGCCTCAGTTCCTGAGCATTCACTCTTTTGCACTGACACCTGTATATTCTCTTCTTAGCTTTTGCACACAGATAGCACATACACTATCCCTTTAAACACAATCCTTTAAGCGTGGATCCCGTCGAGTACGACGGACAATCTGGGTGCTAATACCTTCCCAGGTTGTAACCAACCCCCTTTCTCAGTTTCTCTGGTTCGCAACCGTCTTATCCATCTTTTCTTAGGTTTATGCAGCATTATCTTTCCTTCGGGATAAAAATGCCTAGCTGGCGACTCTATTCACCTTCATTTCATTTTTTCTCTTCGCCAACCGTTCGCGTCTGTACCCTGGGACCCCAGTGTCTTTTCGGGGGAGCGACAATGATTTAACACTTATTAAGAAAATAAAGAAAAGGTAAAAAAATCGCTTGACCTAAGTCAAGGTTTGATTATGAAAACGGTTTTAAGTTTGAAAACAAAGAAGATTTTGGAAAAAGGGAGAAGTTTTGAAAATTAAAGAATGGGAGGAGATGAAGAGACTATCCTAAAAGAGAAAATAAATAGATAAAGGAGGAAAGATCTAACCAAACTTGATGATGCTTCTCATTATAAGCACACCAGTTCCATCCTAATAAGCTAGCGAATGGCCAAATAAAGGAGAGTTTACCAACTTCGTGAAGATCAAAGCAAATGAGTAGTATCCTAAAATCTAAGTCCAAAATCTCCATTTCGATGCTAAGGATAGTAACTATAGCACCCCAAATTTTCCCTCTCATTTTTTAGCATAATTTTCATATCACAAGCATACCATATAACATACTATATCCAAGCATTTGGAATAGAAAAATGAAGCATATCATTCACATGTTCTAGCATAGGGCATATGATTAATCATCTGGAAATTCATGATTCTCCAATCCAAGCCAAGAGCCAAGTGACATTGCAAGAGACTCACAAGGTATCCTCATATCCAATACAAGCACAAAGTCATCCACAAGAGCCAAGAAGGGTGAGAGATCATCAGAAGATCAAGAAAGCAACAATCTCCTTGAATCCTGAATTAGGGTTTTGCATTTGGGCAAAAATTCCTTGTATCTTTGACTAATTCTTGTGGTTAAAGTCCTTTATGTGATATTTGAAGCTTATGTTTGAAATTTGGTAAGAAAACTCATTGGGGAATTCAGGTATTTCATTAGTTGCTTGCAGATGAAGAAATTGGTCAACTGTGCAATTAAAAAGTCAATTGTGAGAATTCAAGGGGTCCAATCCCATTTTTCAAGTAAAGGGATATTCCTAAGGTCAAAGAAGGGCGTTGGTGGTGTCAAAAATTAAGAATCAAGAATTTTTGAAAGAGTTTCCTTTTTTGGCAAGTGACTTATACTTGAAGTTTCCATTTTTGGCAAGTTTTGCCCTAGTTTTCAAAGGCCTCTTTCATGACCAAGATGACCTCAAATGATTTTTCCTCAAACATGAAACTTATAGAGTTATTTCTCCCCTTTCCAAAAAGTACAAGGATATCACCATAGCCTTTATGGTTGAAAATTTATGATCATTTGAATTTGGCATGTTTTTAGGGTTTTACATGAAATTCAATTTTACACCAAGTTGCAAAATGGGTTGTATTTCATTCTCAAGCTAATTTAAGGACAAAAGGAAGTCACAATACCATAATTCATTTCCAAAGAAACATTTTTCCCAAGAGAACTCACCAAATTCGTGCATGAGTGCATGGTATTCCATAAAGTCTAAAAAATACAAATGCATGAGCAAAGCATGAATCATGAATATTCTAGGGCTGGGATTGATCTAAGGGTGGAGAGTGATTGAAATAGGATCAGAAAATGCACATGGGAGAGGGATTCCACGCATGAGCAAAGCACTCACACATTTCACGCAACTTTTCATTTTCCCTTGGATCACACTTATCATGCCACCATTACCTCATAAACCTTAATCAGGTGTAAAGATCAACCATATAAAAGCCAATCATGCACTGAATTCGTGCATATTCCCTCTCATTTTTCAGATCCAACTTTTCTTGCACCAAAGCAAAACATTTCGATTCTCACTCTCCAAGCCTTCATTCTCTAATCTCTCTTCATATTCTTCATCTACAAGCTCCAAGGATTCCATTCCTCTCATCATTCAAAGCTAAAAGTGAAGAAATAAGAAGTTGCAGTTCAGAGCAAGATCCTTCGAGCTCCCCAATTCAGGCTCTCTCAAGCTCATTCTTGCATTTATTTTGCAAGAGGAGATTGTCGCTCCCACCAAATGACACCGGGCCAAGAGGGGTACAGACGCGAACGGTCGGCGAAAGAGAAGGAATGAATAGAGTCGCCAGCTAGGCATTTTTATCCCGAAGGAAAGGTAATGCTGCATAAACCTAGAAAGATATGGATAAGATGGTTGCGAACCAGAGAAACTGAGAAAGGGGGTTGGTTACAACCTGGGAAGGTATTAGCACCCAGATTGTCCGTCGTACTCGACGGGATCCACGCTTGAAAAATTTGTGTTTTAAAGGGGTAGTGTCAGTGCTGTTTCGTGTGCAAAAGAGCTGAAAAAGGATGTTCAGGTGTCAGTGTAAGAGAAGTGTGAAATGAATGGAAGGAGTGTCAGTGTAAAAAAAAGAATATGAAGCCCAAGATCATGAGGCTTAAAGAATGATGCTGGAAAGAGGGGGGGATATACAGAGACTTTTGTTCGATAAGTGTTAAGTTATGCCTACGTATCCTCTCATGCAATGAGGAAGTCAGAACACCGTAGTTCGACTCAAAGAAACTGAAAGATAAATTGACTTGTGAACTGCTTGCTTGTCCATGCTCAAGTGTATGACCTGTCTGGATCAGGTGCAAAATGTATTGCATTAGACGGAAGAGGCGAGTTCTCATTTGTGAGTGAATGAGGTGAGAAAAGAATCCCGAAGGAGACGATTATTGTTGGTTTTTTTTTATGTTTTCAGTCTTTTATTGCTTTTTGTGTTTGTCATAAGATAATGAGCTTAAGCTTAAACCAAGGGTTAATAGACCCATCACATCCTCCCTCTGATTAGGGGTAATGCGAATACCTTAAGTATGAAGTAAGCACCTCACACTTAATCACCATGATGTAGGATTAAGATCATTAACCTACTTGTTATTATTTAGATGTTTTTGGAGTTTTTGTTTAGTGCTAAGTAATGTGTTTAAGCCATAATCAAAGATTTAATAGACCCATTACACTATCCTAATAGAAGGATAATAGATGAGAACATTTAAGCTGAGGAAGGCTCCTCAACTTAATCCATGATTAGGGATTAACCTCATGACAAAACAAATCCTTTATTAGGGTGGATTTTAGTTAATGGTAAGATTAAGAAATGGGTTTTATGGTTTGTAAGACAACTTGAGTGGGACTTTTCCATTAACACTAGGGTTAGTCCTTCTTAACCAATTAAGGAAGAATTAGAACCCTAATGCAAGCCCCAAGTTACAAGCTTATTGTCTTAATGATTATTGTATGGATTGATTAAGAGATTTAAACACATTAAGGGTTTAACACTTAGGATTAAAGTTATACACTCCATCCTAATAGAAGGATGCAGGCATAAGCTTAATCACAAAGCCTTAAAACCTTTAAGGTTTAGCCCCTGATTATGAGATGAGAAGAGAATACATAAAAGATGACACAAAGGTAAAACTAATGGGGGACTAATTAAACCCTAATTGTGATCATGCTTGGTTATTCCTAGGGTTTATGAGGCTTGCAAGAAGATCTTCAAGAGAAAATCCACCAAGGAAGAAGCAGATGGAAGGAGGAGAAGCAGAAAGAAGCAAGACAACTTACTTCACTTAAGAAGATAAGTTGCTTGAAGAGAGAAAGAGGATAAAGAGCATGAATGATCAAGCTCACTTTAATTCACAAGTAAAAATGCAGCAATGATGCATAAAAGAGATGAGAAGAGATTATGAGAAGTGAAGGAAAATTCACTTCTCAAACACTTACCACCTGAAAAGTTAGCAACAAGAAATGAAATGAAATGAAAATGAGATGAGATGCAAGGATGCAAACAAAAATCAGAAGCATGCCATGATGAAAATGATTCTATGAGATGGTATGAAAGCATGTCAAAAGCTGAGGATGATCATACAAGTAAAGAAGATGCAAATGGGACATGAAAGAAAGCATGAAAAAAAATCATGAATGCATATGACATCAAATGAAAGCAAAAGCATGGAAAATGGATGATGCAATGATCAAATATGATTCTAATGTGTCCTAAGATGTCTTATATGTCATGTGGATACACAAAATGTCATGGCAAGTGAATGTATGCAAGCATATGGGAGATGGATGCAAATGAAGGAAAAAATTAGGGTTTATACATATCATGCAATACAAAATCCAAAACCAGAAGCAAATGACATGATAAAAAATTGAAAATAGGATCAAAGGAACCCTAACCCTACACAAGTTCACTGCCCAAAGGAGGAGGCTTAACTCTTAACCTAATAGAAGTTATGATTTCTCAAGTTTGCTAGGGTTTTAAGGCACATCAAAAGGAAAAAATGCACAACAAATTGAAAATGAAAGATAATTTCAAACCAATTTTATCCTAGACACTACATGACATGAGGAATGCAATGCAAAAAGAACCATCATCAAACTCTTCAAGGTTAGGCAGAATGAATTTTTCTAAGTTAGGACAAAAATATTGACTTTTAAGAACCCTAATTCCAAAGAAAAATGTCAAAATAGGTCAAGAACCAAAAAGAAATTTGTTTGAAGGGTTTGATAATGTTTCTAAATGTATCAAAATGCAATGTGATTTTTTTGGTGATTTTTAGAAACTTAAATGGTATTTTAATTAATTAATTTCCATTAACTAATTAAAATAAACATTTAAATATTTTAAAAATACGAAAATTATGCAAAAAATAAAATAAAAATTATTTTTCAGAATGAGAAAAATATTTTAAGACATGATGCAAAAAATGAAATTTTTTAGAAATGTTTTTCTATTTTAAAAAAAATGTAGAAAGAAAAGTAATTAAAATGAATTAAAATGAAAGTCAGCTGATCCAAAGGCCCAGATTCAAATAAAAAGGGAGGGAATTGACCAGCGCGCGCAAATGGACGGCCCAAATTCAAACTACGCTAATTATGTCATTAACCCTAATCTGAACCCTAATTACTTTCAGGTGACCGGAACAGTGTTCCGGTCATCTTCTCCGGCTAGCCCCTCACTCAATCTCCCTCAATATGCAACCCCAAGACCCCTAAAGCTCCAAAAATGATCCTCTCCTCAACCCCAACAAGAATCAACCACCAAAAAACATTTGTTCATCATCAAAATCATGAATCGAAGCAAAACGGAAAACATGGCAGAAATTTCAAAAGCTTATGAAATGCTTATTTCTCAACTATTCTCAAAAGTAAAGACATCATGGTGATCAGTGAAACATGTAGAATCATTTTATAACATAAAATAAGAGTTCTGGAAAAATGAATGCCATGGTTACCTGAAGTTGAGCTTTCGAAACAGGAGCTTTCTGGCCAGTTCTTTGCTTCAAATCCACTCCAATGATTCCCCCCAAGAGCTTGTGATGCTTGGTTGGAGTTTAAATGGCCTCAAAAGGAAGTTGGCAGAAGTTCATTTTATGAAATGTCAAAATCGTATTTTTGATTCTGAGTGTTTTAGGGCAAAATGAAGGGTGGGAAATGATCAGTGATGTTTATGGAGTTGAATGGTGGAAAAAGTTTGAAGGTTTGATGGTTGAGTTAAGAGATTCGAAGGCTTTTGCAAATTTGGGGATTTTTGAGTGTGCTGTGTATTCTCAAGTGTTAGGCTGCATTGTTGTGTGCTTTTGCTTGGTTTTAATCCACATAATGAAATGTGATAGGTCAGAGAGTGGGTGCTGGCCTATGTTGATTGGTATGGGCAAGTTGCCAAAATGTCAAAAGTTGTGCACTTGAGGTATGGGCTCATGGCAGGCTGGTTTAGGGGCATGGCTCGAGTCAGCCAACTTCAAGGAGGTCCATGAAAAATGATTTAGTGAGCTGGCTCAAGTGGATGAAGATATTTGGATCATTTTGCAATTTTGTACAACTTTGGCCCCTTTTGAATTTCTTGAAGTTTAAGGCATGAAATGGAATGATTCAAAGCACCAATCTGATCCTTAGAGGTCCATTTGACATGTTGTGAAGTGTTTATGCACATTAGAAGCCTTTAGAATGCTTTATTATGCCTTTTTGCAAAATGCCTCTTTGGTGCAAAAAGTGAATTTTAAGTGATTTTTCCCAACTTTGCAAGACCATAACTTGAGTTCTATGGGGAATTAAGTCAAGTTCTTGTAATTTTTGAAAATGAGAGGATCCAATCTACAACTTTCATGACCAAGAATTTTTCATTTGAAGCATTTTTGAATCAAAAAGAGGAGGTTGAAAAACTTTCCCAAAATGGCAAGTTTACATTACAAGTCACTTTCCCAAAATGGAAACTTTGCAAATGACTTGAAATTCTTCAATTTTGTGAACTTCTAACCTCTTCTAGGTTCAAATAAAGATCATATACACTCAAAATGATGGAGAAGACCCTTTGGTTGGGTGACTGGGGGTCTCAGATGCCCTGATTTTGCACTAACTTGTTCAAGAAGTCATCTTTTGATCAGATGCCTTCCCCATTGAATTTCTTCATGAAAATTGGTATGTATGATCCTTATAACATATAGAGACCAATAGAAACAAGAATGACCAAAAAATTTGGAGTTATGGCCTCTGAAACCAAAACCCTAATTTTAGGTCATCTGTGCAGTTAAACTTGGCTCTGCTTCCATGCCTTTCTCAGTTCTTGTGGTTTTCTGACTTTCTTGATCTTGGGAGGATATAATATGATGTTTGAACATACATGGACCCTCTTGAGAAGGTTTAAGACCTTTAGAGTGGCTCAGATAGCTCAGGGGTTGCTCAAATCACAAACCCCATATGCAAATGACTTTGAACCAATGTAGTGAAGCAAAAATGTAATATGAGATGATATGATTGAACTTATGAAAATGAAAAGATCACAAGCCATGGTGAAATGAGTGAGGGCAAATTTGGGGTGTTTACAGCTGCCCCTATTCAAACATGAGTTAGTTGTGTAGGATGTAAGCAACGGCTTAACAGGCAAACAAGATAACTTGTGGTTGAATACCGAAGACAGTCCAAAATTTTCACTCACTGAATGAAGAAGAAAAGGGATATAGATTGTAAAAGGAAGTAAAGTATGATTATAAAGTTCGGGCGATGGAGGGCGACCATCGAGCAGAGGACGACTGCTGGGGATAAAGCAATGACGGGGACGACCGACATGTTGGGGAAATAAAGGGATTATGATGGGGGTGGACATCAGACAAATAAATAAGACTCTCTGGGGATTAAAGGTAAATGCAATGATAGGGACGACCATCAAGTTCGAAGCATGAATGTAATAAATGATGAGGTACGGTCATCAGAGGTGGAGGACGATCACCTAGCAGGGGACGGCTGCTCTGTTGGAGGTAAGATGAGGGACGGTCATCTAAAAGGTGAAGGACGATCACCTGGCAGGGTACGGCTGCCGAAAGTATCACGACATAGGACGAATGTCGGATAGAAAAGGTCGATGATGGGGACGACCATCGGATAATCATGATGACGGACGATCATCAAGAGGTGAAGAACGATCACCTAGCAGGGTACGGCTGCTCTCGGGGTTTATCATAACATAGGACGAATGTCAGATAACAAGATCAACGATGGGGACGGCCATCGGATAAAATGATGAAGGACGATCATCAAAAGGTGAAGGACGATCACCTAGCAGGGTACGACTGTCGAAAATATCACGACATATGACGAATGTCGGATAGGAAAGGGTTCCAGTAATGGAGACTCCGCTGGAGGAATGATGAAGGACGATCATCAAAAGGTGAAGGACGATCACATGGTAGGGTACGGCTGCCGGAAGTATCACGACATAGGACGAATGTCAGATAGAAAAGAAATTCTTTGCTTTTCACTGGGGATTTGCTGGGAACGTTTATGGGGAATGGTAGACACAGAGGAGTGTCTACATTCAAGAAATGAAAGGGTATACGTGTTCGACATTGTGTATAGATTAAAGATGCGGATGAGCATCCTTAAGACTATGATACGGACGAGTATTGGTAGAAACAAACACGGACGCATGCTCAGAGAGGATGGCACGAATGAGTACCAACTGGTTAATAAAGAACACGGACGAGTGTTGACTCTGAGGGGAAATAAAGGGTGTACATGAGATGCAGAAGAGTATCTGTTATGAGTGAAGAGTGTGAGACACAGACGAGCGTTCAACTTGCTGGGGGAGGATATGATACAGACAAATGTCGAGAAGTATCCGCTATGTGGAAGTATCTGTTTGTATAAAAGGTTCTGGCGATTTTACTGGGGAAAATGACACGGACGAGTGTCGGGTGAGTAAATATACTTGTGTTAGAGAGTGCAAAGGGGATGCCTTGGCTTTCTGCCGGGGAATTTGAGAGGTATTTTGTATATTGTTGATGGAATGTTGTTGGTATTCACAAATGATTGATTCAAACATTGCTTGTGATTCTGCAATATGTTTGATTTTTGCCGTAATGCTTCGTATTATACGGAATGCTACGCTCTGAGGGGAAATATGATGCGAATGCTATGATTATGTAAAGATACTGATTCGTGATTCGGATCCCGCTGCGATGAAGATCTCTGGCTGATCTGCTTTGAAAGAATATCCCAGCTGGGGGGAAAGATCATTGGTAGATCTGATGAGATGCATAACTGCTTGGGAAAACACGTCACTGATAGACCTATCTTAGTAATGAGGGGCCCAGCTGGGGTCTGCGGAAGCTTCCGTCACTTTGTTGTGAAATCTTCAGACATTGCTCTTCTGGATAGAGACTTGAAACTCTGCGGGGAGATGGTTCCCTGTCTAACACTTGGCTGGGGAGGAATGATCACTGAACGATCTTCCTAAAATCCTGTAGGGATTCTGCTGAGGATGATGATTTTGACAATTCAGCTAGTGTGGATGAGCATCTGCAATCCTGTTATGACAAAAACGCACAAGTACCCCGAGGTATCCCTTACCGGATTCCATCATAGGAATTTAGACACTCCCGGGAGCAAATTTATTTCCTGTAAGCATTAATTTAGAAAAGACGCATCTGTATTAATGCAATCAATATTTATAAGGACATCAGATATTTTTGCAAACGAAAATAAAATGTACGAGACGAAACGTGACTTGAAAATCTGATTTTATTAATTTGCGTGCCCTGAATTGGCAAATACAGTCAAAGAAACAGATCCCCTGAAATGAGGAGATTGTTACAAAATTTAGAAACAAAAAGAGGCTAGCAATGTTGACGACGCTTCAATGAGCTTCCCTTTGCTATGACCCGTATGACCTTGACATTCTTCTCATCTAGCTTTCTGAGGAAGGTTGATTCTGAATGATGCTTTAACCTTTCGAAGCTTGCCGCGTTGTAAGTGATACAGACGAATTCATAATGCAGTTGTTCGCTTATTCCCTTATTTTGCGTGAATCGCCCTTTCGGGTTTTCAATCCATCGGGATACCCATTTTTTGCATGAGTTGTCCAATGCGACTTTTCAACTCAGCGGGTGTACATTTTTTTCTTTATTTTCCCTTATTTTTGCCCGAGTCTTTTATTCTGTTTTTGATTCGCCGGGATGCCCTATTTTTTCCTGGACTTACATTCTGTTTTTATGTCCAGCGGGTCATTTTATGCGAAGTATTTTTTATGCCTCTACAGCGCCATTCATCTTTGGCCTATAAGGAGAAGAGTTGTGGTGTTGGATCTTGAAGTCCCGGCATAGCTCTGTCATCATTTTGTTGTTCATATTGGAACCATTATCAGTAATGATTCGCTCGGGTACTCCATACCGACAGATGATGTCTCTCTTTAGGAATCGGGCTACCACTTGCCTGATGACATTTGCATACGAAGTTGCTTCGACCCACTTGGTAAAATAGTCAATGGCTACCAGGATGAATCTGTGGCCATTTGAAGCAGTCGGTTCAATCTTGCCAATCATATCAATGCCCCACATGGCAAAGGGCCAAGGTGAAGACATCACATTCAAAGGATTTGGAGGCACATGTACTTTATCTGCATAAATCTGGCATTTATGGCATTTCCTAGCATAAGCACAACATTCTGCATCCATTGTGATCCAATAATAGACTGATCTTAATAACTTTTTAGCCATAGCATGCCCTCCTGCATGGGTACCAAAGGATCCTTCGTGCACCTCGTGCATCAATAAGTCCGCTTCTGTCTTATCAACGCATCTGAGAAGTACCATGTCAAAGTTTCTTTTGTACAAGGAACCGTCAGCATTCAGAAAGAAACTACCAGCAAGCCTTCTTAAAGTCTTCTTGTCATTGGATGATGCCCCAGGTGGGTATGTTTAATCCTTCAAGAAGCACTTGATGTCATGGAACCAAGGCTTATCATCTTTAGCAAGGTCTGCAGAGAATACGTATGCTGGTCTATCAAGTCTGGACACTGAAATCCGAGGCACAAAGTTGGCAGCTTGAACTTTGATCATGGATGAAATGGTAGCCAGAGCATCTGCAAACTGATTTTCATCTCGAGGGATATACTCCAGCTTGACCATAGTGAAGAAAGTCAATAACCTCCTTGTATAATCCCGATTGGGTATCAGATGATCCTGGTGCGTGTACCATTTGCCGTTGGTTTGATTAATTACTAGAGCTGAATCTCCGAACACAGTCAAAGTCTTGATCCTGAGGTCAATGGCTTCCTCAAGACCCATAATGCAAGCTTCGTATTCAGCTTCGTTGTTAGTGCAGTTAAAAGTGAGTTTTGCCGAGAAAGGCATGTGAACTCCTTTAGGTGTAATGAGTACTGCACCAATACCACGACCATTCATATTAACAGCCCCATCAAACATCATAGTCCATTCTTCTTCTGGGTCAGGCCTTTCAGTGTGAATAGGCTCTTCGTGATCTTTTGCTTTTATGAACATGATGTTTTAATCAGGGAAGTCAAATCTCATAGGCTGGTAATCATCAATGGGTTGCTCAGCAAGATAATCAGACAATACACTGCCCTTGATGGCTTTTTGAGATGTGTATTGAATGTCATATTCTGTGAGGATCATTTGCCATCTTGCAACCCGTCCGGTAAGTGTTGGCTTCTCAAAAATGTACTTAACTGGGTCCATCTTGGAGATTAATAAAGTGGTGTGGGTCAACATATACTGCCTTAGTCGGCGAGCAGCCCACGCTAAAGCACATCAAGTTTTCTCGAGCAGTGAATAACGTTGTTCACAGTCGGTAAACTTTTTGCTTAGGTAGTATATTGCATACTCTTTTCGACCAGACTCGTCATGCTGACCTAGCACACACCCCATTGACTCTTCTAATACTGTCAATTACATGATTAGAGGTCTTCCTTCCACTGGAGGCATAAGGATCGGAGGCTCTTGTAAGTATTCCTTGATTTTGTCAAAAGCCCTTTCGCAGTCTTCGTTCCAACTGACCGTTTGTTCTTTTCTTAACAACTTGAACAAGGGTTCACAGGTTGCAGTTAGGTGAGATATGAACCGCAAAATATAGTTCAACCTTCCTAAGAACCCCCGAACTTCTTTTTCGGTCTTCGGTGCAGGCATTTCTTGAATGGCTTTGACTTTATCAGGGTCAACTTCAATCCCTTTCTCACTTACGATAAATCCCAACAGCTTACCGGATCGCACCCAAAATGTACATTTGTTGGGGTTTAACTTCAATTGGTACTTCCTCAGACGCTTGAATAATTTCAGCAGGTTCACCAGGTGGTCTTCTTCTGTAAGGGACTTGGCAATCATGTCATCCACATAACATTCAATTTCCTTGTGGATCATGTCATGGAATAATGTTATCATAGCCCGTTGATAAGTGGCACCAGCATTCTTCAGTCCAAATGGCATCACCTTATAACAGAACGTGCCCCAGGGTGTGATGAAAGTTGTCTTCTCCATGTCTTCAGGTGACATTTTGATCTGATTGTATCCTGAAAATCCGTTCATGAAGGAGAACACCGAGAACTGTGTTGTATTATCGATCAATACATCAATATGAGGTAATGGGAAATCATCTTTCGGGCTGGCTCTGTTCAGATCCCGGTAATCCACACACATCCTCACCTTGCCATCCTTCTTAGGCACAAGTACAATGTTAGCCACCCACGGCGGGTAACTAGTTACAGCAAGGAAGTCGGCATCCCATTGCTTTTGCACCTCTTCTTTTATCTTCATTGCCATATCTGGGCGAGTACGACGCAACTTCAGTTTTACTGGCAGACAGTCTTCTTTCAGAGGTAGCTTGTGCATAACAATGTCGGTGTCCAACCCTGGCATATCCTGATAAGACCAAGCAAAAACATCCACATACTCCCGAAGCATGTCAATTAGTTGTTCTTTCACTAAATCTTGCAGGCAGGCCCCGATCTTAACTTCTTTCACGTCTTCTTCCGTACCAAGATTAACCGTTTCGACCTCCTCCAGATGAGGAGTGATAACTTTCTCTTCCTGTCTCAACAACCTGGCTAGCTCTTCAGGTAGCTCAAAATCCCCTTCATCAGCTTGATTGATTGGATTATCAAAGTCATACGAAGTCATAGCAGTGTTGTTGTCGGTGCGGTCTGGAGGGAACTCTCTGCAAGGGTTTAGATTTGTTCATTTTAGTGATCAGTTTTATCTTGTTTAGAAAAAGTGAAAATGAAGTTATTTATTTTGAAAAACATTGCCATTTTATTTTTGTACAAAAAATGAAAAATGAAAAGCAGTGAGCGGAAAAGAAAAGACTCATTTGCAAAAGATATCCTGATATTCATTAATTGATCTTTGCACAAAATACAAGATGGCCCGATTACAAAATGAGTCCTGACATCTTGGGCAAGACGCATGACTTGATGCATGCTTCAAAAACACAGGAAATAATAATTACTCTGCAGGAGTAACCCTTATAATTTCCTGGGAAGACCAGTTTGAGACATGGCTCCCCGGGATCCTTGGACGTATCCAGCTTTCCAGGTTGCGCTCGTCTTCTGACTCATCTTCCAAACTATTCACAGCATCCGGGGTGAGCATTCCCTCGCTAACAAACTTGGGCTCTTTTGCAGACTCTGGTTGATCTTGTCGAGTTGGTCTGTAACCCAACCCGAATCGGTCCTCTTTCTTCTCCACGGGAAGTAGCTTGCCCCAGCCTTGGGTGATACCTTCCTCAACAACCTTTCGGGCTTGCTGATATGATGTGATGGAAGTCCCTAGCACAACAGATGTTTCATTAATATTCAAGGCCTCGAACCCTTGACTCATGGTTTCATGGATCTCCCCATCCATTTCAATGTATTTGAAAGTAGCCAGCTGGCTAACGAAGATATCCTCTTCCCCACAAATGGTAATGACTTGGCCCTCCCACTCGAATTTTAACTTCTGGTGAAGGGTTGACGTCACGGCGCCAACAGCGTGTATCCATGGTCTACCCAGTAGACAGCTGTAGGCAGGCTGTATATCCATCACAAAGAAGGTCGTTTTGAAAACCTGTGGGCCAATCATTATTGGCAACTCTATCTCTCCCAGAACTGATCTTTTAGAACCGTCAAAGGCTCTCACTACCAAGTTGCTTGTGCGTAGTGCCAATCCATCATACTCCAGCTTCACAAGGGCTTTCTTGGGTAGGACATTGAGTGATGACCCTGTGTCCACCAATACATGAGAAAGAACTGCACCCTTACACTCCAAGGAAATGTGCAAAGCCTTGTTGTGATTGCGACCTTCCGTTGTCAGATCAATGTTGGTAAATCCTAGTCCATGACTAGCATTGACATTTCCAACCACGGCCTCTAATTGATTGACAGTAATCTCCTCTGGCACATAAGCTGCGTGCAGGACCTTCAGTAGTGCATTCCGATGAGCCTCGGAGCACATTAGCAATGATAGTAGGGAGATTTTGGAAGCTGTTTGGTGAAGCTGGTCTACCACCTTGTAATCACTTTTCTTTATGATTCTCATGAATTCATCAACCTCTTGATCAAAAGGAGTCTTCAAAGCTTCTTTGACAACTTGTTCTTCTTGCACCATGCTCTTCCCTTTTTCCTTAGCAGTAGCTTCTGCTTCGGCAACGGGTCTTGGTATTTGCGAGGCAAAGAGACGTCCACTTCTAGTGAAGCCTCCGCCTCCCCCCACATTGTCTATCTGAGGTGAAGAAGTTGATGATTCTAAAGTGATTTTCTGCCCCTCGCAGTATAGATCTGAGCCATAATGCCAAGGGATGACATTATTGCTTTCGTAAGGAACTGGCCCAGGCACTGTGATAGTGACATGACTAATAGCAGCTGCAGAGGGGACCACAATGGTGTGTGGATCATAATATATGGTAACTGGTGCTCTGACAAGAGTGGCATTTTGTTGTGAGTTGTTGGAAGGAATATTTGCAGGATCGTAGTATATCGTAACCGTTGAGACGCTTTCATTGACTGTTGCTGATGTTGTAGAAGGCACTGTTGACTGGATGGGTGTTGAAGTTGTAGCAGGAAGGGTGACTGAACTTGCATCCGTTGAAGTGATTGATTGAGCAGTTGCTGGATTTGTAGTAGAATCCGTTGGAACAATGGTTGCTGATGTTGTAGGAGTATCTGTGACTGTTGGTGAAGGGATTGTTGGAGTTGTAGTTGCTGTTGTTGTAATCTGAAGAGTTCCATCTCTAATGAGACTGTCTATGCCGTTTCTAAGCCTTTCACATCCATTGACTGCAATATTGCAATACCCACAGCCTAGCTCACACCCGGGGAACACTTGGCATTCTAACAGCTGAGCTTTGATTTCAACCAGAGGTGTTCGAATTTGTGCAACACTGGTGATTAAGGTGGATGGTTTTCCTTCCTCAATAGCATTAATCCTAGGCCCGTTGTGACTAGGCATTGGGTTTCTTGTGACATTCGGAGGAGGTGCAAAGTTGAGACCTTTTGAATCCACCAGATCTTGGACTTTCATCTGTAAGGCCCTGCATTTTTCAGTGTTATGCCCTGGTGAGTTTGAGTGGAATGCACACCTCGCACTTGCATCATAGTTCTTTGGCATATTGGCGGGATCTGGAGGTGCCAATGTCCTTAACTCAACTAGGTTGAGCTTCAGGAGTTGTGGAAAGAGTGCAGCATACGACATTGGAATTGGGTCAATCACCATGTTTGCCTGTGATGGTCTTTGCTGAAAGGGACGCTGTTGTTGGTTGTTATTGTTGTTGTTGTAGGTTCTCTGTTGCGGATAATGAACTTGTTGTTGATATTGTGGTTGTGGTTGTTGAGGATTTGCTGATTGTTGAGGAATCGGAGCTGGGATGGTAACTGCTGCTACTGACCGGTGCACATACTGAGGCCTGCCCCTGCTTGCATGAATGGAATTTGTCTCACCAACTCTTCGGGGTCCCACAAAAGGCTTTCTGGGATTGCTGGATGAACCTGCACCACTGTCGGAAATTTTGCCCATCTTTAATAGACTTTCAATCCTTTCACCAACTATGACCACATCAGCAAAACTGGTAGAGGAGAAAGCAGCCAGTCTATCAATACAGGTCCCTTGCAATGTATTCATGAACATGTCGGCCATTTCCCTTTCTGACATGGGTGGTTGGACAGCAGCAGCAAGCTGTCTCCACCTTTGGGCATATTCCCTGAAGCTCTCTCTAGAAGATTGAGACATTCCCATTAGGAGGGTCCTATTGGGAGCCATGTCCAGGTTGTACTGATATTGCCTGATGAAGGCTTCCGCTAAGTCCTTCCAGCACCTAATGGTGGCCCTAGATAGGTGTGAATACCACTCTCTCGAAGCCCCAGTCAGACTGTCTTCAAAGTAGAACATCCACAGCTTTTCATCCATAGTGTAAGCTTTGAGCCTTCCCAGGAAAGACTGCAGATGAGTGCGAGGGCAGGAGGTGCCATTGTACTTTTCAAAGCATGGGGGTTTGAATTTGTGAGGAATTCTCACCCCATCCACTAGTCCCATGTCCATCACATCGAAGCCCAAAGAATTCTGAGACTCCAAAGATCTTAACTTCTCAACAATTTCGTCCAATCTCCTCTCATATACTTCATCTCCCGCCCCCATAACAGTAAACTGTTCTTCTTGGGGATCCTCTTGCAAGATTGTCCCCCCAGCAGTATTACCTTGCACATTCCTCGGGATGTTAACTTCTGGATCCAGATGAGGTCCAAATACTGGTGGATCAATACGAGGTTGGCCCTGT
This sequence comes from Lathyrus aphaca, assembly GCA_963966055.1. Classification (NCBI taxonomy): domain Eukaryota; kingdom Viridiplantae; phylum Streptophyta; class Magnoliopsida; order Fabales; family Fabaceae; genus Lathyrus; species Lathyrus aphaca. The sequence continues at coordinate 167,934,675 of OZ014519.1, forward strand.
TCATTGTTGCTAGTTCCCCCTGTTCCAAGATGAGGCTCCTCAGGAGTTTGTCTTTCCACCAGCTCTCTTAACCTTTCTTAACTCTGGGCTAAGCCAGTCATCACTGCCATGAATTGAGACATCTGATTTCTCATCTCCACTCTCTCATTAGCCATCTGGTTTCTGACCTCAGTCAGATCCTTCTGTACTTGTTCCATTTGAATACCGGGAAGGTTGTTACGAGTCGGGTACCGGTGTGCGCGGTTGACAGGGAACACTCGGCGACGAGCAATGTTTCCTGAAGTCACAACAAAGTTAGAAACAATAATAATAACAAAACCTACAAAACAAAACAAAAGTTAGTATGCAATGTAGTATGCTTATTTGTTTTCCAAGGTATCCGGTTTGGTTCTTGGTTTTGACCTTTCCAGACCTCGAGGAAGATGCTTGATGTTGTTGAGAGAAAAGCCCAAATGGAAACAAACTAAAATATATTACAAATGGTGAATAATACATAGTCTGTTTTACAACACATGCCCATGGAGGGTCAAAATACAATAAAAGGAAAAGTACATCGAATGGAAATAACAACAAACAAAGAATCAGACATCCAGTCCAAACTCATCCTCTCTGACCTCCTTCAAGAGTGCTTCAGTCACTGGACCAGTTGGGTGCTCTGTAATGGTCCTAGTGAGGAGGTTCCTGGTAGCAATGGCAGTGGTCAACTTCTTATGCCTGTCCCGGTCCTTTGATCTCTTCACTCCTGCTTTGAGTTTCAACTCTGAAATCTCCTTCTGGGCTGCCAACAAAGCTTCCTGCTGCTTTTTCTCATTGGCCTCTAGCTGTTCAATCTTGGCTTGAGTCTTCTGGTCTTCTTGTGTACGGGCTTCAGTGATCCTGACCCACCTAGCCTGACTTTCTTGCAGATAGAGCTCAGTCCTAGCCTTCTGAATCTTGGCTTCTTTACAGGCATTCTTCAATATTTGTTCCCCAGCTCTTGCTTTCCTGATGTAGTCCTCTGTCTTCTCAATTTTGGTGAGATTCTCCACCCTAAGCTTCTCCAACCTCTCAATATCCAGACGACCATCACTTCTTTCCCAAAGAGTCTTCTTCAAGGCTTGAGATAGGGTCTCATTCCTTTCTTTCAACTTCTCAAATTCTTCTAGGCTGACAGTTGCTGCTGGCTGTACTGTGGATGGTCCAGGTATGTCTTCCAAGGTGAAAGGAATTCCGGTGATCTGAGCTCTAGTACGGGACCAGTCATAGTACTGAGCTGAAGCAACATTATTACACCTTCCAAGGATAGCTACCCCCTTTGTCTGGATGTTGTCCCAAGCCCAGGATGCTTGTCTAACAGCAGCCGAATTAGGTTTCACTTCACAAAACAAGGTCTCAGCTAAATCTTGTCCTCTGGGAGGATGAACCAAAGCATAGCCCAGTTGTCTCTTAAATAGAAAAGGATTGTAGTTGATGCAACCCTTTACTCCTATCAGAGGTACATTTGGGTATTGTCCACAGCTGGTGATAATGTCCTTGCTTTTGGTGCTATTGGTGCACCATCTAATATCATCTGAAGTCAAGGCAATGAGCCTCTTGGCCCAATTCTTCTGTTGGTGGGGATTCAAGAAAGCATCTGACTTAGGCAGGTGTCTGAGCAGCCAGGTATAAAACAAAGGAGCACAACATCTTACCAACTTCCCCCTTTGTTTCTCATTCCTCTGATGAATGGAATAATAGAAATCTCCTAGCAATGTGGGTACTGGGTTCTTCAGAAGAAACAAATGGATGGCATTTTTGCTGACAAATTTAGGCTCATCTGCAAATAGTATAACCCCATATATGTTGAGGGCTAATAGTGCACAGACTGCCTTCCACTCCCCCAATGAAGCTTTCAGGATGGCCTGAGAAATCAAGAAGTCCAAATGCAAACCAGGGATCCCAGCTTTTGTGGTCATATTTTGCTCAATCAAGGCAGGCTCCAGGTACAGTGCCTTTGCTATCTCTTCATTTCTGGGAGCTGGTATTTCTGGGTTGAAAGGGATTCCACCCTTGATAGATACTCCAATCAATGAAGAAAACTCTTCCAGCAGAGGCCCTAGCTGAAAGTATGGGTATGTTAAACATCTCAAAGGAGGGTCATAAAACTGTAAGCATGTGTGGATCATGCTCCTCTGAGAAGGGTCAAGGTCCATAACCATATCCAGGATACCTCCATGGTGCTCTCTAAACAGTGGGATGTGGTCAGGTGTGATAAGTGACTGGACCTGCCTGATACCAGTCAACATAGGCCCAAAGAAGTGGTAGGATATGTTGCTCTTCCTGGGAGTAGTCATGAATGCTGCTGAAGAAGCTGAGGATTGGTACTGATGAAGATCACAGACTGATGCTGGAAATGAGCCACTGACAGGCTAATGCTGGTGATGATGAAGATATCTGAAGCAGAGGTCTATGCAGAAGAAGGGGTCAAAACCAAAACCAAGATATAATGAAGTGGATACCCTGAAAAGCAAATAAACAAATGTCAAATGATGCAAATGATGAGATATGCATTTGATATGCATGGGTTTGTGATCAAGCTGGATCTAATTATCTGTCTTGATATAAGTCCATGTATGTTCAAAAGTCCAGATGAAGGCTCAGAAATCCAGTAACCAGGGTGGGGGACTCAAATAAAGAGTCACATGTCCGGGGTTAATCACAAGAACTGTACAAAGTGAAGTATTCTTTAAACAATACAGTAACAGGGTATGATGTGTCCAAGGGTTCCTGCAAACCTGCAAACAGCCCAAACCCCTCACAGGTAATGTTCTAGAACAAGGATCCTCAGACTTGGATCAGTTATGAGAAGTGTAAACACTTCTAACTCGGAGGTACAATGTTTACAATAACCATAAAATATCCTCCTCTAATTCACCTCAGCTTCTGAAGGTCATAATAAAGGTCATCCGGACTTAGCAGGCTTCCCAGATAGCCCTAGCACTACAGGAAATCTGTAGCACAAGGTTCTCAAGAAGAAACCCACATCTGAACCATGTTTCATATTCCCGCACCAGACCGAAATGGAATGGGAAAGAACATGAACCACTCTAGCCTAGGTGTCACTCAGGTCCCAGGTATAGGACCTTAATCTCTCAATGGAACCCCACCCACAAAAATAGCAAACCAGATCCAGCAAATGACAGTATGAAATATGCAAATACTGTAAAGAAAGCAATAAATAAAGTTGTACATAAAGAAATAAATAAAGCAAAATAAACAAACACACATAGCACATAACACCCCAGTGAACACAAATCAAACAAGCACTAGGAGGAACCCACAAAAAGAACCAGAAGCCCTGGTTGCAGTATAAAGGTCCCCAGCAGAGTCGCCAAGCTGTCGCTCCCACCAAATGACACCGGGCCAAGAGGGGTACAGACGCGAACAGTCGGCGAAAGAGAAGGAATGAATAGAGGCGCCAGCTAGGCATTTTTATCCCGAAGGAAAGGTAATGCTGCATAAACCTAGAAAGATATGGATAAGACGGTTGCGAACCAGAGAAACTGAGAAAGGGGGTTGGTTATAACCTGGGAAGGTATTAGCACCCAGATTGTCCGTCGTACTCGACGGGATCCACGCTTGAAAAATTTGTGTTTTAAAGGGGTAGTGTCAGTGCTGTTTCGTGTGCAAAAGAGTTGAAAAAGGATGTACAGGTGTCAGTGTAAGAGAAGTGTGAAATGAATGGAAGGAGTGTCAGTGTAAGAAAAAGAATATGAAGCCCAAGATCATGAGGCTTAAAGAATGATACTGGAAAGAGGGGGGATATACAGAGACTTTTGTTCGATAAGTGTTAAGTTATGCCTACGTATCCTCTCATGCAATGAGGAAGTCAGAACACCGTAGTTCGACTCAAAGAGACTGAAAGATAAATTGACTTGTGAACTGCTTGCTTGTCCATGCTCAAGTGTATGACCTGTCTGGCTCAGGTGCAAACTGTCTTGCATTAGACGGAAGAGGCGAGTTCTCGTTTGTGAGTGAATGAGGTGAGAAAAGAATCCCGAAGGAGACGATTTTTTTTTTTTTTATGTTTTCAGTCTTTTATTGCTTTTTGTGTTTGTCATAAGATAATGAGCTTAAGCCTAAACCAAGGGTTAATAGACCCATCACATCCTCCCTCTGATTAGGGGTAATGAGAATACCTTACGTATGAAGTAAGCACCTCACACTTAATCACCATGATGTAGGATTAAGATCATTAACCTACTTGTGATTATTTAGATGTTTTTTGGAGTTTTTGTTTAGTGTTAAGTAATGAGTTTAAGCCATAATCAAAGATTTAATGGACCCATTACATTATCCTAATAGAAGGATAATAGATGAGAACATTTAAGCTGGGGAAGGCTCCTCAACTTAATCCATGATTAGGGATTAACCTCATGACAAAACAAAGCCTTTATTAGGGTGGATTTTAGTTAATGGTAAGATTAAGAAATGGGTTTTATGGTTTGTAAGATAACTTGAGGGGGACTTGTCCATTAACACTAGGGTTAGTCCTTCTTAACCAATTAAGGAAGAATTAGAACCCTAATGCAAGGCCCAAGTTACAAGCTTATTGTCTTAATGATTATTGGATGGATTGATTAAGATATTTAAACACATTAAGGGTTTAACACTTAGGATTAAAGTTATACACTCCATCCTAATAGAAGGATGCAGGCATAAGCTTAATCACAAAGCCTTAAAACCTTTAAGGTTTAGCCCCTGATTAAGAGATGAGAAGAGTGTAAACACCCCAAATTTGCCCTCACCCATTCACACCATGGCTTGTGATATCCTGATATACATAAGTTCAATCATAGCATCTCATATCACATTTGTGATTCACTGCATTGTTTCTAAGTCATCTGCATCTAGGGTTTGTGATCTAAGCAATCCAAGGGCTTCTTGAGCCACTCCAAAGGGCATCGATCACTTCAAAGAGGTCCATGTATGTTCAAGCATCATATTATATCCTCTCAAAGTCAAGAATGTCAAGAAAATCACAAGAACTGAGATTGGCATGGAAGCAGAGCCAGGTTTAACTGCACAGATGACCTAGAATTAGGGTTTTGGTTTCAGAGGCCATAACTCCAAATTTTTTGGCCATTATTGTATCTATTGGTCTCTATATGGTATAAGGAGCATGCATATCAATTTTCATGAATAAATTCCATGGGGAAGTCATCTGATCAAGAGTTGACTTTTTGAGCAAGTCAGTGCAAAATCAGGGCATCTGAGGCCCCCAATGACCCAACCAAAGGGTGTTCTTCATCATTTTGATTGTGTATGATCTTTATTTTATCATAGAAGATGTTAGAAGTTCACCAAATTGAAGAATTTCAAGCCATTTGCAAAGTTGACTTTTTGGGAAAGTTGACTTATAATGAAAATTGCCATTTTGGGAAACTTTTTCAACCCTTGCTTTTTGATTCAAAAATGCTTCAAATGAGAAAACTTTGGTCATGAAAGTTGTAGAATGGATCTTTCCCTTTTCAAAAAGTACAAGAACTTGTTCTAATTCATTTTGGATCAAAAGTTATGGCTTGTCAAAGTTGGCCAAAATCACATAATTTGAAGTTTTCTACCAAAGAGGCATTTTGCAAAATGGTATGATCAAGTGTTCTAAAGGCTTCAAAAGTGTACAAACTCTTCACAACATGAACACATGACCTATAAAGATCATAATTGGCCAAAGAATATTGCACTTTGATGCCTTGGATCTCATGAATTTCCAAAGGGGCCAAACTTTGTGAAAATTGCAAAACATCTCATAAGTCTTGATCCACTTGCTGATTTATCTCATAAACAATTCCATGGTTCTCCCTAAACTCAGCTGAGCCAAGACAAGCCAAAAGGCTAGCTATACCATTGCCCATACCTCAAGTACAAGTCAAGTTGACATTTTGGCAACTTGCCCATACCAATCACACTATGCCACAACCACTTTCTGAACCAATCCCATTTGTTTATACAAATTAAAAGGAAGCCAAAGCATAAAAGACACAAGCCTGAAAGCTCCAAGAACACATCCTTCTCATTTTCCACCCCATATGCAAAACCATTCGAAACTCATCACACAAGCTTCAAACACACAAACAAACTCCACCATTGATCTCAACATGACTCACTGATCACAAACCAACCATTGAAACAGCCTGAAACTCACTGAAATCAAAACACGATTTCCTTCCCCCCTTGAGCAGAACTCTGTCAATCTCCCAAACCAGCCATCCGCAAATCTTTCTAAGCTTCATTTCATCATCAGAAGGTTCAAAGGAGTGGACTTGCAGCAAAGGAAAGGCCAGAAAGCCCAGAACCAGGAGATTCCATCTCAGGTAGCCATCTCAAACTTTTTTCCAGAAACTCCATTTTAAGTTCTTAAACGATTCTATGTGCTCCCCTGATCATGGGGATGTGATTATTTTTGAAAATGGTTGAGAAACCAGGATGTATGATTGCTCTGAAACTTTCTGACCTAAAAATTGTTTGCTTCGATTCATGTTGTTCTTGAGTGGTAAATGGTTTTTGAGGATTGATTCGTGTTTAGGGTTGTTTAGGGTTTGATTCTGGAGCTTTTGGTGAAGTTTCATGGCGTTTTGAGGGATTCAGGGGAGGGGATTGGCCGGAGAAGATGACCGGAGCTTGCTCCGGTCACCTGAGAGTGATTAGGGTTAGTTAATTAGGGTTTAATCTTAATTACATAAGTTTGAATGTGAGCCGTACAAACGCGCGCCAAGTCCACTCCCGCGTCCCTGAATTTGAATCATGGCCCTTGGATTTGCATACTTTCTCATTTTTCAGTTTAAATTCAATTTTATTTCATTTAATTTCATTTCTTTTGTACATTTATTTAAAAATAGCAAAACACTTTAAAAAATTCTGAAAATTTTTATCAAACATTTTATTAATTTTCAGAATACAAAAATATTTTTATTTTTATTTTTTGCATCAAAAATTATTTTTAAATCATTTAAAAGTTTATTTTTAATTAATTAATGAAAATTAATTAATTAAAAATACTTTTAGGTATTTAAAAATCACAAAAAAATTCATGTAACCTTTAAAAACATTTAGAAACATTGTCCAACCCTCAAACCAAATTTAGTTTTTGTCCTTGATGCCTTTTGATCATTTTCAATGGAATTAATTTCATTTCAAGGCAATATTTTGTGTCAAACTTCAAAAATTCATTTCTGCCTAACCATTGAGAGTTGGACAATGATTCTTTTTGCATTGCATCTTGTATAGCATGTAGTTTATAGGATAAAATTGGCTTTAATTTATCTTGCATTTTCAATTTGTTTTTCATTTTTCTTGATGGGGTACCTTAAAACCCTAGCAATCTTAGAAAATTCATAACTTTCACTAGGTTAAGAGTTGGGTCCCCTCCTTTGGGCAGTGAGTTTGTATAGGTTTAGGGTTCCTTTGAATGCATTTTCAAATTTTTATCATGATGTTTGCTTCTGGTTTTGGATTTTGCTTTGTGTGTTGATCATAAACCCTAATTCATGCCTTCCTTTGCATCCATCTTCCATTTGCTTGCATACCAAGACTTGTCATGAAATTTTGTGCATTCATTTGATTCATAAGACATCTTAAGACATATTAGAATCATGTTTGATCATTGCATCTTTCATTTGCCATGTTGTATGTCATTTGCATTTCATAACTTTTCATGTATGATCATGGTTCTAAGCATGCTTCTCTTGCATCCATATGTTTGTATGATCATCCTCATGCCTTGTTTCATGTTTGCATCATCTCTTAGCATCATTAACATCATACTCATGCTTCTGGTTTTGGTTTGCATCATCACAATACATCTCATTTTGCATTGCATTTCATTTCTTTACTAACTTTTTCAGGTGGTAAGTTGTTTTGAGAAGTGAATTTGCCTTCACTTCTCACAATCTTTTTTCATCTCTCTTATGCATCATTGCTGAATTTTTGTATGTGTTTGGATTGAGCTTGCTCATTCTTGTTCATCTTATCTTTCTTTCTTCAAGCAACTTGACTTCTTAAGTGAAGCAAGTTGTTTTGCTTCTCTTTGCTCCTTTCATCTGCTTCTCTCCTTGGTGGCTCTTTGAAGATCTTTCTCTTAAACCTCACAAACCCTAGGACTTCCAAGCATGATAACAATTAGGGTTGATTAGTCTCCCATTTAGTTTTCACCTTTGTGTCTCTTTGAGTCTCCTCTTCTCATCTCACAATCAAGGACTAAACCCTAAAGGCTTTAAGGCTTTGTGATTAAGCTTATGCCTGCATCCTTCTATTAGGATGGAGTGTATAACTTTAATCCTAAGTGTTAAACCCTTAATGTGTTTAACTCCTTTAATCAATTCATCTTAATAATCATCAAGACACTAAGCTTGTAACTTGGGCCTTGCATTAGGGTTCTAATTCTTCCTTAATTGGTTAAGAAGGACTAACCCTAGTGTTAATGGACAAGTCCCCCTCAAGTTGTCTTACAAACCATAAAACTTATTTCTTCATCATATCATTAACTAAAATCGACTTAATAAAGGCTTTGTTTTGTCATGTGGTTAATCCCTAATCTTGGATTAAGTTGAGGTGTTTTCCTCAGCTTAAACATTCTCATCTATTATCCTTCTATTGGGATGGTGTAATGAGTCTGTTTAATCCCTGATTATGGCTTAATCTCATTACTTAACACTAAACAAAAACAACAAAAACATCTAAATAATCACAAGTAGGTTAATGATCTTAACCCTACACCATGGTGATTAAGTGTGAGACCCTGACTTCACACTTAAGGTATTCTCATTACCCCTAATCAGAGGGAAGATGTGATGAGTTTGCTAACCCATTGGTTTAGGCTTGAGCTCATTAACTTATGACAAACTTTCAAAAGCTATAAAAGACTGAAAACTCAAAAACAAACAATAATCGTCTCCTTCGGGATTCTTTTCTCATCTCATTCACTCACAAACGAGAACTTGCTTCCTCCGTCTAATGCAAGACAGTTTGCACCTGAGCCAGACAGGTCATACACTTGAGCATAGGCAAGTAAGTAGTTCAAAAGTCAATTTATCTTTCAGTCTCGTTGGGTCGAACTACGGTGTTCTGACTTCCTCATTGCACGAGAGGATACGTAGGCATAACTTAACAGTTATCGAACAAAAGTCTCTGTACATTCCCCTTCCTTCCAGTCTTATTCTTTTAGCCTCATGGTCATGAGCATTTCATCTTTGTTCTTACACTGACACTTCACTTATATACTTCACATTCTTTTTACACTGACACTTGCATTCTTTTCCAGCTTTGATACACAGATTGCACTGACACTACCCCTTTAAAACACAAATCTTTTAAGCGTGGATCCCGTCGAGTACGACGGAAAATCTGGGTGCTAATACCTTCCCAGGTTGTAACCAACCCCCTTTCTCAGTCTCTCTGGTTCGCAACCGTCTTGTCCATATCTTTCTAGGTCTATGCAGCATTGCCTTTCCTCCGGGATAAAAATGCCTAGCTGGCGACTCTTTTCTTTTCTTGTGAGTTCACTCCTGTGTGTTCTCACATCCTCCTTTCGCCGACCGTTCGCGTCTGTACCCCATTTGACCTAGCCTCATTTTGGTGGGAGCGACAGCTTGGCGACTCTGCTGGGGACCCTTATACTGTAACCAGGGCTTCTGGTTCTTTTTGTGGGTTCCTCCTAGCGCTTGTTTGATTTGTGTTTACTGGGGTGTTATGTGCTAATTGTGTTTATATATAGTTGCTTTATTTATTGCTTTATGTACAGTTATTTATTGCTTTCTTTACAGCTTTATATATATCATACTGTCATACTGTGTCTAGCTGGATCTGGTTTTGTCTTGGTGGGTGGGGTTCTATTGAGAGTTTAAGGTCCTATACCTGGGACCTAAGTGACACCTAGGCTAGAGTGGTTCATGTTCTTTCCCATTCCATTTAGGTCTGGTGCGGGAATATGAAACACGGTTCAGATATGGGTTTCTTCTTGAGAACTTTGTGCTACAGATTTCCTGTAGTGCTAGGGCTATCTGGGAAGCCTGCTAAGTCTGGACGACCTTTATTATGACCTTCAGAAACTGAGGTGAATTAGAGGAGGATCTTTTATGGTTATTGTAAACACTGTACCTCCGGGTTAGAAGTGTTTACACTTCTCATAACTGATCCAAGTCTGAGGATCCTTGTTTTAGAACATCACCTGTGAGGGGGTTGGGCTGTTTACAGGTTTGTAGGAACCCTTGGCCACATCATACCCTGATTCTTATTGTGTTTAAGAATGCTTCACTTTGGATAGTTCTTGTGATTTAACCCAGGACATGTGACTCTTTATTTGAGTCCCCCACCTCGGTTACTGGACTTTTGAACCTCCATCTGGACTTCTTAGACATACATGGACCCTTATATCAAGACAACAATCAGATCCAGCTTGATCACAAAACCTTGCATATCATTTGCATACATCATCATTGCATCATTTAACATTTGCTTATTTGTTTTTCAGGGTATCCACATTATATTTTGGCTTGGTTATGACCCCTTCATCTGCATAGACCCCTGTTCACCAGTTATCTGCTTCAGCTCTCTTCATCAGTTGCCTGCTTCAGTTACCTCCATCATCATCCTCAGCCTATCAATGGCTTATCTCCAGTATCAGTCTTCATCATCAGCATCTGTTTTCAGCTCTTCATCAGCAGTCATGGCACCCAAGAAGAGCAACATTTCATATCATTTCTTTGAGCCTGTGCTGACTGGCATCAGACAGGTCCAGGCACTCATTACACCAGAAAATATCCCATTATTCAGAGAACATTATGGGGGCATCCTTGATATGGTTATGGACTTGGACCCTTCTCAGAGGAGTTTGATTCACACTTGCCTACAGTTCTATGATCCTCCTTTGAGATGCTTCACTTTTTAGGATTTTCAGTTGGGACCTCTGTTGGAGGAGTTTTCATCACTAATTGGAGTACCTGTTAGGGGTGGTATCCCCTTCAACCCAGAAATGGCTTCTCCTAGCAATGAAGAAGTGGCAAAGGCATTGTATTTGGAACCTATTCTGATTGAGCAGAACATGACTACAAAGGCTGGAATTCCTGGCCTACACTTGGATTTTCTCACTTCTCAGGCCATCCTGAAGGCCTCCTTGGGAGAATGGAAGGCAGTTTGTGCGTTGTTAGCCCTCGGTATATATGGGGTTATACTTTTTGCAGATGAGCCCAAGTTTATCAGCAAGAATGCTATTCACCTCTTCCTTTTGAGGAACCCAGTACCCACCTTGCTGGGAGATTTCTACTATTCTGTTCACCAAAGGAATGAGAAGCAGAGAGGGAGATTGGTGAGATGTTGTGCTCCTCTATTTCATACTTGGCTGCTCAAACACCTACCCAAGAATGATGCTTTCTTGAACCCTCACCAACAGAAGAATTGGGCTAGAAGACTCACTGCTTTGACTTCAGACGACATCAGGTGGTGTACCCAGAGCACCAAAGGAAGGGATATAATTACTAGTTGTGGACAGTTTCCCAATGTACCTCTGATAGGAGTGAAGGGTTGCATCAACTACAACCCTTTGTTGTTTAAAAGACAGTTGGGCTATGCTCTGGTTCACCCTCCTAAAGTGCAAGATTTGGCTGAAACCCTGTATTGTGAGATAAAGCCTAATCCAGCTGTTGTCAGACAAGCATCCTGGGCTTGGGACAACATCCAGACCAAGGGGATGGCCATTCTTGGGAGATGCAACAATATGGCTTCAGCTCAGTATTATGAGTGGTCTCATGCTAGGGCTCAGATTTCTGGGATGCCTTTCACCATTGAGGATGCACCTGGACCATCCACAGTATCACCTCCAGCCACTGTCAGCCTGGAAGAATTTGAGAAGCTGAAGGAAAGAAATGAGAATCTGTCTCAAGCTCTGCAGAAGACCCTCTGGGAGAGGAGTGATGGTCGTCTAGACATTGAGAGGTTGGAAAAGCTAAAGGTGGAGCACCTAGCCAGGATTGAGAAATCAGAGGACTACATCAAGAAATCAAGAGCAGGAGAGCAGATCTTGAAGAATGCCTGTAAAGAGCCCCAGTTTCAGAAGGCCAGAACTGATCTCTATCTGAAGGAAAGTCAAGCTAGGTGGGTCAGGATCACTGAGGCTCGCACTCAAGAAGATAAGAGAACTCAAGACAGAATTGAGCAGTTGGAGGCAAATGAAAAGAAGCAACAGGAGGCTCTGCTAGCAGCCCAGAAAGAAATTTCAGAATTAAAGCTTATGGCTGGTGTGAAGAGGTCAAAGGACCAAGACAGACACAAGAAGCTGACCACTGCTATTACCACCAGGAACCTTCTTATCAGAAGCCTTACAGAGCATCCGGCTGGTCCTGTAACTGAAGCACTTCTGAAAGAAGTTAAGGAGGATGAGTTTGGCTTAGATGTTTGATTTCTTTGCTTGTTGTTATTTCCATTTGATGTACTTTTCTTTTATGTTGTATTTTGACCCCTCAGGGGCATGTGTTGTAAAAACAAACTATGTATGATTCACCTTTTTGTAATATATTTGTTAGTTTGTTTCATTGAGTTCTCTTTCTCTCAAGCAACATCAAAGCATCTTCCTCCGGGTCTGGAAAGGTCAAAACCAAACACCAAGCCGGATACCTTGGAAACAAATAAGCATACTGCATTGCATACTAACTTTTGTTTTGTTTTGTAGGTTTTTTGTTTTGTTTGTTACTAACTCTGTTGTGATTCAGGAATTATTGCTCGCCGACGGGTTTTCCCTCTCAACCACCCACACAGATATCCTACTCGCAACAATCTTCCTGGTATCCAGATGGACCAAGTACAGCAAGAGCTGACAGAGGTCAGGACCCAGATGGTTAACGAAAGGCTGGAGATGAGAAACCAAATGACCCAGTTCATGGAAGTAATGAATGGCTTGGCTCAAAGCCAAGAAAGATTGAGGGCATTGGTAGAAAGACAGACCCTAGAAGAACCTCCCCTGGGAACTGGGGGAACAAGTAACAATGAGAGGGTTCAGCCTCATGTTAACCCACCAATATATGGGCCTCATCTTCATCCAAAGATCAACATCCCTACTAATGTGCAAGGGAATGCTACTGCAGGCAGAGTCTTACAGGAAGACCCCCAAGAGGATCAATTCACTGTAATAGGAGCTGGGGATGAAGTCTATGATAGGAGGCTTGATGAAATTGCTGAGAAATTAAGATCTCTGGAGTCTCAAAACTCCTTGGGTTTTGATGTCATGGACATGGGGCTAGTGGATGGGGTAAGGATTCCTCACAAGTTTAAGCCCCCATGCTTCGAAAAGTACAACGGAACTTCCTGTCCACGAACTCACTTGCAGTCTTTTCTGGGAAGACTTAAGGCATACACCATGGATGAAAAACTGTGGATGTTTTACTTTGAAGATAGCTTGACTGGAGCTTCAAGGGAGTGGTACTCTCACTTGACCAGAGCTACTATTAGATGCTGGAAGGACCTAGCTGAGGCCTTCATCAGGCAGTACCAATACAACTTAGACATGGCTCCTAACAGGACTCTATTAATGGGAATGTCTCAGTCATCCAGAGAAAGCTTCAGGGAATATGCCCAGAGGTGGAGACAGCTTGCTGCTGCTGTTCATCCACCCATGTCGGAAAGAGAAATGGCCGACATGTTCATGAATACCCTACAAGGGACATATATTGATAGGCTAGCTGCCTTTTCTTCCACCAGCTTCGCTGACGTAGTCATAGCTGGAGAAAGAATTGAAAGCCTTCTGAAAATGGGCAAAATTTCTGATAAGGGTGCGAGTTCGTCAAGCAATCCCAGGAAGCCTTTTGTGGGACCAAGAAGAACCGGTGAGACTAATGCCATCCATGCCACCAGGGGAAGGCCTCAGTACCTTCACAGATCAGTAGCAGCTGTCACAATTCCAGCTCCAATTCCTCAGCAACCAGCATATCAACCACAACAACCACCCCACTATCAGCAGCAAGTTCAGTATCCGCCACAAAGAAACTACAACAACAACAACAGCAATCAACAACAAAGACCCTTTCAGCAAATACCATCACAGGCAAATAGGGTGATTGACCCTATCCCTATGCCTTATGCCGCTTTATTGCCACAACTCCTGAAACTCAACCTGGTTGAGCTAAGGACATTGGCACCTCTAGATCCTGCCAGTCTTCCAAGAAATTATGATGTCAACGCCCGATGTGCTTTTCATTCTAATGCACCTGGCCACAGTACAGAGAAATGCAGGGCTTTACAAATGAAGGTACAAGATCTGGTGGATTCCAAGGCCCTCAACTTTGCACCCCCGCCTAATGTCAACAAGAATCTCATGCCCAATCATGGAGGACCAAGAATTAATGCTATTGAGGAAGATAAGCCATCTTTCTTAATCACCAGTGTTAGGCAGATTCGGACACCTCTGGTAGAAATTAAAGCTCAGCTCCTAGAATGCCAGATGTTCCCCGGGTGTGAGCTCGGTTGTGGTTATTGCAACATTTCGGTCAATGGGTGTGATAACTTGAGAAGCGGCATAGATGATCTTATCAAAAGTGGTATACTTCAGATCACAACATCAGTACCTGCAAATCCAGCAATCCCTTTGACAACAATTCCTGATTCTTCTACAACTGCAACAACCATCATTCCAACCAATTCGTCAATATCATCAGCAATGGCTCCGTCCATCACTTCAACTAATCAGATGTCAACAACCATCTCTTCTACAACATCAGCACCCATTTATTCAACAGAATCTTCTACAACACCAACAGATATCTCAGCAGTCACCATTTATTATGATCCATCATATGTTCCTCCAAATAGCAACTTTCAACAACAAACAGTGGCATCTCCTGCCAGGTCACCAGTCACCATCTAATACGATCCGCACACCATTTCAGTACCCTCCTCTGCAGCAGTCCAGTTACCATCACGGTGCCTGGACCAGTTCCATATGAAAGCAGTAATGCCATACCTTGGCATTATGGCTCTGACCTCTACTGCAATGGGGAGAAAATCACTTTGGATTCTTCAACCTCTTCTCCACAGATTGATAATGTTGGGGGAGGCGGAGGCTTCACCAGAAGCGGACGCCTCTTTGCCTCACAATTACAAAGACCTAATGCCGAAGCAGAAGCTGCTGCCAAAGCAAAAGGAAAGAGTGTGGTATTTGAAGAGTCGGCTGTCAAAGAAACTCAGAAGACATCCTTTGAGCAAGATGTAGACGAGTTTATGAGAATTATAAAAAGAAGTGATTACAAGGTGGTGGATCAGCTTCACCAAACTCCCTCAAAGATCTCCATATTATCCTTGTTGATGTGTTCTGAAGCTCACAGGAATGCATTACTGAAAGTCCTGCACGCCGCATACGTGCCAGAGGAGATCACTGTTAATCAGCTAGAAACTGTGGTAGCAAATGTCAACACCAGGCATGGACTGGGCTTTACCAATGCTGACTTAACAACTGAGGGACGTAACCACAACAAGGCTTTACACATCACTCTAGAATGCAAGGGTGCTGTTCTATCCCATGTACTGGTAGATACTGGGTCTTCACTCAATGTTCTACCAAAGAAAGCCCTGGTGAAGCTGGAGTATGATGGCTTGGCATTACGTCCGAGTAATTTGGTGGTGAGAGCTTTTGATGGCTCTAAAAGATCAGTGCTAGGGGAGATTGATCTGCCTGTGATGATTGGCCCGCAGACCTTCAAAATAACCTTCTATGTGATGGACATTCAGCCGGCCTACAGCTGTTTGTTGGGTAGACCTTGGATCCATGCCACTGGCGCAGTTACGTCTACCCTTCACCAGAAGTTGAAATTCGAGTGGGAAGGCCAAATCATCACCATCTGTGGTGAAGAAGATATCTTTGTTAGCCATCTGGCTACGTACAAGTACATTAAGATGGATGGAGAAATCCATGAAACCATGAGCCAGGGATTTGAGGCCCTGAACATAAATGAAGCATCTGCTGTACTGGGAACCTCCATGACATCTTATCAGCAAGCCAGGAAGGTTGTTGAAGAGGGGACTGCCCAAGGCTGGGGCAAGTTATTTCCTGTGGAGAAGAAGGAGGACAGATTTGGGTTGGGTTACAAACCAACTCAACAAGATCAATCAGAGGCTGCTAAGAAGCCCAACTTTGTCAGTGGGGGAATGCTCACCCCAGATGCAGTGAAAAACTTGGAAGATGAGTTGGAAGATGAGCGCAACCTGGAGAGCTGGATACGTCCAAGGATCCCGGGGAGCCGTATCTCAAACTGGTCTTCCCAGGAAATTATAAGGGTTACTCCTGCAGAGTAATTATTATTTCCTGTATATTTTAAGCATGCATCAAGTCTTGCATCTTTCCCAAGATGACAAGACTCATTTTGTAATCGGGCCATCTATAATTTTGTGCAAACAGATCAATCAATGAATATCGGACATCTTTTGCAAATGAGTCTTTTTCTTTTCCGCTCACTATTTTTCATTTTTCTTTTTGTACAAAAATAAAAATGGCAATGTTTTCAAAATGATAACTTTATTTCACTTTTCTAAACAAGACTAAAATCGATCACTAAAATGAACAATCTAAACCCTTGCAGAGAGTGCCTTTCAGACTGCACCGACAACAACACAGCTATGACTCTGTATGACTTTGACAATCCAATCAATCAAGCTGATGAAGGGGTTGAAGAAGATTATGAGCTTCCCGAAGAGCTAGCCAGGTTGTTAAGGCAAGAGGAGAAGGTTATCACTCCTCATCAGGAGGAGGTCGAAACGATTAATCTTGGTACGGAAGAAGATGTAAAAGAGGTTAAGATCGGGGCCTGCTTACAAGACTCAGTGAAGAAACAACTGATTGACCTGCTTCGTGAATATGTGGATGTGTTTGCTTGGTCTTATCAGGATATGCCAGGGTTGGACACCGATATTGTTATGCACAGGCTGCCTTTAAGAGAAGATTGCCCACCGGTTAAACAGAAGCTACGCCGTACTCGCCCAGACATGGCAATGAAGATCAAAGAAGAGGTACAAAAGCAGTGGGACGCCGGGTTCCTTGCTGTAACTAGCTATCCACCGTGGGTTGCTAATATAGTACCTGTGCCTAAGAAAGACGGCAAAGTGAGAATGTGTGTGGACTACCGGGATCTGAACAGAGCCAGCCCGAAAGATGACTTCCCTTTACCTCACATTGATGTATTGGTGGACAATACGACTCAGTTCTCGGTGTTCTCCTTCATGGATGGATTTTCAGGATACAACCAGATCAAAATGTCACCTGAAGACATGGAGAAGACAACTTTCATCACACCCTGGGGCACGTTCTGTTACAAGGTGATGCCATTCGGACTGAAGAATGCTGGTGCTACGTATCAACGAGCTATGGTAACATTATTCCATGACATGATCCATAAAGAAATAGAATGTTATGTGGATGACATGATTGCCAAGTCCCTTACAGAAGAAGACCACCTGGTAAATCTGTTAAAGTTATTCAAGCGTCTGAGGAAGTACCAACTGAAGTTAAACCCCAACAAGTGCCCATTCGGGGTGCGATCCGGTAAGTTGCTGGGATTTATTGTAAGTGAGAAAGGGATTGAAGTTGACCCTGATAAAGTTAAAGTCATTCAAGAAATGCCTGCACCGAAGACTGAGAAAGAAGTTCGGGGGTTCTTAGGTAGATTGAACTACATTTCGCGGTTCATATCTCACCTTACAGCAACCTGTGAGCCTTTGTTCAAGCTGTTAAGAAAAGAACAAACGGTCAGGTTGAACGAAGACTGCCAGAGGGCTTTTGACAAGATCAAGGAATACTTACAAGATCCTCCAATCCTTATGCCTCCAGTTGAAGGAAGACCTCTGATAATGTACTTGACCGTATTAGAAGAGTCAATGGGGTGTGTGTTGGGCCAGCATGACGAGTCTGGTCGAAAAGAGTATGCAATATACTACCTAAGCAAAAAGTTTACCGACTGTGAACAACGTTATTCACTGCTCGAGAAAACTTGTTGTGCTTTAGCGTGGGCTGCTCGCCGACTGAGACAGTATATGTTGACTCACACTACTCTATTGATCTCCAAGATGGACCCAGTTAAGTACATTTTTGAGAAGCCAGCACTTACCGGACGGGTTGCAAGATGGCAAATGATCCTCATAGAATATGACATCCAGTACACATCTCAAAAGGCCATCAAGGGCAGTGTATTGTCTGATTATCTTGCTGAGCAACCCATTGATGATTACCAGCCTATGAGATTTGACTTCCCTGATGAAGACATCATGTTCATAAAAGAAAAAGATCATGAAGAGCCTGTTCACACTGAAGGGCCTAACCCAGAAGAAGAATGGACTATGATGTTTGACGGGGCTGTTAATATGAATGGTCGTGGTGTTGGTGCAGTACTCATTACACCTAAAGGAGTTCACATGCCTTTCTCGGCAAAACTCACCTTTAACTGCACTAACAACGAAGCTGAATACGAAGCTTGCATTATGGGTCTTGAGGAAGCCATTGACCTCAGGATCAAGACTTTGACTGTGTTCGGAGATTCAGCTCTGGTAATCAATCAAACCAATGGCAAATGGTACACGCACCAGGATCATCTGATACCTTACAGGGATTACACCAGGAGGTTGTTAACTTTCTTCACAACGGTCAAGCTTGAGTATATCCCTCGAGACGAGAATCAGTTTGCAGATGCTCTGGCTACCATTTCATCCATGATCAAAGTTCAAGCTGCCAACTTTGTACCTCGGATTTCAGTGTCCAGACTTGACAGACCAGCATATGTATTTGCAGCAGATGTTGCCAAAGATGATAAGCCTTGGTTCCATGACATTAAGTGCTTCTTGGAGGATCAAACATACCCACCTGGGGTAACTTCCAATGACAAGAAGACATTAAGAAGGCTTGCTGGTAGTTTCTTCCTGAACACTGACGGTTCCCTGTACAAGAGAAACTTTGATATGGTACTTCTCAGGTGCATTGATAGAACAGAAGCAGACTTGTTGATGCACGAGGTGCATGAAGGATCCTTTGGTACCCATGCAAGGGGGTATGCAATGGCTAAAAAGTTGCTAAGATCAGGCTATTACTGGATCACAATGGATGCCGACTGTTGTGCCTATGCCAGGAAATGCCATAAATGCCAGATCTATGCGGATAAAGTGCATGTGCCTCTGAATCCTCTGAATGTGATGTCTTCACCTTGGCCTTTTGCTATGTGGGGCATTGATATGATTGGCAAGATTGAACCGACTGCTTCAAATGGCCACAGATTCATCCTGGTTGCTATTGATTATTTTACCAAGTGGGTTGAAGCAGCTTCCTATGCAAATGTTACAAGGCAAGTGGTGGCCAGATTTCTGAAGAGAGATATCATCTGTCGATACGGAGTTCCCGAGCGAATCATTACTGACAATGGTTCTAACTTGAACAATAAAATGATGGCAGAACTATGCCGGGACTTCAAGATCCAACACCACAATTCTTCTCCTTACAGGCCAAAGATGAATGGCGTTGTTGAGGCAGCAAATAAGAATATCAAGAAGATTGTGCAAAAGATGGTAGTTACCTACAAAGACTGGCATGAAATGCTACCATTTGCCTTGCATGGATACCGTACGTCAATCAGAACATCCACTGGGGCAACACCGTATCAACTTGTGTATGGTATGGAGGCAGTCCTACCTGTTGAAGTTGAGTTACCCTCCTTACGAGTATTAATGGATGTTAAGCTGAACGAAGCAGAATGGGTCCGATCCCGATACGAACAACTGAGTCTGATCGAAGAAAAGAGATTAGCTGCAATTTGTCATGGGCAGCTGTATCAGAAAATAATGAAGAAAGCCTTCGATCAGAAAGTCAGGCTCTGAGAATACCAAGTAGGATATCTTGTGCTGAAAAGACTCCTCCCTCCTCATACAGACCACAGGGGCAAGTGGACTCCGAACTATGAAGGGCCATTCGTAGTAAAGAAAGTTTTCTCTGGTGGAGCACTCATGCTCAGTACTATGGATGGTGGAGACTTCCTGTCCCCTGTGAATTCAGATGCAGTTAAAAAATACTTCGCATAAAATGACCCGCTGGACATAAAAACAGAATGTAAGTCCAGGCAAAAATGGGGCATCCCGGCGAGTCAAAAACAGAATAAAAGACTCGGGCAAAAATAAGGGAAAATAAATAAAAAAAATGTGTACACCCGCTGAGTTGAAAAGCCGCATTGGACAACTCAGGCAAAAATGGGTATCCCGATGGATTGAAAACCCGAAAGGGCGATTCATGCAAAACAAGGGAATAAGCGAACAATTGCATTCTGAATTCGTCTGTATCACTTACAACTTGGTAAGCTTCGAAAGGTTCAAGCGCCGGTCAGAATCAGCCTTCTTCAGAAAGCAAGACGAGAAGAATGTCAAAAGTCATACGAGTCATAGCAAAGGGAAGCTCCCTGAAGTGTCATCAACATTGCCAACATTTTTGTTTTTCAATTTATAACAATCTCCTCATTTTAGGGGATTTGTTTCTTTGACTGTATCTTTCCAATTCAGGGCATATAAATCAATAAAATCAGATTTCCAGTCATGTTTCGTCTCGTACACTTTATTTCCATTTGCAAAATGTTCGATGTCTTTAAGATACTGATTGCATAAATACAGATGCTTATCTTCCAAAAAATACGTGCTTGTAGGAAATATACTTACTCCCGGGGGTGTCTAAACTCCTATGACGGAATCCGGTAAGGGATACCTCGGGATTACTTGTGCATTTCTCTGTCTTTTCAGGATTGCAGGTATTCAAAGCACAACATGGGGCATGAAAGCTTCATCCCAGCAAGCTGGCAAATCCTTATCTACTCAATATTAGCACCAGAGGTGCATTCGCCCCAGTTGAGTTGTCAAGTATCATCCTCAGCGAGACCCCTACAGAAATCTCCAGGAAGACCTTCCCATGGTCTTTCTTCTTCCCCAGCCGAGTGGCCATCTACTATTCCTCCGCAGCCAAGTGCAAAAACCAGGGAACCATCTCCCCACAGAATCTCAGCCTCTATCCAGAAGAGCAACGTCTGAAGAAATCACAACAGAGTGAAGAAAAGCTTCTACAAACCCCAGCTGGGTCCTTCATTACCGAAGATAGGTCTATCAGCGACCTATATCCCCAAGCAGAGTCCCATGTATCAGATCTACCAATGATCTCATCCATAGCTGGGATGTCCACTTCAAGCAGATCAACCAGAGATCTTCTTAACAACGGGATCCGAATCCCGGATCGGTATCTTTGCATAATCATAGCATTTGCATCATATTCTCCCCACAGAGCGTAGCATTCCGTCTAATACGGAGCATTACGGCAAAAATTAAACATATTGCATAATCATAAGCCATGTACTGAATCAAACACTTGTGAATACTGACAAGTCATCAGAGATACGCGGAAAACTCCCCAAAATTCCCCACCAGAAAGCTGAAGTATTTGCCTTACACTCACAAATACACGCTCCTTTTGGCACTCGTCCGTGTCATGATTCCCCAGTAAAATCGCCCGAGCCTTCTTTACAAAGCAGACACTTATATATTACAGATACTCCTTGACACCCGTCCGTGTCATATCCTCGGTAGAAAACCAAAGCGCCCTCTTTGCACTCACAGATACACCTTTATACAAATTCCCTGACACCCGTCCGTGTCGATTTCCCCAACACAGTTTCCTAAACACTTTATAAATCATACACTTGTTTATACTACACTTTCCTCTTTTGACACTTGTCCGTGTCACCCTCCTCAGTAGGCTAAACTCTCCTATACATCACTCATACTTATCCCACTCATACAGATACTCGTCCGTATCTTGCATATATCACTTAAATCCCCTCAGAATCAACACTCGTCCGTGTTCCTTGTTAACCAGTTGGTACTCGTCCGTATCATCATCTCTGAACACGTGTCAGTATTTGTTTCTACCCGATACTTGTCCGTATCGTAGTCTTAGGGATGCTCATCCGCATCTTTAATCTATACACAACGTCAAAATACTTATACCTTTTATTTCTTGGATGTAAACACTCGTCCGTGTTTACTATTCCCCAGTAGGTCTCCTGCAAAGCTACCTTTTTCTATCTGACATTCGTCCTATGTCATGATAAACCTTGAGAGCAGCCGTCCCCTGCTAGGTGATCGTCCTTCACCTCTTGATGATCGTCCTTCATCATGCTCGTCTGATGGTCGTCCCCATCGTCAAACTTTTATCTGGCATTCGTCCTATGTCGTGATTTTTGGCAGCCGTACCCTGCTAGGTGATCGTCCTTCACCTTTTGATGACCGTCCTTCATCATTCTATCTGATGGCCGTCCCCATCGTTGATCTTGTTATCTGACATTCGTCCTATGTCACAATAAGCCTTGAGAGCAGCCGTCCCCTGCTAGGTGATCGTCCTTCACCTCTTGATGATCGTCCTTCATCATGCTCATCCGATGGCCGTCCCCATCGTCGACCTTTTATCCGGCATTCGTCCTGTGTCGCGATACTTTCGGCAGCCGTACCCTGCCAGGTGATCGTTCTTCACCTTTGATGACCGTCCCTCATCATTATTTCATTTATTCTTTAACCCGATGGCCGTCCCCGTCGTGGTCCTTTTTCCTTTTCCAGGTGATCGTCCTTCACCTTTGATGACCGTCCCTCATCATTATTTCATTTATTCTTTAACCCGATGGCCGTCCCCGTCGTGGTCCCTTTTCATTTTCCTGATGATCGTCCTTCATCAGTTTAGCCCGATGGTCGTCCCCATCGTTGTTTACATTACTTTATGAACCTAATGACCATACCTCATCATTTATTGTTACCTAATCCCCAGAGAATCTTATAGCTTTACCTGATGGCCGTCCCCATCATAATCCCTTTTATCCCCAGCTTGTCGGCCGTCCCCGTCATTGTTTTACTTCCCGCATTTTCCCCAGCATGACGGTCGTCCCCGTCATTGCTTCATCCCCAGCAGTCGCCCTCTGCTCGACGGTCGTCCTCCGTCGCCCGCACTTTATTAATATACTTTATTTTCCTTTTACAATCTATATCCCTTTTCTTCTTCATTCTGTGAGTGCAAATTTTGGATTGTCTTTGGTATTCAACCACAAGTTATCTTGTTTGCCTGTTAAGCCGTTGCTCACACCCTGCACAGCTAACTCATGTTTGAATAGGGGCAGCTGTAAACACCCCAAATTTTCCCTCACACATTCACACCATGGCTTGTGATATCCTCATATACATAAGTTCAATCATAGCATCTCATATCACATTTGTGATTCACTGCATTGTTTCTAAGTCATCTGCATCTAGGGTTTGTGATCTGAGCAATCCAAGGGCTTCTTGAGCCACTCCAAAGGGAATCAATCACTTCAAATAGGTCCATGTATGTTCAAGCATCATATTATATCCTCTCAAAGTCAAGAATGTCAAAAAAATCACAAGAACTGAGATTGGCATGGAAGCAGAGCCAGGTTTAACTGCACAGATGACCTAGAATTAGGGTTTTGGTTTCAGAGGCCATAACTCCAAATTTTTTGGCCATTCTTGTTTCTATTGGTCTCTATATGGTATAAAGAGCATGCATATCAATTTTCATGAAGAAATTCCATGGGGAAGTCATCTGATCAAGAGTTGACTTTTTGAGCAAGTCAGTGCAAAATCAGGGCATCTGAGGCCCCCAATGACCCAACCAAAGGGTGTTCTTCATCATTTTGATTGTGTATGGTCTTTATTTGATCATATAAGATGTTAGAAGTTCACCAAATTGAAGAATTTCAAGCCATTTGCAAAGTTGACTTTTTGGGAAAGTTGACTTATAATGAAAATTGCCATTTTGGGAAACTTTTTCAACCCTTGCTTTTTGATTCAAAAATGCTTCAAATGAGAAAACTTTGGTCATGAAAGTTGTAGAATGGATCTTTCCCTTTTCAAAAAGTACAAGAACTTGTTCTAATTCATTTTGGATCAAAAGTTATGGCTTGTCAAAGTTGGCCAAAATCACATAATTTGAAGTTTTCTACCAAAGAGGCATTTTGCAAAATGGTATGATCAAGTGTTCTAAAGGCTTCAAAAGTGTACAAACTCTTCACAACATGATCACATGACCTCTAAAGATCATAATTGGCCAAATAATATTGCACTTTGATGCCTTGGATCTCATGAATTTCCAAAGGGGCCAAACTTTGTGAAAATTGCAAAACATCTCATAAGCCTTGATCCACTTGCTGATTTATCTCATAAACAATTCCATGGTTCTCCCTAAACTCAGCTGAGCCAAGACAAGCCAAAAGGCTATCTATACCATTGCCCATACCTCAAGTACAAGTCAAGTTGACATTTTGGCAACTTGCCCATACTAATCACACTATGCCACAACCACTTTCTGAACCAATCCCATTTGTTTATACAAATCAAAAGGAAGCCAAAGCATAAAAGACACAAGCCTGAAAGCTCTAAGAACACAGCCTTCTCATTTTCCACCCCATATGCAAAACCATTCGAAACTCATCACACAAGCTTCAAACACACAAACAAACTCCACCATTGATCTCAACATGACTCACTGATCACAAACCAACCATTGAAACAGCCTGAAACTCACTGAAATCAAAACACGATTTCCTTCCCCCCTTGAGCAGAACTCTGTCAATCTCCCAAACCAGCCATCCCCAAATCTTTCTAAGCTTCATTTCATCATCAGAAGGTTCAAAGGAGTGGACTTGCAGCAAAGGAAAGGCCAGAAAGCCCAGAACCAGGAGATTCCATCTCAGGTAGCCATCTCAAACTTTTTTACAGAAACTCCATTTTAAGTTCTTAAACGATTCTATGTGCTCCCCTGATCATGGGGATGTGATTATTTTTGAAAATGGTTGAGAAACCAGGATGTATGATTGCTCTAAAACTTTCTGACCTAAAAATTATTTGCTTCGATTCATGTTGTTCTTGAGTGGTAAATGGTTTTTGAGGATTGATTCGTGTTTAGGGTTGTTTAGGGTTTGATTCTGGAGCTTTTGGTGAAGTTTCATGGCGTTTTGAGGGATTCAGGGGAGGGGATTGGCCGGAGAAGATGACCGGAGCTTGCTCCGGTCACCTGAGAGTGATTATGGTTAGTTAATTAGGGTTTAATCTTAATTACATAAGTTTGAATGTGAGCCGTCCAAACGCGCGCCAAGTCCACTCCCGCGTCCCTGAATTTGAATCCTGGCCCTTGGATTTGCATACTTTCTCATTTTTCAGTTTAAATTCAATTTTATTTCATTTAATTTCATTTCTTTTGTACATTTATTTAAAAATAGCAAAACACTTTAAAAAATTCTGAAAATTTTTATCAAACATTTTATTAATTTTCAGAATACAAAAATATTTTTATTTTTATTTTTTGCATCAAAAATTATTTTTAAATCATTTAAAAGTTTAGTTTTAATTAATTAATGAAAATTAATTAATTAAAAATACTTTTAGGTATTTAAAAATCACAAAAAAAATTCATGTAACCTTTAAAAACATTTAGAAACATTGTCCAACCCTCAAACCAAATTTAGTTTTTGTCCTTGATGCCTTTTGATCATTTTCAATGGAATTAATTTCATTTCAAGGCAATATTTTGTGTCAAACTTCAAAACTTCATTTCTGCCTAACCATTGAGAGTTGGACAATGATTCTTTTTGCATTGCATCTTGTATAGCATGTAGTTTATAGGATAAAATTGGCTTGAATTGATCTTGCATTTTCAATTTTTTTTGCATTTTTCTTGATGGGGTACCTTAAAACCCTAGCAATCTTAGAAAATTCATAACTTTCACTAGGTTAAGAGTTGGGTCCCCTCCTTTGGGCAGTGAGTTTGTATAGGTTTAGGGTTCCTTTGAATGCATTTTCAAATTTTTATCATGATGTTTGCTTCTGGTTTTGGATTTTGCTTTGTGTGTTGATCATAAACCCTAATTCATGCCTTCCTTTGCATCCATCTTCCATTTGCTTGCATACCAAGACTTGTCATGAAATTTTGTGCATTCATTTGATTCATAAGACATCTTAAGACATATTAGAATCATGTTTGATCATTGCATCTTTCATTTGCCATGTTGTATGTCATTTGCATTTCATAACTTTTCATGTATGATCATGGTTCTAAGCATGCTTCTCTTGCATCCATATGTTTGTATGATCATCCTCATGCCTTGTTTCATGTTTGCATCATCTCTTAGCATCATTAACATCATACTCATGCTTCTGGTTTTGGTTTGCATCATCACAATACATCTCATTTTGCATTGCATTTCATTTCTTTACTAACTTTTTCAGGTGGTAAGTTGTTTTGAGAAGTGAATTTGCCTTCACTTCTCACAATCTTTTTTCATCTCTCTTATGCATCATTGCTGCATTTTTGTATGTGTTTGGATTGAGCTTGCTCATTCTTGTTCATCTTATCTTTCTTTCTTAATGCAACTTGACTTCTTAAGTGAAGCAAGTTGTTTTGCTTCTCTTTGCTCCTTTCATCTGCTTCTCTCCTTGGTGGCTCTTTGAAGATCTTTCTCTTAAACCTCACAAACCCTAGGAATCCAAAGCATGATAACAATTAGGGTTGATTAGTCTCCCATTTAGTTTTCACCTTTGTGTCTCTTTGAGTCTCCTCTTCTCATCTCACAATCAAGGACTAAACCCTAAAGGCTTTAAGGCTTTGTGATTAAGCTTATGCTTGCATCCTTCTATTAGGATGGAGTGTATAACTTTAATCCTAAGTGTTAAACCCTTAATGTGTTTAACTCCTTTAATCAATTCATCTTAATAATCATCAAGACACCAAGCTTGTAACTTGGGCCTTGCATTAGGGTTCTAATTCTTCCTTAATTGGTTAAGAAGGACTAACCCTAGTGTTAATGGACAAGTCCCCCTCAAGTTGTCTTACAAACCATAAAACTTATTTCTTCATCATATCATTAACTAAAATCCACTTAATAAAGGCTTTGTTTTGTCATGAGGTTAATCCCTAATCTTGGATTAAGTTGAGGAGTTTTCCTCAGCTTAAACATTCTCATCTATTATCCTTCTATTGGGATGGTGTAATGAGTCTGTTTAATCCCTGATTATGGCTTAATCTCATTAAGTGTGAGACCCTGACTTCACACTTAAGGTATTCTCATTACCCCTAATCAGAGGGAAGATGTGATGAGTTTGCTAACCCATTGGTTTAGGCTTGAGCTCATTAACTTATGACAAACTTTCAAAAGCAATAAAAGACTGAAAACTCAAAAACAAACAATAATCGTCTCCTTCGGGATTCTTTTCTCATCTCATTCACTCACAAACGAGAACTTGCTTCCTCCGTCTAATGCAAGACAGTTTGCACCTGAGTCAGACAGGTCATACACTTGAGCATAGGCAAGTAAGCAGTTCACAAGTAAATTTATCTTTCAGTCTCTTTGGGTCGAACTACGGTGTTCTGACTTCCTCATTGCACGAGAGGATACGTAGGCATAACTTAACAGTTATCTGTCATACCCCAAATTTGTCCTACCTTTTATTTTACTGTCTAATCATTATTTAAATATTCAAAGAATATGTATTACTTTTTTTTTCCTATCTAATATTCGAAAATTAAAAAAATATGTCATTTATTTCCAAATTCGGGATTTGTGTTAAAAATCAGGGTCATTTTGGAGATTTTCGAGTGCTTGGCTGTTAGTCTGTATATCATTTTTATTTTCTATGCTCATAAAAAAAAATCTAAAAATTTTAATTTATATTGTCTTTTTTTTTATCTTTACGGAAAATATAGGACATAGCATCTAAAAGTATAAAAAAAATCTATCTATTTTAATTTATCTTTATTCACATCATTATTTCAATTATTGTTATCATTTTTTTCTTAGTATTATTTTTATTATATATATTTTTTTTTTAGTATCATCATTATTATAGTTTATTATTACCTCTTATTTTCATCATTATTATTTTTATACCTATTATTATTATAGTTTATTATAATTAAAAGTTATTGTTTTTATTATCATTATTATTTATTGCTATTATTATTCTAAATTTTTTCTAATTCTATTAATTATTTTTTTCATTATCATTATTATTATTATTAATTATCGTTATTATTATGTTACCACTTTTTATTATTTTTTTTAATCTGTTTTATTATTACTACTATTTTTATTATTTTATTCTTCTTATCAATTGGTATTTTTATCAGTACAAACAAATCCAAACAACCTGTCTCTCTCTCTCTCGTTCATCCAACTAACAACAAATTCTAACTGCCTCACCACAACAAATAGAATCTTCTCACCATCCCACTCAGAAAATCGTACGCTCCACTCTCATCCTCAGCATTACATTTCATTGTGACCCCACTTTTTCATCACTGCCAGCTATTAGAGAAAAGTACATGATGTACGGAATGAAAGCAAAAGCAATATCAGCATTTCCACTCATTTTGTGCAAATAACAGCAACCATAACAACCTATTTTCTATCCAAAACAAAGCCAACAATCACCATTTTCCCTATATAATCAGTCCCTCAATTCATTTTTAAGGGGGCTTGAAAACCAGAAATCTGCAAAAAAAAAGAACAAAAACTAAATCAAAAAAAAAAATTCATAGGTTTTCTTGTTTTTTCTCTCAAAACCAAAACACATCCAACACCATATAAAACTGCGAACAGCTACCAAACCTCACCATGCTGTTCAGCTAGCCTCACTCATCCTCAACACCATTTTTTTTCACAGATCTGATACAGAGAGAACCATAACCATCTCATAAACACAGAACCAACATCCCTGTAAAAACCTTCATCCAAATCTGTTGACACCTTCAAACTTTCCAAATCTTTCTCAAAACCACCACTCCGTTATTTTTAAAAAAAAAAAAATCAAAAAGACAAAATGAGTTGAAATGAGATGAACACAGTGGAAACAGAACGACAAATCGTCACAACTCATTTTCAAATCTCTTCTTCACCTGCACAAATCAATGGCAAACCACAACAGGAAATCTGAAACAAAAAATATAAGGATGAAGTTTTGTGTTCTCTTCATGGACAGCAACAATTTTGCAGCAACTTCATGAACATCTCCCAACAACACTAGCCTTAAACTACCATCACAGCAATTTTTCTCCTCTGTTCCGTTACCCAACACCACTCTTTTCACTATTTTCAACCAACATTTTCCATTTAAACCAGAAACATACCTCCAAAACCAGAGCCACCAGCAAGCAAATCACCGCGTCGGAACCCCCATCCATCATCGTGATTCCGAAATCCGCAGACCAACGAACTACCACCGGAAATCACTCCAACCATCACCAAACACCAACTCTGAACACCATCCGCAAGCCACCAACACCCTCACCGCTGACAATACCCCAAACCGGCCACCGAAACTCACCACAAAACCTCGTAAACAAAACCAACCACGGCCTTAAAACCCTCCGTCTATCACCCAAATCCCGGCCGCCAACCATTTTCACTCACAACTTTTCAAACTCAGGAAAATCACAGATCTCGAACATACAAACAGAAAGCCAAATCGTGAAACCCTATACACCGCTGGAGTTCGAAAACCAACGCAAACCGATTACATCACAGCGAACCAAACCGGATCGAAAGCTGAAAACCATCATGAGATTGAAAGATCCGTGAGCAAATCTGAACCGAGCGGAGCTGCGACCTAACATAGCCGCGGTTCGCCCTTTCACGGTCGCCTTGGTTCGATCTTTGAGAGGCTGAACTCAAGACTGATGAAGACGAGAATCCGTGGGTGAGAATCACGAATCCGCCGCGCGAAACCAACCGATCACCGCTAACCTTCAATCACCGATCGAGAAAATGCAGAGAACGCGAGGGAGATCGAGAGGGAAGTGCGTGAGTGATTGAACCGATAACGAATAGAGGACATTGAAAGCAAACAGTAGTCGCCGCTGAGAATCGTTTTAAAAGGTTGGGTTGTATTCTCTGAAACGGAACTTCTTCTTTTTTAATTTGGTTGATGAATCGGGTTAAGAACTTTTGTTTGACTGATATTGATGGATCCTCTATTACTATACTTTTATTTCATTTTATTTTTGTTATTTTTTTTTAAAAATAAAAAACATATAGGTCTCATTTTTTTTACTAAACAAACATATAGGTCTCATTTTTTTTACTAAACAAACATATAGGTCTCATTGGTTCACCTTGGACTTTTCAAGTCAATTAAATTTTCGATGCACAAACTGTACACACTCATTCTTTATTTTTCTCTAATTTTTGTTCATTATTTATTTTATGGTTTGTTTTTTTTTTTGTTTAATTTGTGTTTATATACTTTGTGCACTTTAATTATGCTTTTCTTACTATTATTTTGTTTAATATTATTTTGTTCTCGTGCATTTTGATTTTTCCTTTTATAAGGGCCAATGATATAGCAAACGGCCGCTTTTCGCCCGATTACATTTAATCGGAGATGAACGGTCAATATGAGGCCCCCCCTTGTATTTAATTTTTTTTATTTTATTATTTTGACAAACAACATGTAATTTAATTTAATTCATTTTATTCTTAATATTATTTAATCATTTAATTCATTGTTCTTTTTTCTAACAATTCAATTCATTTATTTATTCATTTACTTATTCGATTATTTTCGCATTGAAAAGTTATGATTCGACTCCTCATAGAACGATTTCATTAAATCGGCTCTAAGGCAGTAAACGAACCAAATTTTGTCGCGTCCCAAAAAGGTCCAACGCCTCCGAATAGTTGCGCTCGAAAAAAGGTCCAACGCCTCCGAATAGTTGCGTCCCGAATAAACAGGCTGAACGCCTTCGAATAGTTCAAATACACTGCACACACGCTTCCTCTTGGGCTAATTACAACGAGACCCCTTTATTTCTCGCAATCCCCTGTATTTATTTTGTATCCCTCTCCCCTTACTTTGTACGCAATTTACTTTCTGTATTTAATTTCGAATCCTTGGTCCAACGCCAAGCGATTGCACCTTGCACACTTGCACTTTATTTTCCAGTTATTATTTCGTTTAGGATCCACCTTACCTTGCGAGCCGAGCGCTTCGTGCTTCGCTAAAAAACCACAAAAATAACCTCCAGTTGCATTCACCTTTAAACTTCAAAAAAACCAAAATATTCCGATTAGATCCAAACCCTTGATCCAACGTCAAGCGGCTTTAGGAAATAAAACACACTTTAATAATACGAGAAGATTTGTACGCCACGAGCCTTAAGCGGTAGAAAGGGGGATAACGAGCTTTCGTTACTCGCTCCGATTATTTCGACGCAGGACACTCGTCTTGTTGGGCGAGATAAACTATCCATAGTCTTTAGTATATTTCAACTCCTAAACCCTTTCGTCGAAGAAAGGTAATAAAATCGAACAACCATTACCCTTAGTAGGCCGAACTACGAGGCTCTGACTTTCCCATTGCACACGGGAGTATGTAGGCACGAGGATCTCAATCCTTGCCGAGCACCTAGGTTCAATCTAACTTATAATTCAACTCATTTCCCTCTAGCAAGCAATTCGTTTAAGCATAGACATCCTTCCGCGCGCGTTAACTTAGATGGTTCCCATCGAGTACGATGGATGTATGGGGTGCTAATACCTTCCCCCTGCATAACCGACTCCTGAACCCAGGCAATGGTTCCGTTGACCTTTGTCCTCATCCTTTTCCTCCCGGGTTGTATCTATATCTTCCCTTTCCCTCTTCGGGAATAAATAGAATTAGGTGGAGACTCTTCAGTCTGTCCGGTGCGCGGCTCCGTCTTTTCGGATCGCGTGAGGTCGTATTTTTCGGGGTACGACAGCTGGCGACTCTGCTGGGGACTGGTTCACCCCTATGCGAGTCAGGCCTAGTCTAAGTTCCTGCGTTTGTTTGAATGTTTGCTTTTATGCCTTGCTTGTTTATTTTTATCGCTTTCTTTATCGCATTCCATATTATATATCTTGTGGCTCCTTGGTACTATAATTTGGATCGATACTTTGCAAAAAAAACTTGAGGGAAAAGCTCTATACTCGGGCTTACGAGTACAAACTTAAGTTAGCGAGGTTGTGTAGTATGGGCTCCCGAGGGAACCTCTCTCGTGGGTTGTCGATACGAAAACCTCACTCGGAGTAGATTTTAATGGAAATACTGACAACCGTCAAGCTCTTGGCGTGTGTGCTCAGTTGTTTTCATTAAAGTCGTCGACTCTGAGGACCTTTAGAACCTTTTGGTTAAAAACATCGGTTGATGGTTGCGTAGTATTGGGCACCAGGGTTCGCCCTTGCGTGGCTCGGTACGAAAACCTCACTTGGAATAGACTTACTCAATGGAGTTGATTGACTGTCAAGAATGTATGAAATTGACACGTGCATCAAACAGTTGAGAAAGTTCCATAACTCCAGGACTTTGTTTTAAACCTAGTGTCGGTGATCACGTAGTATGGACTCCCGAGAAAACTTGCTCTCGTGGGTTGTCGGTACGAAGATCTCACCCAAAATAGATTCATGTGGCGGAGTCAATCAACCGTCATGCTTATGGCGCGTGTGATGAACAGCCATATGAATTGATAACTTTGGGATCCCTAAACTTTAGAGTCTACCAGTGAATTCTTGATCTGAGTATCCTCCATCTGTACCTTGGACTCATGAGACCCTGATCTTGTGATCCTGGATTCTGACATTGCATATCATTACATTTGCATCATTTATTCATACTGCATTTCATTCCAAATCCAGAAAACTTATTTTCATGTTCCTCCATCTTCAGTAAATCAAGCTGGTTTCCCGACGCCCGTATCGATCTAGACGACCGTATTTAACTCGAGCCAACACTAGAAGACTGATGGACGTGATTCAAGAAGAACAAGCTGCCATGAGGGAGGAGATTGACTCGGTCAAGAGCAAGATTGACCAGATTTATGAGACTTTGCAAGCTTTGGCAAGAATGGAAGAACGTCGCGAAGCTGCTGCCGCAATGAACAATGCTCAAGTGCAAGGATCTACCTCACGAGCAATGCCTTTAGTTCCCGTACCAAATCCTTTGGTATACGGTTTGCCTCCAGGTTTCACTCCTGCTGTTGAAGAGGTTACTTCCCAACCAATACCTGCTTCTGGTGTCACTGTTGGTGTTATTCCTCAAGCTCAACCTATTCCAACTCAAGTCCAGTTTCCTCAAACTGAAGAGAATCATCAAGTTGAGTATGAGATGCATACTGCTGTTCTGATTACCAATCCTCAGGCTGTTCAAGAGTCTGAAGCTATGAAGATGTGTCGCGAGTTAGCTGAAAAACTCCGAATTATGGAAGGACACAACTCAACTTCTCTGAGTGCCTCAGACATGTGCTTAGTTCCAGATGTTGTGATCCCTGCTAAATTCAAACTTCCAGAATTCGAAAAATACAAAGGCCTCAGTTGTCCTGAGCTTCATTTGAGGATGTACTGTAGAAAGATGGCCGCTCATGCCAAAGATGATAAGCTTATGATCCATTGCTTCCAAGACAGCCTGTCTGGAGCATCTCTAGAATGGTACATGCAGCTCGAACGCAACAATGTTCGTACTTGGCTTGATCTATCTGATGCATTCAAAAAACAGTACAAGTACAACACTGACTTAGCTCCTAACCGTACTCAACTTCAGAGTATGTCTCAAAAGGAGAGTGAATCCTTTAAAGAGTACGCCCAACGCTGGAGAGAGCTAGCCGCCAGAGTGTATCCTCCATTGGTTGACCGTGAATTGATCGATATCTTCATGGGTACCCTACAGGGGCAATACTATGAGAAGCTGATCAGCAGCGTATCTTCTGGATTTTCTGACATGGTGATGGTCGGAGAAAGAATTGAAGAAGGCCTGAAGAGTGGAAAGATCCAAGGAGGCCCTAGCAACCAAGTCAATGTCAAGAAACCTTTCAATGGGTACAAAAAGGGCGAAACAAATGCCGTTTCCGCTGCAAGTGGGAATTTCCAACAGAGTGCACCTGCACCAGTTCCCTACTATCAGTATCCCTATGTTGCTGCTGCACAATATGCTCCTATGCCATATCATCCAGTTCCTCCGATGCCTTATCAGCAAGCCTTTCAAAATCTATTTCCGCCTCAGATGGCTCATCAACCACGTCCACCTCCTATGGTTGCAGCTGCGCAGTATGCGCCCAATCCATACCAGCAACATGCTTATCAACCACGGCCTGGTCAGCAACAACAACGCGCTCCTCAACAGCGCCCCCCATATCAACAAAGAGGATATGATAGGCACATTGATCCCTTGCCTATGACGTATACCGAAATCTTTAAGGGGCTAATGGCAAAAGGAACTCTTGTGTTGAAAGATATGCCACCTCAGACTGTTAATTCCCGGAACTATGATGCCAATGCTCGCTGTGAGTATCACAAAGGCGCTCCAGGTCACACCATCGAGAATTGCCATGCCTTCAAACACTTGATTCAGGATATGATCAACTCTAAGGACCTCACTCTCACTCCGAGAAATCCAAATGTCCAGAATGATCCAATGCCGTCACACGGTGCCAACAAGTGAAGACATGTGAAGGGGTTGTTGAAGACCAAGCTGAGTAGTCTCCAACTTTGAAGCATTCAATCAAGAGAAGTTCATTCCTCAAATCAAGGCAGCCATAGCCATTTATAATTTTCGCATTCCTGTTGTTTTGTATTGTTTGTTTAAGTATTATTTGCTTTGAACATTGTCATTTGTACTTGGTTTTGTTAATGTTATGTTTATGCATGTTTTGAATTAATCTATTCGCATTCGCTCATTATTTATCATTTATCACAAAATCACAAAAATATTCCCTCACTTCACTTTAGCAAATATTTGAGGGAGGATGATGAAAACGAAATACCCATAACTGTTGTGGTATGCTTTCGGATAAAACCTCGTCAATGATGTACAGGCATTTCTTTCAAACCCCCAAACACTGGAGATATAAGGAGTTAATCCCTAGTCAACCACTTCGAGCCTAGAAGTAGGAGTTTCTTTCGGATACAACCCTTACATTTAACCCGGGGCAGGGTAGTTGTTCAGTTAACATGACTACACTTTCAAATCGCAAGATGAGACATCCCGTCGGAGGACCATCAACAAATGACTTGGCAGTCACAACATTCAAACAAAAAGAAATAGAAAAAGAAAAAACCACTAAGTTGAGCACCCAAAGGGAGACTTAGTCGAAAAAATCAAATCCTCAGCAAAAAAACAAAACAAATATCAATGACCACCAAATCAAAAAATCAAAAAGGTCACCAGCAAAAAAAGATGACTGCCATGTTCAAACAAAACTTTGAAGCTTCATCTTCACTCTTGCAAAGTCCAAAACAAATGCATGTGCAGAGTAAATTGAACGTAGGATTGGAGAACATCACGAAGAAGGGGCGGGTACAAATCAAACTTTGAGCCTTATCCTTTGTTTCTCAAACCATTAACCAGACCACGTTACAACCCTCAAAAGACCTAATTGAGGCACGGTTTATTCTGAAAGCATGCTACCAACAAGGTTGCGTAAATTGACTCCCATATATTTGCTAATTTTCAATCTCGATTGCACGTTATTCTTGCTGCATATTTCACGCGATTTCTAAATCAGCACCCCGTTTGGACTAACAGTCCATTCGTCACACTATCACAGCATTCAAATAAATTGATTTTTTCAAAACTTACATGAACTTTACATTAACACTACCATTTGTGTATGAATGATTTAATTGCAATTTAGCGCTTGACATCAGTACAATCCCAACAAGGGGCAATCAAAAGAGAAACTTGAACTTCATTAATGCCAACATGAATCAAGAATACCTCAACAGTCCAATCAGGGACAAAGCATCTTCATCAACCCAATCAGGGGCAATTTATTTCAAAATCAGCCCAGTCAGGGGCAAGTCACCTTGAAAAGTTCAATCAGGGGAAGATCGTGCCATGGCCATTGTCAAAGCTTCCCCACCAGATTTATTTCAAATACCTTGCAGACAGGGGCAAGCAGACAAGGAGCAAATCTTCCTATCTCTTCTCCCCAGCTAAACAGGCAGTTCTTGCTAGACATTGAAAATCGTTCAAGGCAAATTAGTCTTCATGTGACAATCAAGTCGCTTCGCTCATCAGCAGATAACAAAACTTGGAGCTCACAGATTCATCTTCTGATCATACATCGTCGAAGATCGAATGTCGGGAAATCAGTCCCTCCACCCACCCAAAAGTCCAATTACCATTGGCAACTACCAAACCAAAAGTCCACCAAGCTGGCACCTTTCAATCACTCATATGCATCATTATGCATCATTAACGTCATAAGCATCATTTACATCAATCATTTGCAACATTATGCATCATATGCATGCCCAAACAAATCAGTTTTCCATATCCCCAACATTATCGAATTTACATCTCAGTGCATAAACATTTGCATTGTATCTCCATCACTATGGAATACCATTTCAAAACAATCGAGCATACATGCATAGTTCAGGATCCAGGATCCATACAAGTTTTCAGTCCTTTCCCCAGCGGAGGATCACATCAATCAGATTCCAGGCATTCTCTTGGCGGATTCAATAGCCGTGTATAAATCTCAGTCCATTTGCCTTATCACCTTCCGGGGATAAGTGATTTTATTTTTTCAGTTATTCGCCTATCATCCTCTGTTGATAGTGATCTTTATTTTTCTGTCTTTCGCCTATCATCCTCTGTTGATAGTGATCTTTATTTTTATGTCTTTCGCCTTATCATTCTCTGTTGATAAGTGATTTTATTTTCAGTCTTTCGCCTATCATCCTCTGTTGATAGTGATCTTTATTTTTATGTCTTTCGCCTTATCATCCTCTGTTGATAAGTGATTTTATTTTCAGTCTTTCGCCTATCATCCTCTGTTGATAGTGATTCTTTATTTTTCTGTCTTTCGCCTATCATCCTCTGTTGATAGCGATCCTTTATTTTTCTGTCTTTCGCCTTATCATCCTCTGTTGATAAGTGATTTTTATTTTCAGTTTGTGGCCTTATCATCCTCTGGTGATAAGTGAGTTTATTTTCAGTCATTTGCTTTATCATCCTCTGGTGACAAGTGATCTATTTTGTCAATTGTTTCTTGTTGTGTCACCCATTATTTCCAGTTTTTAATCATCTGCTATTTTCACAAATTTCTTTCTTTGTCGGACAAATTTGGAGTCTGTTAATATCTAATTATCTTATACCTTGAAAGATTGAACGCGAGCCGGTTCATCTTACTCGGTCTAAGCCAATTCGATAGGGGCATCTGTCATACCCCAAATTTGTCCTACCTTTTATTTTACTGTCTAATCATTATTTAAATATTCAAAGAATATGTATTACTTTTTTTTTCCTATCTAATATTCGAAAATTCAAAAAATATGTCATTTATTTCCAAATTCGAGATTTGTGTTAAAAATCAGGGTCATTTTGGAGATTTTCGAGTGCTTGGCTGTTAGTCTGTATATCATTTTTATTTTCTATGCTCATAAAAAAAAATCTAAAAATTTTAATTTATATTGTCTTTTTTTTTATCTTTACGGAAAATATAGGACATAGCATCTAAAAGTATAAAAAAAAATCTATCTATTTTAATTTATCTTTATTCACATCATTATTTCAATTATTGTTATCATTTTTTTCTTAGTATTATTTTTATTATATATATATATTTTTTTTTTAGTATCATCATTATTATAGTTTATTATTACCTCTTATTTTCATCATTATTATTTTTATACCTATTATTATTATAGTTTATTATAATTAAAAGTTATTGTTTTTATTATCATTATTATTTATTGCTATTATTATTCTAAATTTTTTCTAATTCTATTAATTATTTTTTTCATTATCATTATTATTATTATTAATTATCGTTATTATTATGTTACCACTTTTTATTATTTTTTTTAATCTGTTTTATTATTACTACTATTTTTATTATTTTATTCTTCTTATCAATTGGTATTTTTATCAGTACAAACAAATCCAAACAACCTGTCTCTCTCTCTCTCGTTCATCCAACTAACAACAAATTCTAACTGCCTCACCACAACAAATAGAATCTTCTCACCATCCCACTCAGAAAATCGTACGCTCCACTCTCATCCTCAGCATTACATTTCATTGTGACCCCACTTTTTCATCACTGCCAGCTATTAGAGAAAAGTACATGATGTACGGAATGAAAGCAAAAGCAATATCAGCATTTCCACTCATTTTGTGCAAATAACAGCAACCATAACAACCTATTTTCTATCCAAAACAAAGCCAACAATCACCATTTTCCCTATATAATCAGTCCCTCAATTCATTTTTAAGGGGGCTTGAAAACCAGAAATCTGCAAAAAAAAAGAACAAAAACTAAATCAAAAAAAAAATTCATAGCTTTTCTTGTTTTTTCTCTCAAAACCAAAACACATCCAACACCATATAAAACTGCGAACAGCTACCAAACCTCACCATGCTGTTCAGCTAGCCTCACTCATCCTCAACACCATTTTTTTTCACAGATCTGATACAGAGAGAACCATAACCATCTCATAAACACAGAACCAACATCCCTGTAAAAACCTTCATCCAAATCTGTTGACACCTTCAAACTTTCCAAATCTTTCTCAAAACCACCACTCCGTTATTTTAAAAAAAAAACAAATCAAAAAGACAAAATGAGTTGAAACGAGATGAACACAGTGGAAACAGAACGACAAATCGTCACAACTCATTTTCAAATCTCTTCTTCACCTGCACAAATTCAATGGCAAACCACAACAGGAAATCTGAAACAAAAAATATAAGGATGAAGTTTTGTGTTCTCTTCATGGACAGCAACAATTTTGCAGCAACTTCATGAACATCTCCCAACAACACTAGCCTTAAACTACCATCACAGCAATTTTTCTCCTCTGTTCTGTTACCCAACACCACTCTTTTCACTATTTTCAACCAACATTTTCCATTTAAACCAGAAACATACCTCCAAAACCAGAGCCACCAGCAAGCAAATCACCGCGTCGGAACCCCCATCCATCATCGTGATTCCGAAATCCGCAGACCAACGAACTACCACCGGAAATCACTCCAACCATCACCAAACACCAACTCTGAACACCATCCGCAAGCCACCAACACCCTCACCGCTGACAATACCCCAAACCGGCCACCGAAACTCACCACAAAACCTCGTAAACAAAACCAACCACGGCCTTAAAACCCTCCGTCTATCACCCAAATCCCGGCCGCCAACCATTTTCACTCACAACTTTTCAAACTCAGGAAAATCACAGATCTCGAACATACAAACAGAAAGCCAAATCGTGAAACCCTATACACCGCTGGAGTTCGAAAACCAACGCAAACCGATTACATCACAGCGAACCAAACCGGATCGAAAGCTGAAAACCATCATGAGATTGAAAGATCCGTGAGCAAATCTGAACCGAGCGGAGCTGCGACCTAACATAGCCGCGGTTCGCCCTTTCACGGTCGCCTTGGTTCGATCTTTGAGAGGCTGAACTCAAGACTGATGAAGACGAGAATCCGTGGGTGAGAATCACGAATCCGCCGCGCGAAACCAACCGATCACCGCTAACCTTCAATCGCCGATCGAGAAAATGCAGAGAACGTGAGGGAGATCGAGAGGGAAGTGCGTGAGTGATTGAACCGATAACGAATAGAGGACATTGAAAGCAAACAGTAGTCGCCGCTGAGAATCGTTTTAAAAGGTTGGGTTGTATTCTCTGAAACGGAACTTCTTCTTTTTTAATTTGGTTGATGAATCGGGTTAAGAACTTTTGTTTGACTGATATTGATGGATCCTCTATTACTATACTTTTATTTCATTTTATTTTTGTTATTTTTTTTTAAAAATAAAAAACATATAGGTCTCATTTTTTTTACTAAACAAACATATAGGTCTCATTTTTGTTACTAAACAAACATATAGGTCTCATTGGTTCACCTTGGACTTTTCAAGTCAATTAAATTTTCGATGCACAAACTGTACACACTCATTCTTTATTTTTCTCTAATTTTTGTTCATTATTTATTTTATGGTTTTTTTTTTTTTTGTTTAATTTGTGTTTATATACTTTGTGCACTTTAATTATGCTTTTCTTACTATTATTTTGTTTAATATTATTTTGTTCTCGTGCATTTTGATTTTTCCTTTTATAAGGGCCAATGATATAGCAAACGGCCGCTTTTCGCCCGATTACATTTAATCGGAGATGAACGGTCAATATGAGGCCCCCCCTTGTATTTAATTTTTTTTAT
The DNA here is from genome assembly GCA_963966055.1 of Lathyrus aphaca. NCBI lineage: Eukaryota > Viridiplantae > Streptophyta > Magnoliopsida > Fabales > Fabaceae > Lathyrus > Lathyrus aphaca. The sequence goes on from OZ014519.1 coordinate 167,974,917, forward strand.
TTATTATTTTGACAAACAACATGTAATTTAATTTAATTCATTTTATTCTTAATATTATTTAATCATTTAATTCATTGTTCTTTTTTCTAACAATTCAATTCATTTATTTATTCATTTACTTATTCGATTATTTTCGCATTGAAAAGTTATGATTCGACTCCTCATAGAACGATTTCATTAAATCGGCTCTAAGGCAGTAAACGAACCAAATTTTGTCGCGTCCCAAAAAGGTCCAACGCCTCCGAATAGTTGCGCTCGAAAAAAGGTCCAACGCCTCCGAATAGTTGCGTCCCGAATAAACAGGCTGAACGCCTTCGAATAGTTCAAATACACTGCACACACGCTTCCTCTTGGGCTAATTACAACGAGACCCCTTTATTTCTCGCAATCCCCTGTATTTATTTTGTATCCCTCTCCCCTTACTTTGTACGCAATTTACTTTCTGTATTTAATTTCGAATCCTTGGTCCAACGCCAAGCGATTGCACCTTGCACACTTGCACTTTATTTTCCAGTTATTATTTCGTTTAGGATCCACCTTACCTTGCGAGCCGAGCGCTTCGTGCTTCGCTAAAAAACCACAAAAATAACCTCCAGTTGCATTCACCTTTAAACTTCAAAAAAACCAAAATATTCCGATTAGATCCAAACCCTTGATCCAACGTCAAGCGGCTTTAGGAAATAAAACACACTTTAATAATACGAGAAGATTTGTACGCCACGAGCCTTAAGCGGTAGAAAGGGGGATAACGAGCTTTCGTTGCTCGCTCCGATTATTTCGACGCAGGACACTCGTCTTGTTGGGCGAGATAAACTATCCATAGTCTTTAGTATATTTCAACTCCTAAGCCCTTTCGTCGAAGAAAGGTAATAAAATCGAACAACCATTACCCTTAGTAGGCCGAACTACGAGGCTCTGACTTTCCCATTGCACACGGGAGTACGTAGGCACGAGGATCTCAATCCTTGCCGAGCACCTAGGTTCAATCTAACTTATAATTCAACTCATTTCCCTCTAGCAAGCAATTCGTTTAAGCATAGACATCCTTCCGCGCGCGTTAACTTAGATGGTTCCCATCGAGTACGATGGATGTAGGGGGTGCTAATACCTTCCCCCTGCATAACCGACTCCTGAACCCAGGCAATGGTTCCGTTGACCTTTGTCCTCATTCTTTTCCTCCCGGGTTGTATCTATATCTTCCCTTTCCCTCTTCGGGAATAAATAGAATTAGGTGGCGACTCTTCAGTCTGTCCGGCGCGCGGCTCCGTCTTTTCGGATCGCGTGAGGTCGTATTTTTCGGGGTACGACATTATCGAACAAAAGTCTCTGTACATTCCCCTTCCTTCCAGTCTTATTCTTTTAGCCTCATGGTCATGAGCATTTCATCTTTGTTCTTACACTGACACTTCACTTATATACTTCACATTCTTTTTACACTGACACTTGCATTCTTTTCCAGCTTTGATACACAGATTGCACTGACACTACCCCTTTAAAACACAAATCTTTTAAGCGTGGATCCCGTCGAGTACGACGGACAATCTGGGTGCTAATACCTTCCCAGGTTGTAACCAACCCCCTTTCTCAGTCTCTCTGGTTCACAACCGTCTTGTCCATATCTTTCTAGGTCTATGCAGCATTGCCTTTCCTCCGGGATAAAAATTCCTAGTTGGCGACTCTTTTCTTTTCTTGTGAGTTCACTCCTGTGTGTTCTCACATCCTCCTTTCGCCGACCGTTCGCATCTGTACCCCATTTGATCTAGCCTCATTTTGGTGGGAGCGACAAAGAGAAGACATAAAAGATGACACAAAGGTAAAACTAATGGGGGACTAATTAAACCCTAATTGTGATCATGCTTGGTTATTCCTAGGGTTTATGAGGCTTGCAAGAAGATCTTTAAGAGAAAAGCCACCAAGGAAGAAGAAGATGGAAGGAGGAGAAGCAGAAAGAAGCAAGACAACTTACTTCACTTAAGAAGATAAGTTGCTTGAAGAGAGAAAGAGGAGAAAGAGCATGAATGAGCAAGCTCACTTTAATTCACAAGTAAAAATGCAGCAATGATGCATAAAAGAGATGAGAAGAGATTATGAGAAGTGAAGGCAAATTCACTTCTCAAACACTTACCACCTGAAAAGTTAGCAACAAGAAATGAAATGAAATGAAAATGAGATGAGATGCAATGAAGCAAACCAAAATCAGAAGCATGCCATGATGAAAATGATGCTATGAGATGGTATGAAAGCATGTCAAAAGATGAGGATGATCATACAAGTAAAGAAGATGCAAATGGGACATGAAAGAAAGCATGAAAAAAAATCATGAATGCATATGACATCAAATGAAAGCAAAAGTATGGCAAATGGATGATGCAATGATCAAATATGATTCTAATGTGTCCTAAGATGTCTTATATGTCATGTGGATACACAAAATACCATGGCAAGTGAATGTATGCAAGCCTATGGGAGATGGATGCAAATGAAGGCAAAAATTAGGGTTTATACATATCATGCAATACAAAATCCAAAACCAGAAGCAAATGACATGATAAAAAATTGAAAATAGGATCAAGGTAACCCTAACCCTACACAAGTTCACTGCCCAAAGGAGGAGGCTTAACTCTTAACCTAATGGAAGTTATGATTTCTCAAGTTTGCTAGGGTTTTAAGGCACTTCAAAAGGAAAAAATGCACAACAAATTGAAAATGAAAGATAAATTCAAACCAATTTTATCCTAGAAACTACATGACACGAGGAATGCAATGCAAAAAGAACCATCATCAAACTCTTCAAGGTTAGGAAGAATGAATTTTTCTAAGTTAGGACAAAAATATTGACTTTAAAGAACCCTAATTCCAAAGAAAAATGTCAAAATAGGTCAAGAACCAAAAAGAAATTTGTTTTAAGGGTTTGATAATGTTTCTAAATGTATCAAAATGCAATGTGATTTTTTTGGTGATTTTTAGAAACTTAAATGGTATTTTAATTAATTAATTTCCATTAACTAATTAAAATAAACATTTAAATATTTTAAAAATACGAAAATTATGCAAAAAATAAAATAAAAATTATTTTTCAGAATGAGAAAAATATTTTAAGACATGATGCAAAAAATGAAATTTGTTAGAAATGTTTTGCTATTTTTAAAAAAATGTAGAAAGAAAAGTAATTAAAATGAAATTAAAATGAATTAAAATGAAAGTCAGCAGATCCAAAGGCCCAGATTCAAATAAAAGGGAGGGAATTGACCAGCGCGCGCAAATGGACGGCCCAAATTCAAACTACGCTAATTATGTCATTAACCCTAATCTGAACCCTAATTACTTTCAAGTGACCGGAACAGTGTTCCGGTCATCTTCTCCGGCTAGCCCCTCACTCAATCTCCCTCAATACGCAACCCCAAGACCCCTAAAGCTCCAGAAATGATTCTCTCCTCAACCCCAACAAGAATCAACCACCAAAAAACATTTGTTCATCATCAAAATCATGAATCGAAGCAAAACGGAAAACATGGCAGAAATTTCAGAAGCTTATGAAATGCTTATTTCTCAACTATTCTCAAAAGTAAAGACATCATGGTGATCAGTGAAACATGTAGAATCATTCTATAACATAAAATAAGAGTTCTGGAAAAATGAATGCCATGGCTACCTGAAGTTGAGCTTTCAAATCCACTCCAATGATTCCCCCCAAGAGCTTGTGATGCTTGGTTGGAGTTTAAATGGCCTCAAAAGGAAGTTGGCAGAAGTTCAATTTATGAAATGTCAAAATCGTATTTTTGATTCTGAGTGTTTTAGGGCAAAATGAAGGGTGGGAAATGATCAGTGATGTTTATGGAGTTGAATGGTGGAAAAAGTTTAAAGGTTTGATGGTTGAGTTAAGAGATTCAAAGGCTTTTGCAAATTTGGGGATTTTTGAGTGTGCTGTGTATTCTCAAGTGTTAGGCTGCATTGTTGTGTGCTTTTGCTTGGTTTTGATCCACATAATGAAATGTGATAGGTCAGAGAGTGGGTGCTGGCCTATGTTGATTGGTATGGGCAAGTTGCCAAAATGTCAAAAGTTGTGTACTTGAGGTATGAGCTCATGGCAGGCTGGTTTAGGGGCATGGCTCGAGTCAGCCAACTTCAAGGAGGTCCATGAAAAATTATTTAGTGAGTTGGCTCAAGTGGATGAAGAGATTTGGATCATTTTGCAAGTTTGTACAACTTTGGCCCCTTTTGAATTTCTTGAAGTTTAAGGCATGAAATGGAATGATTCAAAGCACCAATCTGATCCTTAGAGGTCCATTTTACATGTTGTGAAGTGTTTATGCACATTAGAAGCCTTTAGAATGCTTTATTATGCCTTTTTGCAAAATGCCTCTTTGGTGCAAAAAGTGAATTTTAAGTGATTTTTCCCAACTTTGCAAGACCATAACTTGAGTTCTATGGTGAATTAAGTCAAGTTCTTGTACTTTTTGAAAATGGGAGGATCCAATCTACAACTTTCATGACCAAGAATTTTTCATTTGAAGAATTTTTGAATCAAAAAGAGGAGGTTGAAAAACTTTCCCAAAATGGCAAGTTTACATTACAAGTCACTTTCCCAAAATGGCAACTTTGCAAATGACTTGAAATTCTTCAATTTTGTGAACTTCTAACTTCTTCTAGGTTCAAATAAAGATCATATACACTCAAAATGATGGAGAAGACCCTTCTGTTGGGTGACTGGGGGTCTCAGATGCCCTGATTTTGCACTGACTTGTTCAAGAAGTCATCTTTTGATCAGATGCCTTCCCCATTGAATTTCTTCATGAAAAATGGTATGTATGATCCTTATAACATATAGAGACCAATAGAAACAAGAATGACCAAAATTTTTGGAGTTATGGCCTCTGAAACCAAAACCCTAATTTTTGGTCATTTGTGCAGTTAAACTTGGCTCTGCTTCCATGCCTTTCTCAGTTCTTGTGATTTTCTGACTTTCTTGATCTTGGGAGGATATAATATGATGTTTGAACATACATGGACCCTCTTGAGAAGGTTGAAGACCTTTGGAGTGGCTCAGATAGCTCAGGGGTTGCTCAAATCACAAACCCCATATGCAAATGACTTTGAACCAATGTAGTGAAGCAAAAATGTAATATGAGATGATATGATTGAACTTATGCAAATGAAAAGATCACAACCCATGGTGAAGTGAGTGAGGGCAAATTTGGGGTGTTTACAAAGATCAAAGTGCACGGATCTGCAGCAGTTGAAGCTCTATTCTGGTGATTTTGAAGTGGTTCAACCTCAGGTATGTCTTGAAATCCTTGGATCTAGAACTTGTTTTTGTTGTGTGCATTATGATCTGTGAACTTTGATGAGTACACTACACTAATTAGATTTCAAAATGGTGGATTATTGAGTGAGAAATCTGGATTTGAAAGTTTGATGTCAAACTTAGATTTCTTCAATTTGCTTAATTCATGGATTGTTTGTGTATTTGAGTGCTTGATTCATGTTTAGGGTGAGTAGATGATCAGATATGGAGATTTATAGCCTTGTTTATGGTGATTTGTTCATACTGATGAGTTTCCCGGCGCCGGAGCTAGGGCTCCAGTCGCCGGTTTCTGGGCTTTTGTTTTAAGTTTGAATTTGGAGAAGACACAATCTCCATCGTTCATTGTTTGATCTGGACGCTTCTTCTTTTGCCAACACATTAAATTTCCTTGCTCCCTTGCACGTGCCTTGCTTTTGTTTTAATTTCTGAACAATTCAATTTGTTTCGCACCACACCATAACTGATGTGCACACACACACGTGCTGATGTTTAATCGTTGACCTGCTTGTGATGTTGACCTGATCTGGCACCTTGGTTTGATCTAATGGCTTGGTATTTTTCCAGATTAATTGAATTTCCATGTTAAGTTTTGTGAGACTTGTGCTGGATCCTTGGGCGATTAGTACTTTTCACGCCCCTTCTCTTAAGCCCATATTGTTTGAACTGAAATTGTTTACTGATTGCACCTCCTTGCTCTCTTGTGTTTGTTTGATTTATTTTTGTTAATTGTTTGATTTTTAATTTTTAAAAATAGTTAGGTTTATCTAAAAATCCCCAAAAAAATCATGAATGTTAATTTGAGTTTTCTCTAATTTTTTGCATTTTTATTTTCCATTTATTTTTTATTTTCGTGACTGAATTAATTGTGTAGTTTAATTTCCTCATTTTTATTTCTTTTAATTCACATGCTGACTTGTATAATTTCTATATTGAACATGGAATTAAGTTTGGATCTGATTCTTTTTGATCTGGATTTAAAACATGATAAAGTTTATGATTGATTTATTTCATTTTTTTAGGGATTGTATGATTAAATTTTGTCAAGTTGCTTTGAGTGTAGGATCCAAAACCCTAATTGCCATGTATGCCTTCCATTACCATAGTTTGCTTCTGTTTGTGGACCTCTCCTTTTGGCATGTTGTTTTTATAGGTGCAAGGAACCTTTTTGTTTATTTGTGAAATTTTTTGAACTTTTGCCATTTGATATGAGGTTTCTTGCTTGCTTGCTCTAATTTGAGTTCTTCCTTGATGTATGCTTGCTTATTAGGTTAGGAGGGTACTTGTGCCAACTCCTATAGGTTATTTGAGGTTCATTTAACATGTGTATATGCCCCTAGTATTGATATGTGGATCACAACTTTGTTTGCTTTGAGTTGCTTGTGTTTTAGGTTACACATTCGTATGCATGCTTCACTTCACCTTTAGCTTCTTCATGCTTCTCCCACTTGACTTCACATATGTTTGCTTGCTTCAATTAATGCTTAGATCTTCTTTTTAGGCACTTTTTAAACATGTTTAGGTTCAGGTTTTAGTCTCACCTATTAATGTTTTCTTTGTTTTCTCATCCTAATTTCATGTCTTCATCCAATTTCTCCCACTCTTCTTTGCTAGTTGTTTGTGACTTTTTTCTCTACTCCTTATATGATGTTTTATGTTTGGTCTTAGTACTTGGATATGAAGTTTGAATTCTGTTTGTGGTGGCTTGATATGATCATTTTCTTTCCCTTATTTCGTGTGGTTTTATTTGCTTTTCTTTTATCATTTGTGAGCACTTCTAACTAGTTTGAAATTCCTACATCTCCAATTCTTTTCCCTTTCTCTTTTAATACTTTCTTAACTTGTGATTGAGATGTGCCTTATGCCATCACTTGTCCAACTTATTTTTTCACCATTTGGAAGCAACTTATCTCCTTTAGAGGAGTAAGTTGTTTTATATCCTTCTTCTTTTCTTTTCTTTCCTTCTTCGTCATTAGGATAGGCTTCAATCCACACTAACCTAGGTTCATCCATGCATGATAACATTAGGATTTGTTAGTCTCCCTTTAGTTATTTTACCTTTGCTCCTTTGGTTTCTTCTCTTTCTCATCTTCATACAAAAACCTAAAAAACACTTTAATAAAGTTTGAAGTGGTCTCTTGTGTATAGCCTTATTCCATGGGGCACTCATATTCATTCCATCTTGGAATAGTGTGGGCTTGTCTAGCATGATGTACAAGTTTGATCATGAGACCATCTTCATCAAGAAAATCATAAAAAACACGTATTCCCCTAACCACTAAGACACTTAATAACTTCAACAAGTTAGTGAGATTAGGCCCTAACCCTTGGAAACAGGACTTGGATAAAGTCTCCTTACTTGGTGTGCTTGTTCTATTATTCCATCTTGGAATGTAGTAGCAAGTCCACATTCCATAGAAACGGACTCGAATTCATTTCCTTGTGCCACACTAATATAAAACTCATAAAAGCACTAGACAAAGAATAAGCGTCTCCTTCGGGACTTCTTTTCTCATCTCACTCACTCCATACATACGAACTTGCTACTACTTGTCACTTTGAAAGACGGTTACGTGATCGTCGTCTGAGCATGCAACACCTAGTTAGGGGAACTACGGCGACTCTGATCCTCATGTCCAGATGAGGTACGTAGGCAGCGAGGTAGGGCCCATTTGAGCACACTCTTTTATTTTCCCTACATTCCCCCCCCCTTCTTTTCTTTCTTATCCAGTTTCAGTATTTATTTTGCAGCAGCTTTCATTCTTACACCCTTTGAAACAATTTCTTTGTAAGCGTGGATCCCGTTGGGTATGGCGGACGATCTGGGGTGCTAATACCTTCCAAGGTCATAACCGACTCCCGAACCCAGTTTCTTTGGTTCGCATGACCTTTGTCCTTCCTTTCTTTTCTTCGGTTTTGTGCCGAATTACCATTCTCGTTCCTCCGGGATACAAATGCATGGATGGCGACTCTACCTCTTTTCCGCGCCACTTTCACGTTTGTACTAGGATGGAAATCCAGGGAGTAATAGTTGGCGACTCTACTAGGGATCAAACCCATAATCTATGGATTCCCCTTGAGAGTCTCTCCTAGCGCTTGTGTGTTTCTGTTTCATTGGATGTTGATTGTTTTTTGTTTCCTGTTTATTTTATTGTTGTTTATTTTTAGTTTTATTTACAACTTTATTTATCTCTTTCATTATTTATTTTCATGCATCATATGTATATACTGGACTGTCTGGCTGTACTGGTTTTCTTTTTTGGTGGGATTGGGAACTGTTACTGTGAGATGAGCTCATAATTGGGGCTCGAGTGCACCCTAGGACTTAGCGTGGACAATCACTTTGGCTTCATAGCATCTTGATATGTTGGTAGTAGTGAGTTCCACACCCAGACTTGCGACCATCTTGGAAGTTTTTTGAGGCAGGAATCTTTCTTGGATCATTACACGACCTCGATAGTTATGTGCATATGGGGACCAATCATTGAGGACCTTTATGGAAACATCCCTCTCCAGTGGTGAAAATGGCAGACCACGTTATGTGGCAAACCCATTCGCACCCGAGGGCCCACTGGGAACTCGCATAGGATGGCCTGGCTCTCTTATAGGAACTCAGTTAAAGCATCTGTTCGTATGATGATAGTACTGTATCCCATGGGCTGAATGTAATATTGTTTCTCGATTTCAGTGCTTGAAGCTGGGGGCTTATAAGGGATGCTTGTTTTCCCGGACTCACGCTGAGACCTCCCTGAGTAGTACATAATACTTAACTGATTCCCTGATTTGGTCATGAGCCATTTCTTGGAAATGGTGAACGTATTATTGATATCCGGCTTTGAGAGTCCGTGATTCTTGACCCGGAGCACACCCGTGAGAAGGGGAGGGGTTTACAGGTTTACAGGAGCCCTTAACCTCATCATACCCTCATTATCAGTGCAGTCCTATGACTTGATATGGTTACTTTAATTATGGAGTTCTTGAGCTATCTAATTTTTGATCTGGACTTATTTAAGACTGAGTTCTTATTCATGGGGCTTTATTCAGAGGATTCTGGTTCCTGGTCACTTGGCTCTAATATTCAGTATCCAGACAGTCCCGGATGTTGATCATATGCCTGCATTGCATTTGCATTGCATCATACCTGCATTAACTGTTTATGTTTTCATTTCAGGTTGTCATTTGCATATTGCACCCAGTTTCGGTAATTGTCACTTTCCCCCAACCAGAAATTGAGGGTATTCAGAAACTGATTGGCTTAATGAATGACAAGGTTTTAGATGATTTCAGAAGCAAGTATGGGAAGATTTTGGGCTACATGAATTACCCTACTGTTGATCAGAGAGATAGTCTTCATTCCTTGTTGCAGTTCTATGATCCTCAGCTAAGAATTTTTGTGTTCCCAGATTATATTCTAGCCCCCACCTTGGAAGAAGTTTCTGACATTCTGAAGATTCCTATCAAAGAGAGTATTCCTTATTATGCTTCAGAGAGGGTTCCTCCGTATGAGGATATAGCAAGTGCTTGCCATCTAAGTATGCTTAGGGCAAATATAGGCTTGGAAGATGGTAAAGGAAAAGGGCTTGCCTTGGACATTCTTATCACAGAAGCTCATGTTTTTGCCTTGGGAAACAAATGGTTAGAGTTCAGTGTGTTGGTGGCCTTGATGGTGTATGTGATAAGTTTGTTTCCTGGAGAGAAAGGTTGTGTCAGTATTGAGGCCATCACTATCTTCAGCAAAGGAAACCTAGTGCCCACATTGCTGGGAGATTTCTATTATGGTGTCCATTACATAAACGAGAAAAGAAAGGGGTATGTAAATTGTTGTGCTCCTTTATTTGCTGAGTGGTTTGCTAAGAGACTGCCAACGTTAGGACCCTTCAAGAATCTTAAGCAGGAGTGGAAGTGGGCTAGAAGATTGATGGGGCTAACTTCTGATGACATAGCTTGGGGATGCAGCAAAGATTTAGTGGGAAAAGAGATCATTACCAAGTGTGGTGAATTTCCTAATGTACCTCTATTAGGAAGAAAAGGAGTGATAAGTTACAATCCGGCGTTGTCCAGGAAGAAGTTTGGCTACCCTCTGAAGAATCCTTCACACAATGATGAGTTAGTCGAGTCTTTGTATTTTCCAGCAGAAGGGAATGAGAAGTTGGTTATTCAGGAATCCCAGGCTTGGGAAATGAAGACAAGGGAATGTAAGAAGGAGTTTGTAAAGGTGGATCTGAAGACGTTCCCTCCTTTTGTTGCTTGGTTACAAGATATAGTGGACACTTTCCTTCTTCCATTTTCAGCTAAAGCTCCGTTGTACCCAAAGGAAGTACCTGTTCAGGCCACTGTTTCTGTTGAAAAATACAAGAAGTTGGAAGCATTGATACAAGAGTTAAGATTTGAGAACACGGAGATGACTGGTTTGTACCATCGTGCACTCATTTCTAAGGAATAAATAGAAGAGAAGCTCTAGAAAATGCAGAGAGCCCATGAAGCTAAGGAGAAGGATTTTGTTGGGAGGGAAGCCTATTTCCAAAGAAGAGGTTTGATGGAATCAAGGAGAGAAGAAGAGCATAAGAAAACTCAGAAGACTCTTAGAGAGGCCAAACAATCCATTACTTGGTTGCAGGAAATGAGGGACAAGGATCAGAAGATGTATGAGTAAAAAGAGAAGGCTTACAAGCTACAGATCCAAGACCTGAAAGATGAGATGGAGAAAGTTCACAAAATACGGAGGGAGAAGACCCAACAGTTGGTACAGAGTCAACAGGCTTTGGAGGAAGCACTCAAGGAGATTATAGATCTCAAGTTGATAGCTGGAGTGAAGAAAGCTAGGGCAGAGTTGGGACTCACAATAGAAAAGGAAGAATCTTCTTGCAGCTTAGAGTTTTAGTTGTTGCTTCAGATTACCTACAAGCTTGTTGTAGGAATCTCATTTATTTTTCCTGCACTTTATTTGTAAGACTTATAACCCTTCGGGGAATTGTTGTTACTCTTGCCTTATTGGGGATTTGCTTATTATAGTAGCTTCCTTTGTTCAGTTTTCTGGTTTTTCTCTGAGTGTACTAAATCCTGTTTGTCTAGAGCCATCAGGATCTTGAATACCTCTAAAAGAATTCTCATGATGGAAAGTCAATTTCAGAAAGCCATCTAGGGCATCTCTTGCTAAATACCGGAACTTGGGCACCCAAATACCTGACCATGGAAACACGAATAGTTGCATTGCATGCATATAACCTTGTGTTTATTTTGTAGGTACAATTACCAGGTTTCTAACGTCTCTTCTCATTTCAGGCACTATAACTTCAAAGAGAGTTCCCAAGAAGATTCACAGATATCCCACAAAGGAGAACAGAGGACGAGTGATGGATCAGATGCAAGCTGACTTGGCAGACTTATGTATGAGAATGGATCATTTCATGAACCTTATGGCTGGTATAGGTCAGACTCAGGAGCTCTTGCGAGAGTTGGTGGAAGGGAATCAAGTTAGGAACAATGGTCAAGGAGATGGAGGCAATCGTAATGGGGCAGGCACCCGTCATACTGAAATTCCTGTGGTACAGCCTGGTGTTAATATTATCAATGATGGAATGAATAAATCTTCAGATGGATGGATAAGATGAATAGTTTACATTGTTAGATGAAGCTGAAGGATAGGGGGCTGATATGAATTGTCGCTTTGAAGAGATGGTTGAATAGATCCGTTCTATCCAATCCCAGAACTACTTGGGGTTTGATATTAGTGATTTGGGGCTGCTGCCCGGAGTGAGGATCCCTTATAAGTTTAAGGCTCCAACGTTTGATAAATACAACGACACTGCATACCCAAAAACTCATCTTCAATCTTTCGTCGAAGGAATCGCTGCCCATAAGGACGACAAAAAACTATGGATGTACTAATTTCAAGATAGCCTCGTTGGGGCGTCGTTGGAATGGTATATGAAGCTAAGCAGTGTTACTGTCAGAAGTTGGAAAGACTTGGCGGAGGAATTTGTTAAGCAGTATCAATATAACCTAGACACGACTCCCAATCGCACGCAGTTGAAAAGTATGTCACAAAATGCGAAGGAGAGTTTTAAGGAGTATGCTCAAAGATGGCGCCAGCTTGCTGCTAGGGAGCAACCTCCGCTGTTGGAAAACAAGATGGCTGACATGTTCATGGGTACTTTTCAAGGAGTATTCATTGAATGTTTAGCGTCATGCTCGGCGACCAAGTTCAATGATATTGTTATAGCATGAGAGAGGGTTGAAACTCTATTGAAGATGGGAAAGATTCAGGACAATGGGGCTGGAAGTTCTTCTGGAGTGAGGAAGCCTTTTGTTGGCCCTCAAAGGAAAAGAGAATGAGATAGAAATGCCGTCTATGGAAGAGGAAGGGGTCGTGGATACAAAAATTCATATGACCAAGTGGAAGTTGTCACTATACCCACAAGTCTTGCTCCTCAACCGCAAAAACAACGCAACAATTATCAATAGAGGCCATACCATCAACGTCAGCCTCGCCCTACTGATCGTGTTTTTGAAGCAATTCCCATGACCTATACAACACTTCTATAGAGGTTGATAGACTTGAACATGATACAATTGAGGATGTTGGCTCCACCACCAGGTGATCTTCCACTAGGGTATGTTGTCAATGTTAGATGTGCTTTCCACTCGGGTGCTCCGAGACACTCAACGGAAAAATGCAGGGCGCTGCATAACAAAGTTCAAGACTTAATAGATTCAAAGGCTATCAACTTTTCACCACCACCTAATGTTACCTCTAATCCTATCCCTAATCATGGTGGGGCTAGGATTAACGTTATTGAAGGTGGAGAGCATTTGAATTTGATTCTGGATGTAAAAGAGCTGCAGACTCCTCTCTTGTTTGTGAAGGAAATGTTGTTAATAGGATATGCGTTTCCTGGATGTGATTTTGATTGTGAAGAATGTGAGGTTTTTGTTAATGGTTATGATAAATTTAGAGCTGGGCTGCAAAGTTTAATGAATTAATGGTCATTACAGTTTGACAAAGTTAACAAACAAAGTGATTGTGTCTCTATTGTGACCATCTTCTATGACCCTGCTGATATGCTAGTCCCAGTCCGGAGGGACCCTGTTACCATCTATGTTCCACAGGAAGTCAGTCCTGTTACAATTACTATGCTTGATCCTGTACCATATGATGATGACAAAGTTGTGCCATTGCATTACGGGTCAGATGTTTATGTACAAGGACAAAAAGTGGAGGATAAGACAATAACGATAAATCATGATGTTGCCAGTGTTGGAGGCTTGGGTGGTTTCACTCAAAGTGGGCGATTCTTTGCTCCACAGACTCTCCGGAACAATGACGAAGCTGAAGCTACTTCCAGAGCTAAAGGAAAACAGGTAGCTACCGAGGAGGTTGTGACCCCGACTGCTGACCAGAATGTCTTTGAGAAGGAAGTAGAAGAGTTTATGAGGATAATAAAGAAAATGGATTATAAGATAGTGGAGCAATTGAACCAAACGCCATCCAAGATTTCCATAATATCATTGTTGATGTGCTCGCAAGCACATAGGGAAGCTCTGTTGAAAGTACTGCATTCAGCATACGTGCCTCAGGAGATTATTGTTAAATAATTGGAAGCAGTAGTGGCCAATGTAAACGCTAGTCATGGGCTAGGGTTTATTTACAAAGACCTTACAACTAAAGGAAGGAACCATAACAAAGCTTTGCACATCACAATGGAGTACAAAGGCATCGTTCTATCACACGTCATGGTTGACACATGTTCTTCCCTAAATGTGCTGCCAAAGAAGGCCCTGATGAAATTGGAGATTGATGGTCTTATTCTCCGACCTAGTGATTTAGTTGTAAAGGCTTTTAACGGCTCTCAAAGGTCTGTTTTCGGGGAAGTGGAGTTACCAGTAAAGATAGGGTCACAGGTGTTTAAATGTGTTTTCTATGTGATGGACATTCAACCAGCTTACAGCTGTTTGTTGGGACGTCATTGGATTCATGTTGCGGGAGCCGTGACGTCTACTATTCACCAGAAGCTAAAGTATGTGGTGGACAGACAAGTGGTTACTGTGTGTTGCGAGGAAGATATTTTTGTTAGCCACCTATCTACATTTAAGTATGCTGAGATGGATGGCAAAATCCATGAAATCCTGTGCCAGGCGTTTGAAGTAGTAAATGTTAGCTCAGTCTCTCCCACCTCCATGTTCCACAGCAGTGAAAAAGAGGGAACTTCTATCTCTTCGTATAAGTAGGCTAAAGAAGTGGTACAATCAGGGAAGGCCCAAGGCTAGGGAGGGTTGCTAGAGGTTGAGAAGAAGGATGATAAGTTTGGTATTAGTTACCAACCAGAGCAGGCTGGATGGTCCCAGAATATCAAGGTAGTGAACTTCACGAGCGGCGGGGTGTTTGATCCCAATCATGTGTGTGCCATGGATAAGGATGCTGAAAGCGACTGTGACATGGACAACTGAGTGATTTTTCCTATTTTCCATTTATTCATTTGCATGTTAAGTCCTGCACTCTACCCAAGGTGTCTGGACCCATTGTAGGGCCACCATAGCATTCTATACAGTTAATTTTATCATGAATATAGGACATTTTTATACAAATTGTGTTCCTTTTCCTTCTTTTAAATTTTCCACAAAAAAATAAAAATGGCAATGTTTTTCTTTTATTTTGGTCTTGTTCATTTTCATAAAAAGCAGAATCTGAAATAAGCACATCCCTTGTGTAGAGTCAATCATTCAAATTTCTCTGATAACTTTTCTGCTATGACCAAGTATGACTTTGATAATCCAATCTACCATGTCGATGATGGGGTTGAAGAAGACTGTGAACTCCCAGAAGAATCAGCCAGGTTATTGAGACAATAGGAAAGGGTTATTCAGCCTCATCAAGAAGAGCTTGAAGTCATAAACATTGGGTCTAAAGACGTGAAGAGGGAAATTAAGATCGGAGCCAGTTTGCAGACCAAGGTAAAGGAAGAGTTGATTGGCATGCTTCGAGAGTATATGGATATCTTTGCTTGGTCATATCAAGATATGCCAGGTTTGGATACCGACATCGTTGTGCATAAGCTGCCACTGAGGGAAGACTACCCTCCTATTAAGCAAAAGCTTAGAAGAACCCGTCCTTACATGGCGTTAAAGATTAAAGAAGAGGTTCATAAGCAATGGGATGCCGGTTTCCTTGGCGTGACTAGTTACCCACCCTGGGTAGCTAATATTGTACCTGTAGAGAAGAAGGACAGAAAGGTCCAAATATGCATTGATTACCGGGATTTGAATAGAGCGGACCCAAAAGACGATTTCCCACTACCTCAAATTGATGTATTGGTGGATAATACAGCTCAATTTTCGGTATTCTCCTTCATCGATGGCTTTTCTAGTTATAATCAGATCAAAATGGCGCCGGAAGATATGAAGAAGACAACGTTCATTACCCCTTGGGGAACGTTCTGCTATAAGGTCATGCCCTTTGGTTTGAAGAACGCCAGGGCAACATATCAACGGGAAATGGTGACCCTTTTTCATGACATGATCCATAAAGAAATTTAATGCTATGTGGATAACATGATCGCCAAGTCCTATGATGAAGAAGAGCATTTGGTTAACCTCAAAAAATTGTTTGAAAGACTGAGAAAGTATCATTTGAGGTTAAATCCAAACAAGTGCACCTTTGGAGTGCGTTTTGGTAAATTGTTGGGTTTCATTGTTAGTAAAAAAGGAATTGAGGTAGATCCTGCAATGGTCAAAGCAATACAAGACATGCCTGCACCGTGAACTAAAAAAGAAGTGTGTGGTTTCTTGGGGAGATTGAACTACATCGCTCGATTCATATCTCACCTAACAGCCACATGTGAGCCAATATTTAAATTGTTAAGAAAAGAAAAGGCGGTCAAGTGGAATGAGGGTTGTCAAAGAGCATTCGAAAAGATAAAAGAATACCCGTTGGAGCCTCCAATTCTAATGCCTCAAGTTCCAAGAAGGCCACTAATCATGTATTTAACTGTGCTATAAGGGTCAATGGGGTGTGTTCTAGGCCAACATGACGAGTCTGGTCGAAAAGAGCATGAAATATACTACATTAGAAAAAAGTTTACCGACTATGAATCCCGTTATTCACTGCTCGAGAAAACTTGTTATGCTTTGGCATGGGTTGCTCGCTGACTGAGACAGTACATGTTGGCCCACACAACCCTGTTAATTTCAAAGATGGATCCTGTTAAATACATTTTTGAGAAACCAACGTTAACCAGAAGGGTTGCTAGATGGAAGATGGTGCTGACAGAGTACGACATTCAATACACTTCTCAGAAAGCCATCAAGGGAAGTATACTTCCAGACTATCTTGCACAACAACCCCTTGAAGACAATTATCAGCCAATGAGATTTGATTTCCCTGATGAGGACATCATGTACCTCAAAGAAAATTATTGTAAGGAACCACTTCCGGAGGAGGGGCCCGAACCTGAATCCAAATGGAAGTTGATGTTTGATGGGGGAGTCAATATCAATGGATGTGGAGTTGGTGATGTTCTTATTACTCCCGAAGGTGTTCATTTTCCTTTCGTTTCCAAAATCACTTTTGGATGCACCAACAATGAAGCGGAATACGAGGTGTGCATTATGGGAATAGAGGAGGATATTAATCTCGGGATCAAGACCCTCGATATATTCGGAGACACTGCCCTCGTGATAAATCAGATTACTGGAAAATGGTATACACACCAAGAACACTTAATTCCTTATAGGGATTATGCCAAAAGACTGTTGACGTTCTTCACAACAGTAAAGTTTCAGTACATACCACGAGATGAAAATCAATTTGTCGATGCATTGGTCACGCTCTCTTTGTCAATCAAAGTCATGTGTTGGAATTATGTCCCCAGAATTGACATCTCCAAGCTTGATGTACCAGCTTATGTGTTTTCTATAGACGCAGTGTCTGATGAGAAGCCTTGGTATCATGATATCAAGCATTTCCTGGAAAGTAAAGAATATCCAGCTGGGGCAACATCCAATTACAAGAAGACCTTAAGGCGACTTGCTGCTAGTTTCTTCTTAAACACTGACGGTGTTCTATACAAGAGAAACTTTGACATGGTCTTGCTCAGATGTGTGGACAAGCAGGAAGCGGACATGTTAATGCAGGAAGCCCACGAGGGATCTTTCAGTACTCATGCAGGGGGACATGCAATGGCTAAGAAATTGTTGAGGTCGGGGTATTATTGGATAACAATGGATGTAGATTGTTGTTCATACGCCCACAAATTTGATAAATGTCAGATCTATGCAAACAAGGTGCATGTACCTCCAAGCCTGCTCAACATCATGTCATCTCCTTGGCCCTTTTCTATGTGGGGCATTGACATGATCGGGAAGATATAACCTACTGCTTCGAACTACCATCGTTTCATATTGGTCGCAAACGACTATTTCACCAAATGGGTCGAAGCAACATCTTATGCCAATGTCACTCGCCAAGTGGTGGCCAGATTTCTGAAAAGAGATATCATTTGCAGATATGGAGTTCCTGAGCGAATCATTACTGATAATGGTTCCAATTTGAATAACAAAATGATGGCAGAATTGTGTCGGGACTTCAAAATTCAACACCATAATTCTTCTCCTTAATGACCAAAGATGAATGGTTTGGTTAAGGCAGCAAACAAGAATATTAAGAAGATTGTGCAGAAGATGGTTGCCACTTATAAAGATTGGCATGAGATGTTACCTTTTGAATTGCATGGGTACCGTACGTCAGTCAGGATGTCTATTGGGGCAACTCCGTTTTCCCTAGTATATAGTATGGAGACAGTCTTACCTATGGAGGTGGAAATTCCTTCTTTGCGTGTGATGATGAACGTCAAGCTTGACGAGGCTGAATGGGTGTGTGCCCGATATAACCAATTGTGTCTAATTGATGAAAAGAGATTAGCAGCTGTGTGTCATGGTTAGCTTTATCAGAGGAGAATGAAGCGAGCATTTGATCAGCGAGTACGCACTCGGGAGTACCAAGTTGGTGAGATTGTACTTAAAAGAATCATTCCTTCAGGTTTAGACCGTGGACACCGAACTATGAGGGCCCGTTCATAGCAAAGAAAGTTTTCTCTGGTGGAACACTGATGCTCACCACTATGGATGGTGAAGACCTCCAATCCCCTGTTAACCCGGACGCAATTAAAAAATACTTCGCATAAAAAGACCCGTTGGACACAAAAACAGAATTAAAGTCCAGGCAAAAAAAGGGCATCCTGGCGAGCTAAAAACAGAACAAAAAGCTTGGGAAAAAGTTAGGGAAAAAAATTAAAAAAATGTGTACACCCGCTGAGTTGAAAAGCCACATTGGACAACTCAAGCAAAAAAGGGTATCCCGGTGGATTGAAAACCCGAAAGGGCGATCCACGCAAAATAAGGGAATAAGCGAATGACTGCGATCCGAGTAATCTGTACCTCTTCATCGTCTTAGTTAATCTGGAAATATCCAAAGGATAGGAATCAGTCTCATCTTCCTCTTCAGAAGGCAAAGGCAGGAACGAAAAATCGTGAAGATATACTGGTCATAGCAAAAAGGAAACTCATTAGAATGCCGTGTACATTGCCATTAGGATAGTTTCTTTTTCTCAATTTTGCGGTGACTACCTCTTTCCAGGTGGTTGCTTCCTGATGTAAATTCTCGCCTATTCAGAGGCTCATCAATAAAAGAACATTCAGTCAAAAGGCTTAGTCTTTGTCTATTGTTTTTATTTGCTTTGTTTGCAAAAATGTCCTAAATTTTTGGTAAAAGAACATTGCATATAAACTTTTTGGCTTTATGAATGATGTGCGAAAGGAAAACATTTAAAAATACTTTGAACGACAGGTGACATGTGATGATTAAATCATGCCATGTCATTCCCCGGGGCATATGGATGTACTTTTATTGTTGCAGGTTTGCAGATAATGGGGGCTTGTTCCCATTTAGCCTTTCCCCAGCTGAGTCAAGGTGGAGATGTTAACTCCAACAAAACTTCAAGTTTAGTTGAATAGTTCTCTCCCCCAAGAGGAGTCAACAATGAAGTATTCATAGCAAGTAGCTGAAGGCTTTGCATTTCCCCATAGGGTTCAGAATGTCAGAATCCATTTCCCGCCAAGGGTTATTTAACCAAGCATCTTCCCCAGCCAAGTATGAAGATTGTATTCCCCACAGAGTTTCGTGTTTGGAAGTTGAAATATTCCCCAGGAAGTTGCCAATTTATTTTTGGCCCTTGTGACAACACAAGCAGTTGTTCATTTCCTCATCCAGAGTCAAACATTGGCAGGGCATCCTGATTTTATTCCTCAGTAGACTGTTCTACAGATAGTATTCTCCCCTATAGAGGTGTTACTCTCCTTGCAAATCAAGTGTTTCACTGATACTTGTCTGTATCACACCTAACACTTGTCTGTGTTAGTTCCCCAACTTTCATTCACTCGTCTGTGTTTGGTATTCTTTTGATGCTCGTCCGCATTGTTTCAAACACTCGACCGTGTTTGATACATTTCTGATACTCGTCTATATCGTCTTTAACACTCGTCTGTGTTATCTTGTTTCAAACACTCATTCGTGTTTGATACCTTTCTGATACTCGTCTGTATCGTCTTTAACACTCATCTATGTTATATTTTGACAAACACTCGTCCGTGTTTGATACCTTTTTGATACTCGTGAGTATCGTCTTTAGCACTCGTCTATGTTATCTTTTGGCAAACACTCGTCCATGATTGATACCTTTCTGATCCTCGTCTGTATCAGTGGTTGATACTCGTTCGTATCATTGCCTAAAGCACTCGTCCGTGTTTCTTTGATCATCGTCTGATACTCGTTCGTATCATTGATTTAGGGAACTCGTCAGTGTTTCCTTGATGATCATCCAATACTCGTCCGTAATGAATAGGTTCGATGACCTGACGGTGGGATTAAACGTCAAAATGTTTACCAGTCCTGGCGTAACATGTTATTCGAATAAGACTCATCCATCTTGAGTACCACATATCTAAGCAAGATATGTGAAGAGGGCTCGTCCGTCCTAGAACCATATATCTACGCAAGGTATATGAAGAGGGTTCGTATATCCTAGTTATGCATTTCTCTCCCACAGGCTTAAGTGCATTACCGGTCATGGCGTAATAGGTTATCCGAAGAAGACTTGTCCATCTTAACCACCATATATTTGTGCAAGATATATGAAGAGGGCTCGTCCGTCCTAGATTTTATTCACCTGGCGTAACAGGTTTGTTTGAGGAGAGCTAGTCTGCTCTGTTTGATGTTGAATTTATACAAGGCTTTGTTTCTGAGTTACTTTTCATCACAGCAAGGGTCCCAAGAAGTTTGTTATCTTGGATTGGGTTTATGTCCCATTTCTTTTCTTCTCCAGGTGAGTGCAAATTTCTGGTTCTTCTGGGTATTCAATCACAGTTCATCTCGAGCGGCCGATAGCCGTTGCTTTCGTCCTTTTCAGATTACAGTTGTTTGAATAGGGGCAGTTGTAGCACCCCAAATTATCCCTCTCCTTTTTTACCATCATTTGCATATCATAAGCATACCATATAACATACTATATCCTAGCATTTGGCATAGAAAAATGAAGCATAGCATTCACATGTTCTAGCATTGGGCATATGATCAATCATTTGGAAATTCATGATTCTCCAAGCCAAGCCAAGAGCCAAGTGACATTTCAAGAGACGCACTAGGTTTCCTCATATCCAATACAAGCACAAAGTCATCCACAAGAGCCAAGAAGGGTGAGAGATCATCAGAAGATCAAGAAAGTAACAATCTCCTACACAGATGAATCCTGAATTAGGGTTTTGAATTTGGGCAAGGATTCCTTGAATCTTTGACCAATTCTTGTGGTTAAAGTCCTTTATATGATATTTGAAGCTTATGTTTGAAATTTGGTAAGAAAACTCATTGGGGAAGTCAGGTATTTCATCAGTTGCTTGCAAATGAAGAAATTGGTCAACTGTGGAATTAAAAAGTCAATTGTGAGAATTCAAGGGGTCCAATCCCATTTTTCAAGTCAATGGATCTTCCTAAGTTCAAAGAAGGGATTTGGTGGTGTTAAAAATCAAGAATCAAGAAGTTTTGAAAGAGTTTCCTTTTTTGGAAAGTGACTTATACTTGAAGTTTCCATTTTTGGCAAGTTTTGCCCTAGTTTTCAAAGGCCTCTTTCATGAACAAGATGACCTCAAATGATTTTTCCTCAAACATGAAACTTGTAGAGCTCTTTCTCCCTTTTCCAAAAAGTACAATAATATCACCATAGACTTTATGGTTGAAAATTTATGATCATTTGAATTTGGCATGTTTTTAGGGTTTTACATGAAATTCAATTTTACACCAAGTTGCAAAATGGTTTGTATTTTAATATCAAGCTAATTTAAGGACAAAAGGAAGTCACAATACCATAATGCATTTCCAAAAAGACATTTTGTCCAAGAGAACTCACCAAATTCGTGCATGAGTGCATGGTATTCCATAAAGTGCAAAAAATGCAAATGCATGAGCAAAGCATGAATCATGAATATTCAAGGGTTGAGATTGATCTAAGGGTGGAGAGTGATTGAAATAGGATCAGAAAATGCATATGGGAGAGGAATTCCATGCATGAGAAAAGCACTCACACATTTCATGCAACTTTGCATTTTCCCTTGGATCACACTTCTCATGCCACCATTACCTCATAAACCCTAATCAGGTGTAAAGATCAACCATATAAAAGCCAATCATGCACTGAATTCGTGCACATTCCCTCTCATTTTCCAGATCCAACTATTCTTGCACCAAAGCAAAACCTTTCGATTCTCACTCTTCAAGCCTTCATTCTCTAATCTCTCTTCATATTCTTCATCTACAAACTCCAAGGATTCCATTCCTCTCATCAATCAAAGCTAAAAGTGAAGAAATACGAAGTTGCAGTTCAGAGCAAGATCCTTCGAGCTCCCCAATTCAGACTCTCTCAAGCTCATTCTTGCATTTATTTTGCAAGAGGAGATCAAAGTGCACGGATCTGCAATAGTTGCAGCTCTATTCTGGTGATTTTGAAGTGGTTTAACCTTAGGTATGTCTTGAAATCCTTGGATCTAGAACTTGTTTTTGTTGTGTGCATTATGATCTGTGAACTTTGCTGAGTACACTGCACTAATTAGATTTTAAAATAGTGGATTATTGAGTGAGAAATATGGATTTGAAAGTTTGATGTCAAACTTAGATTGCTTCGATTTGCTTAATTCATGTATTGTTTGTGTATTTGAGTGCTTGATTCATGTTTAGGTTGAGTAGATGATCAGATCTGGAGATTTATAGCCTTTTTAAGGTGATTTGTTCATACTGATGAGTTTTCTGGCGTCGGAGCTAGGGCTCTGGTCGCCGGTTTCTGGGCTTTTGTTTTAAGTTTGAATTTGGAGAAGACACAATCTTCATCGTTCATTGTTTGATCTGGACGTTTCTTGTTTTGCCAGTGCATTAAATTTCCTTGCTCCCTTGCACGTGCCTTGATTTTGTTTTAATTTCTGAACAATTCAATTTGTTTCGCACCACACCATAACTGATGTGCACACACACACACACAAGCGCTGATGTTTAATATTTGACCTGCTTGTGATGTTGACCTGATCTGGCCCATTGGTTTGATCTAATTGCTTGGTATTTTTCCAGATTAATTGAATTTCCATGTTAAGTTTTGTGAGACCTGCGCTGAATCCTTGGGCCATTAGTACTTTTACGCCCCCTTCTCTTAAACCCATATTGTTTGAACTAAAATTTTTGACTGATTGCACCTCCTTGTTCTCTTGTGTTTGTTTTATTTCTTTTTGTTAATTGTTTGATTTTTAATTTTTAAAAATAGTTAGGGTTATCTAAAAGTCACCAAAAAAAATCATGAATGTTAATTTTATTTTTCTCTAATTTTTTGCATTTTTATTTTCCATTTACTTTTTATTTTTGTGACTGAATTAATTGTGTAGTTTAATTTCCTCATTTGTATTTCTTTTAATTCACATGCTGACTTGTATAATTTCTATCTTGAACATGGAATTGAGTTTAGATCTGATTCTTTTTGCTATGGATTTATAACATGATGAAGTTTATGCTTGATTTATTTCATTTTTTAGGGATTGTATGATTAAATTTTGTCAAGTTACTTTGAGTGTAGGACCCAAAACACTAATTGCCATGTATGCCTTCCATTACCATAGTTTGCTTCTGTTTGTGGACCTCTCTTTTTGGCATAGTGTTTTTATAGGTCCAAGGAACCTTTTTGTTTATTTGTGGAATTTTTGTATGCTTTTGCTATTTGATATGAGTTTTCTTGCTTGATTTCTCTAATTTGAGTTCTTCCTTGATGTATGCTTGCTTATTAGGTTAGGAGGGCACTTGTGCAAACTCCTATAGGTTGTTTGAGGTTCATTTAACATGTGTATATGCCCATGGTCTTTATATGTGGATCACAACTTTGTTTTCTTTGAGTTGCTTGTGCTTTAGGTTACACATTCCTATGCATGCTTCACTTCACCTTTAGCTTCTTCATGCTTCTCCCACCTGACTTCCTATATGTTTGCTTTCTTCAATTAATGCTTAGATCTTCTTTTTAGGCACTTGTTAAACATGTTTAGGTTCTGGTTTTAGTCTCACCTATTAATGTTTGCTTTGTTTGCTCATCCTAATTTCATGTCTTCATCCAATTTCTCTCACTCTTCTTTGCTAGTCGTTTATGACTTTTTGCTCTACTCCTTATATAATGTTGTATGTTTAGTCTTAGTACTTGGATATGAAGTTTGAATTCTGTTTGTGGTGGCTTGATATGATCATTTGCTTTCCCTTATTTCATGTGGTTTTATTTTCTTTTCTCTTATCATTTGTGAGCACTTCTAACCATTTCAGGGGCTTTGGTAAGTTAGAGGTGTGGATGAAATTCCCACATCTCAAATTATTTTCCCTTTCTCTTTTAATGCTTTCTTAACTTGTGATTGAGATGTTCCTTATTCCATCACTAGTCCAACTTCTTTTTCCCCCTTTGGAAGCAACTTATCTCCTTTAGAGGAGTAAGTTGTATTTTATCCTTCTTCTTTTCTTTTCTTTCCTTCTTCGTCATTAGGATAGGCTTCAAGCCACACTAACCTAGGTTCATCCATGCATGATAACATTAGGATTTGTTAGTCTCCCTTTAGTTATTTTACCTTTGTTCCTTTGGTTTCTTCTCTTTCTCATCTTCATACAAAAACCTAAAAAACACTTTAATAAAGTTTGAAGTGGTCTCTTGTGTATAGCCTTATTCCATGGGGCACTCATATTCATTCCATCTTGGAATAGTGCGGGCTTGTCTAGCATGATGTACAAGTTTGATCATGAAACCATCTTTATCAAGAAAATCATAAAAACACTTCTTCACCTAACCACTAAGACACTTAATAACTTCAACAAGTTAGTGAGCTTAAGCCTAACCCTTGGAAACAAGTCTTGGATAAATTATCCTTACTTGGTGTGCTTGTTCTATTATTCCATCTTGGAATGTAGCAGCAAGTACACATTCCATGGAAACGGACTTGAATTCATTTCCTTGTGCCACACTCATAAAAAACTCATAAAAACACTGGACAAAAACTAAGCGTTTCCTTCGGGACTACTTTTCTCATCTCACTCACTCCTTACGTACGAACTTGCTACTACTTGTAACTTTGCAAGACGGTTATGCACTCATCGTCCGAGCCTGCAACACCGAAGCATTGACATAAGCAATTCAAGCTTAAAACACAAGAATTTTTTCCACCCCTAGTTAGGGGAACTACGGTGACTCTGATCCTCATGTCCAGATGAGGTATGTAGGCAACGAGGTAGGGCCCATTCGAGTACACTCTTTTATTTTCCCTATATTTCCCCCCTTTCTTTTCTTTCTTATCTAATTTCAGTATTTCTTTTGCAGCAACTTTCATTCTTACACCCTTTGAAACAGTTTCTTTGCAAGCTTGGATCCCGTCGGGTACGAAGGACGATCTGGGGTGCTAATACCTTCCCAGGTTGTAACCGACTCTCGAACCCAGTTTCTTTGGTTCGCAGGACCTTTTTCCTTACTTTCTTTTCTTCGGTTTGTGCAGCATTACCATTCTCGTACCTTCGGGATAAAAATGCCTGGCTGACGACTCTTCCTCTTTTCCTTGCCACTTTCGCGTTTCTACAAGGATGGAAATCCATGGAGCGATAGTAACCATAGTCCAAAAATTAAAGTCACACGTTTTTTAGAGGTTTAATCCTTTATTAATATTTTGTGTCCAAATGGACAAAAGAAAAATCAACACAACAATAATAAGATAAGGAAATATAAACATGATAATGGATGATAAAGCATAACATAGCATAATAAAATAAAAGCAATAAAGGTGCAAGAAATTAAATGTTAGTATGGTAATAGTAATAAAATAAAAGCAAATAAAGTGCAAGAATCTAAAATATTAGTAATTTTAATAGTATAATAATATTTACATAATAGTGGTATGGTGAACTTAATCAACCACAACCAAAAGAGTAACCAAAATCGAAATGCAACCAAATCCGCTTAGTATCTTACACTATTGTGATTAATCAAGGCAAATAGGACCAAATTCAATGGAATTTGAAAGGAGATTGGGAAACCCAAAGCACCTACGCATCAAACATTCATAAGTCTTGGTTCTTAATGCAAAATGATCAATTACTTTGGGATTACGCGACCAACAAGAGGTCCGGTCCATGAAAGTGCAAGTATCCAATTAGATTTTTTATTCCGAATTTGGGACACATTTAAGTCTATGTTAAGCAATCGCTGAGTAATTTATGAAGTAATTACCCTACAAATGAGGTCGGCCACCACCAATTAAGGTAAACAATGTTAGTGCTAATGCATGCGAGATGAACGATATGTAAATCACTATCTGAACTCAATACCCCACGAAACTAAAGATGAATACCAAATTGAGTTACACTTATGGTATTCTTCCATCTTTATGTTCAATCACTCATTTGGTGGATTCAAGCATGAAAATGTCTCACTAATGCAAAGTACCTTAAATGAATTGAATAATTCACTTAAAGGTAGTTTTGAATTAATGAACATTAACTACTCTAATCTACACCCAAAGTCCATTGAAATTAAAGAGAAATCACTCCCAAAAGTGCTCCCCAAGGTAAAAATGGAAAGGAGGAAGAAAAAGAAGAAAGAGTAACAAAAAATAAGTTCAAAATAAGCCAAAAACAACTCCTGGTCTTGTGTTAACCGGTTAACCAAATAGGTTAACCTGTTAACACAAACAATTTTCAAATCATGCACCAAATAACATTGGTTAACCGGTTAACCAAAATACACTGGAAATGGTTAACCGGTTAATGATGTACCAGTGGCAGAAAAAATATTGAAATTCAGCATGATCCATTTTCAAAATCTTTTGTCAAACATTTGATGATCATGAACTGAACTAGCACGAATTTTAAAACAAAAATACAGTGAAATATCTGCAATAAAACAACAATTTAAGATCCAATGGTTCTAGAATCAAAGGCACCAAAGATCTACATCTTGAATGTTGATGATGAAGATGGAATCATGGAAAGAGTGAATTACCAAAAGCACTTCTTCAAATTGGACCAAATCAAGCTTGATCTACTGAAATTTATGAACAAGAAAGAAGTAGGATGAAGGTTTAGCTCAAGTTGATCAAGAATTCAATGTGAATTATTGATAACTTCAAAAGAAAGAAAGAAGAGCTTTAGTGAATTTTTGGTTTGGGGGGATTTTGCAAGAGATTTGGTAGCTTCAAGAAATTTTTGCAAGGTGAATTTGGTTCACAAAAGCTTATCAAATGAATGAAATTAGGGTTCTATTTAAAGAATTTAGGTATGGGAATTTGGTGGAATGGAGCTTGATTTGGTAATTCAAATTAGGCTTGGTAATTGAAAAATTGTAGGGAAATGGAAAAGAGTGGTGATTAGTGAGGGTTTATGGTAGGAAATGATCAAAGTGATGTAGAGAATTCAAAGGAAAATGGATCTAGAATATTCCAAATGAGATCAATGATCAAATTGTGCTGAATTTGAACAAAATATTCAAATTTCGCACTGGTTAATCGGTTAACGTATATGGTTAACCGGTTAACCAAGCTAAAAACTGAATATTTTGTTCAAATATGATTTCTTGGTTGTTGTGGCCCGATTCTTTTGCGCGTCGAATAAGGCATGGAAATAAACACATGAACCTTGGACTTTCTTGAATAAATCAATTAATTTGAGAAATCCTTGATCAGATAAATTTGAACTATTTGCGGATCAACTTTGACTTTTATCTATGAAATTTTTTTCAAGCTGCAGGACTGCTATTTTTGGCATTTTCACTTATTTTTCTTCCTAAAAATGTTAATGAAAGAAAACAAAGTATTTTTGGATTTTAATTAATGGTTAGTAAACATAAACAAATAAAGCAACTAAAAGCAATGATGATCCCCTGTGAGGCATAAACCTACACCCGAGAAGAACCGAGCAACCTGTGCGGTCAGGTTTGTATGCAAGATGCAGATGAAATGCGAAGAAATCTTAGGGCAAAAACTAGGGTATTACTGATGGTAACTTTGGAAATTTCATCTTCTTTGAGAATTCTATCAAACTAAAATACTTCCTTCATAGATCATTCTCTGAATCCCCGATCTCAACTTGTCACGCCCATTAACAGAGTTCTCACAATCTGAACAAACTTCCCAACAGCCTGGGAACATACCTTTCTTAGCCAGACACCCCTTCACAGCTAATAATGAAGTCTTCAAGGAATTGATGTCGTACACTAGATTCAAACCCTCCCCATCATCAATAGATCCTACAGTCCTTCCATGGGATGACATGGGATTTTGTAAGACATTCGGTGTTGGAGCAAAGTTGATCACCTTTGAGTCCAATAGGTCTTTCACCTTCGTAACCGACTCCCGAACCCAGTATCTTTGGTTCGCAGGACCTTGTCTTTCCTTTTTCCTTAGGTTTGTGCACCATTAGATTTCCCATTCATTCGGGATAAAAAGTCCTAGATGGCATACCTTTTTTGCGCCACTTTCGCGTTTGTACTAGGATGAAAATCCTGGGAGCGACAGGTGGTAAGTTTGTGCGATGTGTGTCTGCGTTGGAATTTTGGTAGAAAAGTTGTTGGAAATGTGTGGGAGGCTTGACTGATATATATATATATATATATATATATATATATATATATATATATATATATATATATATATATATACATACATATATATATATATATATATATATATATATATATATATATATATATATATATATATATATATTGTGTATAATTTTTTATGATAATTGTAAAATAAAAGATGGGCTCATAGAGAAATACATGGGCCTTTGGATGAATTGGATAAAAATTGGGAATGAATCATGAAAAGAAATTGGATATATAAAATTGGAAATTAATATTGAAAAATTAAAAAATTAAAATGGATGAAATGAGAATGGATAATGGATTTAGAAAATATATTGGAATTATAGAAAAAGATTAAGAAAAATCTAATGGACTTTATTGAAAAAGGGATAATGAATAAAAAATGGTTTATGAAACAAAATGGATTAATCAGATGAAATATGACTAAAGATAAAAAAAATCGGATAATGGATGGGGAATGATGGAAATACGGGATATGGATATGAACTACTACCAAATGTCACTGCTGCACATACTACACCCGATTTTAATCCAAAGAACACACTCAAAACTCATCCAACAACTCTAACAAAAATGAATCTCCTGAACCACTGAACAATTCGCTGTTGAAACAATGATCCACTGAATTAATTCTCTTCTGAACTTCCGACCAAACGAAACTTGAATCACTTCTTGAATTTGTCTGAATCAGTCTCAAGGAAAATAAATCCACAGAGGAGTATAACTAAACCTATGACAAATATGACTTCAAAGTTAAAATTCTCATGACGCACTACTCGATAACCTGAAGAATTAAAACACAAATAATTTGATCCAGGATGCGCAGTGACTGAGAAACAACCACTAGAAAGAATATTTGTACATGAAGAAATTTCTTGATAGTTTGACCAAGATTAGGTCAAATATCCATCTAAATTGGATTATGAACAAACAAACAAACTTTAATTGAAACCAAAGCTTTTGAGATGGTAAGAAATAAGAATAGCCTAAGATGTTGAGAAGAGACCACTTATTCACACTTCACTGCTGATGATGGGCCTGATGCACCATTGAACAGTTTTTGCAAGGGATGTCCTTGAAGACCGCTTAATTCGGGAAATAAACCCTAATCTAATGATAGGAGCATAAGAGGATGATGCCAATGATGGTTGCATAGCCAAAACTTTGAATTCCTTTGATAACCATAAAATAGGGTGTGAAAACCCTAATTCCTCAGATGGCATTGATCCCATGTCTTAGGACCTTATGCAAATGAATGATTGCTTAGTTATGACCTAATGAGGATGTATATGAGTGAGAAGTGAAAAGTCAGTTAAAGTTAGAAGACATAGAGGGTAAATTTTGGGGTACAATAGTTGCTTCTCGATGTATCTTTTTTCCTATTCACAGACCCATCAATAAAAGAATTATTCAGTCAAAAAGCTTCACTTTTATTTTTATTTCAAATGTTTTGTTTGCAAAAATGTCCTGAATTTTTGATAAAAAAAACATTGCATTTAGATAAGGTTACTATACAAATAACATGAGAAGGGGAAAACATTTAAAATCACTTTAAATGTTGACTAGCATCGGGCGGTGGACTCAGGCAATACAATTCCCCGAGGCATATGTGTGCATATTTTGTTGTTACAGGATTTGTAGCTCAAGACATGAAAGAATGTTACAAAGTGATATTCTCAAGCAGAGTTTATCCCAAGCGAGAAACACCTTACAACTCTTATCTCCAGCAGAAGGGTGGTTCCCATACATCATCCCCAGTAGAGTTCAAGATGGAAACCTTCCCCGACTAAGACATAGTAGGGTGGTATCCCCAACAGAACTTCAAGATCAATTGGATTGTTCTCATTCCCCAAGTGGAGTCTGTATTCCCAACAGGAAGTTGAATGTTTTGTATCCCCACATAGTCTGAAATGTCAGAATTATCTCCTCAGCAAGTGTATTTGATTAAGCATCTTCCCAGCCGAGTCGGAAGATTGTCATTTCCTTGCAGAGTTTCATGATTGGGATTCACTCCCATTATTAAAATATCCCCCCGTGAAGTCGCCAATTTATTTTTGGCCATTGTAACAATTGATGCAGACAGATTTGTTCACATATCTCATTCAACATAATGTTACCCTCTTATGGATTCCTAATATCGATTCAGAGATCATTTGCTCCCCAGCAAGAGTCAGATATTGTCAGAATATCTTGGTCTCATTTCTCAACAGAATGTTAGTCAGGACATTTTCATCCCAAGCGGAGTTACAAATAGAATTCTCCCTAGCAGAGTCTTTACTTTCCTCTCAAATCAAACATTAATGGATTGATCGTTTTGTCCAGTGTCAACGGATCAATTTTAGATTGCTTATCTATTGGGTAGATAACATATCTTTTCCTTGGAAAGAATCTTATAACACGTTCCTTAGACGCATGGTTTTAAGTTAGCACATTGATGTCGCTTATCCGACAGAATCTTACAGCACATATCTAGATGCAGGGTTCTGACAATGTTTGCTTACATGAAGAAAATATTCCAGTGTGTTTCTTAGACGCGGGGTTCTAGGTAATTCTTTCTTTGAGAAAGAATCTTCCAGCGCAATCTTAGATGCAGGGTTCTGATCAATGTATTGTCTCCACATAATCCAGCTTAGGGTGTGTGAAAAGGGTCTTCCAGCGCGTTTTTAGACGCAGGGTCCTGACGGTGGGATTTTATTGTCAAAGCGGTATAAAGAATCTTCCAGCATGTTCCTTAGACGGAGATTTCAGGCGTACAGTTTACCACATCACTCAATCTAGAACATGTGAAGGGAATCTTACATCGTATTCTTAGACACAAGGTTTTAATCATCGCAGTGTTGCCACTTATTCTATCGCAGGATACATGAAAAGAATCTTACAGTACATTTTCAGATGCAGGGTTCTGAAATTGTATGTTTACCATCTATCCAACTCATTTCAGGGTATTTGAAGAGGGTCTTACATCACATTTCTAGATGCAGGGTCCTATGCATGTCTATCCCACAGACTAAAATGCAAAGTCCACCATCGTTGTGGAAAGCCAGTAGTCTTTTGGCGTCGTATAAAAGACAAGGTTTTTCAAAGTCCACCGTCGTTGTGGCAAGCCAGTAGTCTCCTGGTTTCGTATAAAAGACATTCCTTTGAGTCGTAAATCCTATGATATTATGTTCTCATTTGTTATTGGTTATGGATCACTCGATACCATTTCCTTGTCTTTGGTTGGGTTTTAAATCCCATGATGTTATAACGCCACTCAAAGTCCATCGTCACTGTGGCAAGCCAATAGTCTCCTGGCATCGTTCAAAAGACCAGTTCTTCGTTGTTACGGGTTACTTATTCACTACATCAGAGTTATCTCCAAGCATTTTTTTTGGTTGGATTTATATCCCTTTTTTTTCTTCAGCAGAGTGCAACTTTTATGGTTTGTTTCTGGTATTCAATCATAGTTCATCTCGAACGTCTGATAGCTTATGCTCTCATCCTTTTCAGATTAATAGATGATTGAATAGGGGCACCTGTAACACCCCAAATTTTTCCCTCTCATTTCATGGAATTTTACATATCATATATCATACCTATCATTGCATCCTTGGAAAGAAAGATGAAGCATATCACTCATAGATGGAAGCATAGGGCATGTGACCATTGACTTACCAAATTATGATTCCTCAAGGCCAAAGACAAAAGCCATGTGTCCTTAAAAAATTCACAATAGGTCCTTATATTTCATACAAGCTCAAACATTTCCTCAAGTCCCTAGCTAAGGGAAAGTTTATCTGGAACTTCATTAGTGCATATCCTCCTACACAAAGTACCCTAATTAGGGTTTTGCCTCAAAGCAATCATTCTTCATGGCATTGATCAAATCTTGTGTTCAAGGGTTTCTATATGTCATGCAATGCCTATGGTTACATTTTGGCTCAAGGATTCATTGTGAAAGTCATTTAGTGGCTCCATTACTTGTAAAGCAAGAAAAAGTCAACAGTTCAATAGAAAAGTCAACCATGAGATTTCAAAGGATCAAATCATGTTTCTCAAGTATATTAATCTTTATATAGTCAAGGAATGGCATGTATTACATCATTCATCAATAATCATAAGTTTATGAAAAGTTACTAAAAATTGCAAGGACCTATAATTTGGAACATTCTATTTTTGGCAATTTCAAGACAATCTTCAACTCATTCTTCCATGATCAAAGAAACTTCAAATGAATTTTTTTCAAACATCAAAGTTGTAGATCTTGATCTCCCATTTTCAGAAAGTACAAGACCATTTTCATAGCCTTTGTGGATCAAGAGATATGGCCATGGGGTGCTAGGGTTTCAATTATGGATTTTCATGTACACAAGATTTACACCTGTTGCAAATTGGTGTAAATCACATTATGGGGATTTCTAATCATCTAAGTCAGATTATAGAGAGAAAATTTGGCCCTTGGATGGGTGGAATTTGTGGCTTGTACATCATGTATTTCTCATTATGAAAATTTGCAAAAGCATGGGCAACTCAAAAATCATTATCTTTCCCTCCAAGATTTTAAGTCACACACATTCAACAAGTCATTTGAGAAAGGATTATGCTTATTTCATGCCATGTGCACGTGTGATAGATTGGATGCAACACAAGTGAAAAATTTGCAAAAACACCTCCAAAGCTTGAACCATGGGCTTAAACAAAAGCCTAACCATGATTAGAATGCTAACCACACATATATAAGCCCCTTCACACGTTCAAACCTCATTTATGCACTCACAATTCTCAAATTCAAAAAAAAAATTCTCTCTTGCATTTTCATTCGAATTTATTATTCCTTCACTACATTGCTCCATTTCTTTGCACATTATACTCAATGAAGCATAAGGAAGCTTAATCATCCATTGTTTAAGGCTATAGTGCAAGATTTCCAGGAATCCGAATCTGAATTGCATCACCTCAAATCTCAAGATCCAAGTCATTTCAGAGCTATAATTGCATTTATTTTGCAATTAGAGGCTTCCAAAGGTTGGTCTGGATCTTTCAACTGGTTTTCTTAGTGAATCTTAAGATCTTCAAGTTTTAGGTAAGCTCTGATTTCATCCTCAAGTTTTATTGATTTTTGTTTTGCTTCGATTAGTCCAATTCATGCATGACCTGGTGTTTTAGTTTGTGGATTTGAATTCTGGAAGTCATTCTGACCTCATTGATATAGGTATTATGAGTTTTTGGAGATTTATTGTGTTTTCAGGTTGAAGGTTGGTCGAAGAAGGTGACTGGAGTTAAGGCTTCGGCCACCTGAATCTCTCTTTGTGTTTTCAGGTCTGATTGAAGAAGATGAAATCCATATCATTCATGTTTTTGATCCAACGCATATTAGCTTGCCAGTACATTAATGATTACTTTGCTTGACTATTTGTGATGCGTTGGAGGCGTATACTTTTGATTTGTTTGACTTTGTGTGTGATGTGTTGGATTGGATTACTTGTGATTGACCTAATCTTAAGCGTAGGATGCACATACTTTTGGCTTAGTTGACTGATTATGGACCTTGTGATTGATCTGAGGGATGATGGTGGAGTCAATTATATTGACTTTTCGTTTATAAAGTGTGTTGATGGGATTTACATGTTGTTGACACCCTCATTTCGAGCCCAATTTAATTTTGAACTTGTTTGGGCTAGTGAATGCACCCTTAGCTA
Source organism: Lathyrus aphaca (assembly GCA_963966055.1). Taxonomy (NCBI): domain Eukaryota; kingdom Viridiplantae; phylum Streptophyta; class Magnoliopsida; order Fabales; family Fabaceae; genus Lathyrus; species Lathyrus aphaca. Next base: position 168,009,092 of record OZ014519.1, read on the forward strand.
TTTTATTTCATATTATTTTTCATTTAATCTCCTCATTTCATTTTTTATTTTTAAAATTTGTTCCATACATTAAAAAATTCCTAAAAAATTATGGAATCACCATTAGGCTTTTATAAAAAATTTACAAATTTTAGTTTTAATTTTTATTTTATTTTGACTCCTGAATTAATTTCTCTTGGAATTTCTTTTTGGTTTTCCCTATCCATTAATACATTGCCTTGTTATTTTCATATCTTATTATCCATTCATAGTTTTATTGCCATTATTTTTTCATAATTCATAGGACACGTTCAAAATTTCAATATTGTCCTATTTTTAAAATCATTTTAGAATATTTCTTAAGCCATTTCTTTGAGCATTTCTACATGAAACCCTAATTGTCCTACCTTTCTTGTTTGAAGGACTAATATTGTGAATCTTTATGTGCTTTCTTGGTATGTTGTTTGCCTCTGGTTGAGGTCCCTTGAGACTTAATTTGGTAATTTTTGAATCATGTTTGCTATTTCTATGGGATTTGAACTTTGTGTGTTTCTTTTGTGAATTTGTTTGGTCATGTTTGATTACTTGTTTAGGAAGGCACTTGTGCCACCATATGAGATCTTATGTTTGACTTCTTGAGACATGTTTATGTCATTTTAGATTTTCCTTGTTGCCTTTATAGGTAACTTGTTTGAGTTTGATGCTTGTTTGATGCACATGTTCAATGTCTGTTCACATATCCCTTTTTGACCTACTTCTCCATCCTTTCTCATATATGCTTCTACTTGACTTGTGTTTGGATTGTTCATGCCATGCCATGATATTCATTTGCATCTTATATGATGTATGATTCTGACTTTACATCATATCATTCATCTCATACTTTGCCTACTTGAACATGTTCATCCTAATGCATGCTTCTTTCTCTCATAACTTCAGAGTAAATTGTAAATGCTCATATGTGGTTAATTTGTGCATCGCATCTTTATCTTAACATGTCATAAAGCTATTAACCATAATGTTTGATCATCCATTTTTTCTTGTTTTGTGTTTGACTTGCATGTCAAGTAACTTCTATTTCATGTGTGATCCATGTTCACTTCATCTCACCTTTCCTCCTATCCACTCTAAATGCTTGAACACTTACCTATATGCTTTGTATGACCTTTGAACACCATGTTTAGGCACATGTTTAGGTTGTTTACATTCTGATTGTGTCATTACTTGAAGCATTCTTACATGATCACCTTGCATAACCACTCATTCTTCTTCTACTATTTCTTTAATGCACTTCTTTGAAGTTTGTGAGCTAGTTTCTTCTTGTTTGGTTTGATTTTGTTTGTTAGATATTATAGGTCACTTATAAGGTGTTCTTTCTGAATTTTATGTTTATAGCTTGGTTTGTAACCTTTCTTCTTTGAGATTGGCCTTGCTTGAGTTCTCTTGACTCCATCTTTGCTTATGAATTGTTTTTACTAACCATGTAGGGGCTAATGGTAAGTAAGAGGGATGTGGATGAGCTTCCACATTCCAAACTCTCCTCTTATCTTTTATGCTTTCAAGTTGTGTTTTCCTTAGAATCAAGGATGCTTTTCTTGTATAACTTCATCAAATCCCTCCTAAAATCAACTTAACTTCTTTTGAGAAGTAAGTTTTCTTCTAACCTCTTCTTCTTCTCCTTTTTCATTTTCTTCTCTCCTTCTTCTTCATTAGGATAGAGTTCAAACCTCACTAACCTAGGTTTATCAATGCATGATAACTCTTAGGATTGTTAGTACCCCATTAGACTTTTACCTTTGAGAACCTTTTGGTTCTTATCTCTCTCATCTTCAAACAAAAAGCTAAAAAACATCTCAATAAAGATCGAAGTGACTTTGTGTGTATAGACTTATTCAATGGGGAATTTACATCTACTCCATCTTGGGGTAATGCAAACTTGTATAGCATGATGTACAAGTCTAATCATGAGGTCACATTCATAAAGAAAATTCTAAAAATCACTTTTTCACTCCATAAGGCAAAACACTTAATAAAGGACAGTATGGTAGTGTACTTGAGCCCTAATCTTTGGAACTAAGTGTAAACACCCCAAATTTGCCCTCATACATTTCACACCATGGCTTGTGATCATTTCATATGCATAAACTCAATCATACCATCTCATATCACATTTTTGATTCACTGCATAGATTATAAGTCATCTGCATCTAGGGTTTGTGATCTGAGCAATCCAAGAGCTTCTTGAGCCACTCCAAAGGCCATCAATCACTTAAAAGGGGTCTATGTGTGTTCAAGTATCATATTATATCCTCTCAAAGTCAATAATGTCAAATAATCACAAGAACTGAAAATGGTATGGAAGTAGAGCCAGGCTTGACTGCACAGATGACCTAGAATTAGGGTTTTGGTTTCAGAGGCCATAACTCCATTTTTTTTGGTCATTCTTGTTTCTATTAGTCTCTATATGGTATAGGGAGTATGCATATCAATTTTCATGAAGAAATTCCATGGGGAAGTCATCTGATCAAGAGTTGACTTTTCAAGCAAGTCAGTGCAAAATCAGGGCATCTGAGGCCCCCAATGACCCAACCAAGGAGTGTTCTTCATCATTTTGATTGTATATGATCTTTATTTGATCATGGAAGATGTTGGAAGTTCACAAAATTCAAGAATTTCAAGTTTTTGCAAAGTTGACTTTTTGGGCAAGTTTGACTTTTAATGAAATTGCCATTTTAGGCAACTTTTTCAACCTTTACTTTTTGATTCAAAAAAGCTTCAAATGGAAAAACTTTGGTCATGAAAGTTGTAGAATAGATCTTCCCCTTTTCAAAAAGTACAAGAACATGACCTAATTCATTTTGGATCAAAAGTTATGGCTTGTCAAAGTTGGCAAAAATCACAAAATTTCAAAGTTTCTACCAAAGAGGTATTTTGCAAAATGACTTGATCAAGTGTTCTAAAGCTATCAAATGCACTTCTAATCCACACAACATGATCATGTGACATCTAAAGTTCAGAATGAACCAAAGAATTACACATTTTTATGGTTTATGGAACAAGATTTTTCATAAGAGGCAAAAGTGAACCAAGTTGCAAAACTCATCATAGCTTCTCATCCACTTGCTTGCTAGCTTGCTGATCATTCCTAGACCTTTCCTCACATCATGCTGCGCAGAACACACTTGTGTACTTGACTAGAAAGTAGCCTATACTTCTCTTACACCAACTTTGACATTTTGGCAAAAGCACCCATACCAATCAATAAAGCACATGTCACTTCTTCTGACCAATGGCAATTGTTTATACAAAGAAAATGCAAGCCAAACACAACAAGAAGCAAGCCTGAAACACTTCATAGCACAGCATTCTCATTTTCACCCTCTTGAGCAAAAGCATTCGAAACTCATCACACAAGCCACAAACACACAAACAAACTTCACCAACAATCTCACCATGCTTCACCGAACACAAACCAACCCTCAAAACAGCCTGAAAGCCACTGAATCAAAAACACGATTCTCACCTCACCTTGAGCAGAACCTCTGCCATTTTCCAAACCAGTCACTACAAACTTCTTTTAAGCATCAGGACTTCATCAGGGGACCAAGAGGAGTAGTTTGCACGAAGAGAGAGGGTCAGAAAGTTACAAACAGAGAAAGCTCAAAGCTCAGGTATATCAAGAACATTTTTTCCAGAAATGGATTTTTAAGTTTCTAAGTTGTTCTTCATGTCTTACTGATCACTCTGGTGCTTTTATTTTCTGAAATGGTTGAGAAATGAGTATTTAATCTTGTTCTGAAACTCTTCTGACCTAAAAATGTTTTGTTTCGATTCAGCTGATTGATGAAAGATAAATGAGATTTGAGTGGGGGGTTTGATTTAGTTTGACATGGGGATGATTTCTGGGCTTGTAGTTTTCATTTTAGTGAAGTTTTGAGGATTTTAGAGATTTTCAGGTGAGGTTCCCACCGGAGAAGACGACCGGAAGTCTTCTCCGGCCACCTGAAAATAATTAGGGCTAATCCCTGTAATTAATTGTAATTTGAATCCTGAGCGTTGGATGAGTTGACTTAGTCCATTCCCGCGCGTGCTCAATGGTCCAGATCCCTTCACTTAACCCTAATCCACGTCATTAGTCATTTAATTAGGTTTTATAATTAATCTGGCCAGTTTAAATTCCAGCCATTGGATGTGGCGCCAGTCAACACGCGCGTTTTCCAGTTTGAATGCTAGCCATTGATTCAGCATACTTCCCTTTATTTCAATTTTATTTTTATTTTAATTCATTTGTTTTGTACAATTATTTAAAAATAGTAAAACCTTTTCAAAAATTCTGAAATTTTTTGTACAAACTTTTATTTAATTTCAGAAACCAAAAACATTTTTATTTTAAATTTTTGCATTAACAAATATTTTTAAATCATTTAAAAGTTTATTTTTAATTAATTAATGAGAATTAATTAATTAAAAATACTTTTAGGTATTTAAAAATCACCAAAAAATTCATGAAACATTTAAAACCATTTAGAAACATTGTCTAACCCTCAAACCAAATTTCTTTTTTGATCTTGATGCATTTTGATAATTTTCCATGGAATTAATTCATTTTCAAAGCATTATTTTGATCCAAACTTCCAAAAATCATTTCTGCCTAACCATTGAGAGTTGGACTTTGATTCTTTTTGCATTGTGTTTAGCATATCATGTAGTTTGTGAGATTAAATTGGTTTGATTTGATCTTTCATTTTCCATTTGTTTGGCATTTTTCTTGTTAAGGTACCTTAAAACCCTAGAAAACTTAGAAAATTCATAACCCAAATTAGGTCAAGAGTTGGAACCTCTCCTTTGGGCAGTGAGTTAGTATAGGATTAGGGTCCCTTTGAGTGCATTTTCAATTTTTTATCTTGATGTTTGCTTCTGATTTTGTTTTTTTGTTTGATGCATTGATCATAAACCCTAATTTGGGCTTCCTTTTGTATTCATCTGGTATTTGCATTCATACCATGTCTTGCCATAACATTTTATGCATTCATTTGATTCATTAGACATCTTAAGATATGTTGAAAGCATGTTTGATCATTACTTCTTGCATTTGCCATGTTGTATGCCATTTGCATCTCATAACTTTCCATGTGTGTTCATGGTTCTAATCTTGCTCCATTTGCATCCATTTGTTCATGTAATCATCCCCATGCCTTGATTCATGTTTGCATCATCTCATAGCATCATTATCACCTCATATATGCTTCTGGTTTTGATGTGCATCATGCCATTTCATTCCTTTTTGCATTGCATTGCATTCATTTCACTAACTTTTCAGGTGGTAAGTTCTTTGAGAAGTGAATTTGCCTTCACTTCTCACAATTTCTTTTCATCTCTTTCATGCATCCTTGCTGCATTTTGTCATGTGTTTGATTTTGAGTTTGCTCATTCTTCTTCTTCTCACTTTCTTTCTTCAAGTGACTTGTCTTCTTAAATGAAGCAAGTTACTTTGCTTCTCCTGATCCTTTCATTTGCTTCCTGGTGGTTCCATTGAAGATTCCTCTTGTAAACCTCACAAACCTTAGGAACAACCAAGCATGACAATGATTAGGGTTTTGATTAGTCCCCCCCATTTAGATTTTACCTTTGTGTCTCTTTTGAGTCTTCTCTTCTCACCTCATAATTAGGGACTAAACCATAAAGGCTTTAAGGCTTAGTGATTAAACTTATGCCTGCATCCTTCTATTAGGATGGAGTGTATAACTTTAATCCTAAGTGTTAAACCCTTAATGTGTTTAAATCCTCTAATCAATTCATCTAATAACCATCAAGACATCAAGCTTGTAACTTGGGTCTTGCATTAGGGTTCTAATTCTTCCTTAACTGGTTAAGAAGGACTAACCCTAGTGTTAATGGACAAGTCCCCCTCAAGTTGTCTTACAAACCCTAAAACTCACTTCATCATCTTATCATTAACTAAAATCCACTTAATAAAGGCTTTGTTTTGTCATGAGTTTAATCCCTAATCATTGATTAAGTTGAGGAGCTTTCCTCAGCTTAAACATTCTCATCTATTATCCTTCTATTAGGATGGTGTAATGAGTCTGTTTAATCCCTGATTATGGCTTAATCTCATTACTTAACACTAAACAAAAACAACAAAAACAACTAAATAATCACAAGTAGGTTAATGATCTTAATCCTACATCAAGGGTGATTGAGTGTGAGAAGCTGACTTCACACTTAAGGTATTCTCATTACCCCTAATCAGAGGGAAGATGTGATGAGTTTACTAAATCCATTGGTTTAGGCTTAAGCTCATTAACTTATGACAAACTTTCAAAAGTAATAAAAGATTGAAAATACAAAAACAAAAAATAATCGTCTCCTCCGGGATTCTTTTCTCATCTCATTCACTCATAAACGAGAACTTGCTTCTTCCGTCTTATGCAAGACAGTTTGCACCTGAGCCAGACAGGTCACACACTTGAGCATAGACAAGCAGGCGGTTCACAAGTCAATCCATCTTTCAGTCTCTTTGGGTCGAACTACGGTGTTCTGACTTCCTCATTGCACGAGAGGATACGTAGGCATAACTTAACGGTTATCGAACAAAAGTCTCTGTATATTCCCCCTCTTTCAGCATTATTCTTTTAAGCCTCATGATCTTGAGCATTTCATTCCTGTTCTTACACTGAAACTGTACATTTACACACTTCACACTCCTTTTACACTGACACCTGTACATCCTTTTCCAGCTTCTTTATACACAAAATTGCACTGACACTACCCCTTTAAAACACAAATCTTTTAAGCGTGGATCCCGTCGAGTACGACGGACAATCTGGGTGCTAATACCTTCCCAGGTTGTAACCAACCCCCTTTCTCAGTCTCTCTGGTTCGCAACCGTCTTATCCATATCTTTCTAGGTTTATGCAGCATTACCTTTCCTCCGGGATAAAAATGCCTAGCTGGCGACTCTTTTCATCCCCTGTGAGTTCACTCCTGTGTATTCTCACATCTCCTCTCGCCGACCATTCGCGTCTGTACCTTTATGTGGGCCATTCCCATTTATCGGGAGCGACAACTTGGCGACTCTGCTGGGGACCCTTATACTGTAACCAGGGCTTCTGGTTCTTTTTGTGGGTTCCTCCTAGCGCTTGATTGATTTATGTTTACTGGGGTGTTATGTGCTATTTGTGTTTGTATATTTTATTTATTGCTTTATGTACAGTTGTTTTATTGCTTTCTTTATAGCTTTACATATATCATATTGTCATACTGTGCTGGCTGGATCTGTTTTGCTGCTTTGGTGGGTGGGTGTTCCATTGAGAGTTGAGGTCCTATACCTGGGACCTGAGTGACACCTAGGCTAGAGTGGTTCATGTTCTTTCCCATTCCATTTCGGTCTGGTGCGGGAATATGAAACACGGTTCAGATATGGGTTTCTTCTTGAGAACTCTGTGCTGCAGATTTCCTGTAGTACTAGGGCTATCTGGGAAGCCTGCTAAGTCTGGATGACCTTTAGTATTGACCTTCAGAAACTGAGGTGAACTAGAGGAGGATCTTTTATGGTTATTGTAAACACTGTACCTCCGGGTTAAAAGTGTTTACACTTCTCATAACTGATCCAAGTTTGAGGATCCTTGTTTTAGAACACCACCTGTGAGGGGGTTGGGCTGTTTGCAGGTTTGTAGGTACCCTTGACCTCAGCATACCCTGTTACTTTGTTTTGATTAAGAGTACTCCATGTTGGAACAGTTCTTGTGATTTTAGCCCTGGACATGTGACTCTTTATTTGAGTCCCCCACCTTGGTTACTGGACTTATGAACCTCCATCTGGATTTCTTGAACATACCTGGACTTATATCAGAGCACTTGATCAGATCCAGCTCAGTCACAAACCCTTGCATATCATTTGCATACATCATCATTGCATCATTTTAACATTTGCTTATTTGTTTTTCAGGGTATCCATACTTTATTTTTGGCTTGGTTTTGACCCCATCATCAACATAGACCTATCTTCATCAGTATCTATTTCAGCTATCTGCTACCTGCTTCAGTCACCTGCATCACCAGTCTCAGCCTGTCAGTGGTCCATCATCAGTATTACTCTCAGCATCTGTCTCAGCTTTTCAGCAGCATGGCACCTAAGAAGAGCAATATCTCCTATCATTTCTTTCAGCCTGAGCTAGCTGACATCAGGAAGATTCATACCCTGATTACTCCAGACCATATACCACTATTCAGAGAACACTATGGAGGCATACTTGATGTGGTTGTGGATTTGGACCCTTCATAGAGGAGCCTGATTCACACTTGCCTGCAGTTCTATGATCCCCCTCTGAGGTGTTTCACTTTTTAGGATTTTCAGTTGGGCCCTTTGTTAGAAGAGTATTCATCATTGGTTGGTGTACCTATCAGGGGTGGAGTCCCCTTCAACCCTGAGATGGCTTTTCCAAGTAATGAAGAAGTGGCAAAGGCATTGTATCTGGAACCTTGTCTGATTGGGCAGAATATGACTACCAAGGCTGGAATCTCTGGCCTACATTTGGATTTCTTGACTTCTCAGGCTACTCTGAAGGCCTCCTCAGGGGAGTGGAAGGCAGTCTGTGCTCTATTGGCCCTTAGCATATATGGGGTCATTTTATTTGCAGATGAGCCTAAGTTTGTTAGCAAGAATGCAATCCACCTTTTCATCCTGAGGAACCCATTGCCCACCTTACTGGGAGATTTCTACTACTCTGTTCACCAAAGGAATGAAAAGCAAAGAGGGAGATTGGTGAGGTGCTGTGCTCCCCTTTTCCATACTTGGTTGCTCAAGCACTTGCCCAAGACTGATGCATTTTTGAATCCTCATCAGCCGAGGAACTGGGCTAGAAGACTCACTGCTTTGACTTCAGCTGATATCAGATGGTGCACTCAAAGCACAAAAGGTAGGGACATCATTACCAGTTGTGGGCAGTTTCCCAATGTACCCCTGATAGGAGTGAAGGGTTGCATCAACTACAACCCTCTGCTATTCAAAAGACAACTGGGCTATGCATTGGTCCACACTCCTAAGGCACAGGACTTGGCTGAGCCTCTTTACTGTGAGATTAAGCCTAATCTGGCTATTGTCGGGCAAGCATCCTGGGCTTGGGACAATGTCCAGACTAAAGGAGTAACCATTCTGGGAAAATGCAACAATGTGGCCTCAGCACAGTACTATGAGTGGTCCCATGCCAGGGCTCAATTTTCTGGGATGCCCTTCACCATGGAAGATATACCTGGACCATCCTCAGCACCACCTCCTGTCACTGTCAGCTTAGAGGAGTTTGAGAGTTTGAAGGAGAGAAATGATAAGTTGACTCAGGCTCTACAGAAGACCCTCTGGGAGAGGAGTGATGGTCGGCTGGACATTGAGAGGTTAGAAAAGCTAAGGGTGGAGCATCTGGCCAGGATTGAAAAGTCAGAGGATTACATCAAGAAGTCTAGGGCTGGAGAGCAGATCTTGAAGAATGCCTGCAAGGAAGCTCAGTTCCAGAAAGCCAGGACTGATTTGTATCTAAAGGAGAGTCAAGCTAGGTGGGTCAGGATCACCGAATCTCGTACCCTGGAAGATAAGAGGACTCAGGACAAAATTGAGCAGTTGGAGGCTAGTGCAAAGGAGGAACAGGAAGCCCTGCTAGCAGCCCAAAGAGAAATCTCAGAGTTGAAGATTAGATCTGGAGTGAAGAGGTCAAAGGACCAAAGTCAACACAAAAAGCTAACTGCAGCTGTTACTACCAGAAATCTCCTTATCAGGAATCTCACAGAGCGTCCGGCTGATCCTATGACTGAAGCACTTCTCAAGGAAGTTCAGGAGGATGAGTTTGGTCTTGGTGTCTGACTTTTGCTTGTTGTTGCTTTCATTTCATGTACTTTTATTTTCTTATGTTGTATTTTGACCCCTCAGAGGGCATGATTTGTAAGAAACAAACTATGTATCATTTGCTTTTTGTAATATATGTATCAGTTTGTTCCATCTAAGTTTCTTTCAAGCAACATCAACAGCATCTTCAAGGGTCTGGAAAGGTCAAAACCAAGTGCCAAGCCGGATACCTTGGAAACAAATAAGCATACTGCATTGCATGCTAACCTTTGTTTGTTTTGTAGGTTTGTTTTGTTTTTGTTACTAACTCTGTTGTGATCTCAGGAACTATTGCTCGCCGACGGGTGTTCCCACTCAACCGTCCACACAGATACCCAACCCGTAACAACCTTCCGGGTATACAGATGGACCAGGTACAACAGGACCTTACAGAGGTCAGGAACCAAATGGCCAATGAGAGATTGGAAATGAGGGCTCAAATGACACAATTTATGGAGGTGATGAATAATATGGCTCAAAGCCAAGAGAGATTAAGAGCAATGGTAGAGAGGCAGAATCAGGAAGACCCCCATCTAGGGACTGCTGGGACAAGCAACAATGAGAGGGTTCAGCCTCATATCAATCCGCCTGTATTTGGACCCCACCTTCATCCAGAGATCAACATCCCTGCTAATGTACAAGGGAATGCTACTACAGGTAGAGTGCTGCAAGAAGACCCCCAGGAAGATCAGTTCACAGTAATGGGAGCTGGGGAAGAGGCCTATGACAGAAGGCTAGATGAAATTGCTGAAAAATTAAGGTCCTTGGAGTCTCAGAACTCTTTGGGTTTTGATGTTATGGACATGGGCTTAGTGGACGGGGTCAGGATTCCCCATAAGTTTAAACCACCGTGCTTTGAGAAGTACAACGGGACTTCCTGCCCACGGACCCACTTGCAATCCTTTCTGGGGAGGCTGAAGGCATATACCATGGACGAGAAGCTATGGATGTTTTATTTTGAGGATAGCTTAACGGGAGCTTCAAGGGAATGGTACTCCCATCTGACTAGAGCAACCATCAGGTGTTGGAAGGACTTGGCAGAGGCCTTCATTAGACAATACCAGTATAATTTGGATATGGCACCCAACAGGACCCTCCTAATGGGAATGTCACAGTCATCCAGGGAAAGCTTCCGGGAGTACGCCCAGAGGTGGAGACAGCTTGCTGCTGCTGTCTAGCCGCCCATGTCAGAGAGGGAGATGGCTGATATGTTTATGAACACCCTCCAAGGGACATACATTGATAGGCTAGCTGCCTTTTCCTCTACCAGCTTTGCAGATGTCGTTATAGCTGGAGAAAGAATTGAGAGTCTATTAAAGATGGGCAAAATTTCTGACAACGGTGCCAGCTCTTCCAGCAACGCAAGGAAGCCTTTTGTGGGCCCAAGAAGAACTGGTGAGACCAATGTTATCCATGCCAACAGCGGCAGATCCCAATATGTTCATAGGTCTGTGGCAGCAGTCACCATTCCCGCTCCAATTCATCCACAACCAGCTTATCAACCACAGCAACAGAATTATCAGCAACAAACTCAGTATCCTCCTCAGAGAAACTACAATAACAACGGCAACAACAATCAGCAAAGACCGTTTCAACAGAGACCGTCTCAGGCCAATAGGGTGATCGATCCGATCCCTATGCCATATGCCACATTATTGCCACAACTCCTAAAACTCAACCTAGTTGAGCTAAGGACATTGGCACCTCCAGATCCTGCCAGTCTACCCAGAAATTATGACGCCAGCGCCAGATGTGCTTTTCATTCGAATGCACCTGGCCATAGTACAGAGAAGTGCAGAGCTTTGCACATGAAGGTACAGGACTTGGTAGATTCTAAAGCTCTAAACTTCGCACCACCACCAAATGTTAACAAGAACCCTATGCCAAACCATGGAGGTCCCAGAATCAATGCTATTGAAGAAGACAAGCCGTCTTACTTGATAACCAGTGTGGGTCAGATTCGGACACCTTTGGTAGAGATCAAAGCTCAACTCCTTGAATGTCAAATGTTCCCGGGATGTGAGCTAGGGTGTGCTTATTGCAACATTTCAGTGAATGGTTGTGATAACTTGAGAGATGGCATAGATGGTCTCATCCAGAGTGGCCTGCTTCAAATCACAACATCAATACCTACCAATCCAGCAATCCCCTTAACAACAGTTCCCGAGTCTTCTACAACTGCAACAACCATTGTTCCAAACAATTTTTCAGTTTCATCAACAAATGCTTCATCTATTACTTCAACGGACCAAATATCAGCAAACATCCCTTCTACAACTTCAGCACCCCTTCATTCAGAATCTCCTACAACAACAACACCCATCCATTCAACAATGTCTCCTACAACTTCAGCAGCAAATGTCTCAACAGTTACAATTTATTATGATCCTGAAAATGATTCTGCCTACAACTCACAAAATGCCACTCCTATCAGAGCACCAGTCACAATATATTATGATCCACAAACTATCATGGTCCCTTCTGCAGCTGCCAGCAGTCCAGTCACTATCACAGTGCCTGGACCAGTACCTTATGAAAGCAGTAATGCCATCCCTTGGCATTACGGCTCCGATCTATACTGCGAAGGACAGAAAATCACTCTTGAATCAGCAACTTCTTCACCACAAATAGACAATGTGGGGGGAGGCGGAGGCTTCACTCGAAGCGGACGTCTCTTTGCCCCACAAATTCAAAGACCCACTGCTGAGGCAGAGGCTGCTGCCAAGGCAAAAGGGAAGAGCATGGTGCAAGAAGAGCAAATTGTTAAAGAAGCTTTGAAAACACCTTTTGATCAAGAAGTTGATGAATTCATGAGAATCATCAAGAAAAGTGATTACAAGATAGTGGACCAGCTTCACCAGACGCCTTCCAAGATCTATATTCTATCATTGCTCATGTGCTCCGAGGCTCATCGGAACGCACTACTAAAAGTCTTGCACGCAGCTTATGTGCCAGAAGAGATCACCGTCAATCAGTTAGAAGCTGTGGTTGGAAATGTTAATGCTAGTCATGGACTAGGGTTCACCAACACTAATTTGACTACGGAAGGCCGCAATCATAATAAGGCTTTGCACATTACCATGGAGTGTAAGGGTGCAGTTCTTTCCCATGTACTGGTAGACACAGGGTCATCCCTCAATGTCTTACCTAAAAAAGCCCTTGTGAAGCTAGAGTATGACGGATTGGCATTACGTCCCAGTAACTTGGTAGTAAGAGCCTTCGACGGTTCTAAGAGATCAATTCTGGGGGAAATTGAGTTGCCTATAACGATTGGCCCACAAACTTTCAAAACGACCCTCTACGTGATGGACATTCAGCCTGCCTACAGCTGTTTGTTGGGTAGACCATGGATTCATGCCGCTGGCGTAGTTACGTCTACCCTTCACCAGAAGTTAAAATTCGAGTGGGAGGGCCAAGTCGTTACTATTTGTGGAGAGGAAGATATTTTTGTTAGCCATCTGGCTACCTACAAATACATTGAGATGGATGGGGAGATCCACGAAACTATGAGTCAAGGGTTTGAGGCCTTGAACATAAATGAAACATCTGCTGTACCTGGAACCTCAATGACATCTTATCAACAAGCCCGGAAGGTTGTTGAAGAAGGGACTGCCCAAGGCTGGGGTAAATTGTTACCTGTGGAGAAGAAAGAGGATAGGTTTGGGTTGGGTTACAAACCAACTCAACAAGATCAAGCAGAGGCTGCTAAGGAGCCCAACTTTGTTAGTGGGGGAATGCTCACCCCTGATGCTGTCAACAATTTGGAAGACGAGGATGAAAGCGACCGCAACCTGGAGAGTTGGATCCGTCCAAAGATCCCGGGGAGCAGTATCTCAAACTGGTCTTCCCAGGAAATTATAAGAGTTACTCCTGCAGAGTAATTATTATTTCCTGTATTTTTTAAGCATGCATCAAGTCTTGCATCTTGCCCAAGATGACAAGACTCATTTTGTAATCGGGCCATCTGTAATTTTTGTGCAACAAGATTAATCAATGAAATATCAGACATCTTTTGCAAATGAGTCTTCTTCTTTTCCGCTCACTGTTTTTCCATTTTTCTTTTTGTACAAAAAAATAAATGGCAATGTTTTCAAAATGACGACTTTGTTTCACTTTTCTAAACAAGATTAAAATCAAATCACTAAAATGAACAAACTGAACCCTTGCAGAGTGTGCCTTCCAGACTGCACCGACAACAGCACGGCTATGACTTTGTATGACTTTGACAATCCAATCAATCAAGCTGATGAAGGGGTTGAAGAAGATTACGAGCTTCCTGAAGAGCTAGCTAGATTGTTGAGACAAGAGGAAAGGGTTATCAGTCCTCATCAGGAGGAGGTCGAAACAATTAATCTTGGTACAGATGAAGACGTGAAAGAAGTTAAAATCGGGGCCTGCTTACAAGACTCAGTGAAGAGACAACTGATTGACCTGCTCCAAGAATATGTGGATGTGTTTGCTTGGTCTTATCAAGATATGCCAGGGTTGGACACCGACATTGTTATGCATAATTTCCTTTAAAAGAAGAATGCCCGCCAGTTAAACAGAAACTGCGCCGTACTCGCCCAGACATGGCAATGAAAATCAAAGAAGAGGTACAAAAGCAATGGGACGCCGGGTTCCTTTCTGTAACTAGCTATCCGCCGTGGGTTGCTAATATAGTACCTGTGCCTAAGAAGGATGGCAAGGTGAGGATGTGTGTTGACTACTGGGATCTGAATAGAGCCAGCCCGAAAGATGATTTCCCATTACCTCACATTGATGTATTGGTGGATAACACGGCTCAGTTCTCGGTATTCTCCTTCATGGACGGATTTTCAGGATACAATCAGATTAAAATGTCACCTGAGGACATGGAGAAGACAACTTTCATCACACCCTGGGGCACGTTCTGTTACAAGGTAATGCCATTCGGATTGAAGAACGCTGGTGCGACATATCAACGGGCTATGGTAACATTATTCCACTATATGATCCATAAAGAAATCGAATGTTACGTGGATGACATGATTGCCAAGTCCCTCACGGAAGAAGACCACCTGGTAAATCTGCTGAAGCTATTCAAGCGTCTGAGAAAGTACCAACTGAAGTTAAACCCCAACAAGTGCACATTCGGGGTGTGATCTGGTAAGCTGCTGGGTTTTATTGTGAGCGAGAAGGGGATTGAAGTTGACCCTGATAAAGTCAAAGCCATTCAAGAAATGCCTGCACCAAAGTCAGAAAAAGAAGTTCGAGGGTTCTTAGGTCGATTGAACTACATCTCGCAGTTCATATCTCACCTTACAGCAACCTGCGAACCCTTGTTCAAATTGTTGAGAAAAGAACAGACGGTCAGGTGGAACGAAGACTGCCAGAAGGCTTTTGATAAGATCAAAGAGTACTTGCAAGAACCTCCAATCCTTATGCCTCCAGTTGAAGGAAGACCTTTGATAATGTACTTGACAGTATTAGAAGAGTCAACGGGGTGTGTGCTGGGCCAGCATGACGAGTCTGGTCGAAAAGAGTATGCAATATACTACCTAAGCAAAAAGTTTACCGACTGTGAACAACGTTATTCACTGCTCGAGAAAACTTGATGTGCTTTAGCTTGGGCTGCTCGCCGACTGAGACAGTATATGTTGACCCACACTACTTTGTTGATCTCCAAAATGGACCCAGTTAAGTACATATTCGAGAAGCCAGCGCTTACCGGACGGGTTGCAAGATGGCAAATGATCCTCACAGAATATGACATTCAATACACATCTCAGAAAGCCATCAAGGGCAGTGTATTGTCTGATTATCTTGCTGAGCAATCCATTGATGATTACCAGCCTATGAGATTTGACTTCCCTGATGAAGACATCATGTTCATAAAAGCAAAAGATCATGAAGATCCTGTTCACACTGAAGGGCCTGACCCGGAAGAAGAATGGACTATGATGTTTGATGGGGCTGTTAATATGAATGGTCGTGGTGTTGGTGCAGTACTCATTACACCTAAAGGAATTCACATGCCTTTCTCGGCAAAGCTCACCTTTAACTGCACTAACAACGAAGCTGAATACGAAGCTTGTATCATGGGTCTTGAGGAAGCCATTGACCTCAGGATCAAGACTTTAACTGTATTCGGAGATTCAGCTCTGGTAGTTAATCAAACCAACGGCAAATGGTACACGCACCAGGAACATCTGATACCTTACAGGGATTATACAAGGAGGTTATTAACTTTCTTCACAACGGTCAAGCTTGAGTATATCCCTCGGGACGAAAATCAGTTTGCAGATGCTCTGGCTACCATTTCATCCATGATCAAAGTTCAAGCTGCCAACTTTGTACCTCAGATTTCAGTGTCCAGACTTGACAGACCAGCATACGTATTCGCAGCAGACGTTGTCAAAGATGATAAGCCTTGGTTCCATGACATTAAGTGCTTCTTGGAGGATCAAACATACCCACTTGGGGCATCTTCCAATGATAAGAAGACTTTGAGAAGGCTTGCTGGTAGTTTCTTCCTGAACACTGATGGTTCCCTGTACAAGAGAAACTTTGATATGGTACTCCTCAGATGCGTTGATAGAACAGAAGCAGACTTGTTAATGCATGAAGTGCACGAAGGATCCTTTGGTACCCATGCTGGAGGGCATGCCATGGCTAAGAAGTTGTTAAGATCAGGTTATTACTGGATCACAATGGATGCAGACTGTTGTGCCTACGCCCGAAAATGCCATAAATGCCAGATTTATGCGGATAAGGTGCATGTGCCTCCCAATCCTCTGAATGTGATGTCTTCACCTTGGCCCTTTGCTATGTGGGGCATTGACATGATTGGCAAGATTGAGCCAACTGCTTCGAATGGCCACAGATTCATCCTGGTTGCCATTGACTATTTCACCAAATGGGTCGAAGCAGCTTCATATGCAAACGTTACCAGGCAAGTGGTAGCCAGATTTCTAAAGAAAGATATCATATGTCGTTACGGAGTTCCCGAGCGAATCATTACTGATAATGGTTCTAACTTAAACAACAAAATGATGGCAGAGATATGTCGGGACTTCAAAATTCAACATCACAATTCTTCTCCTTACAGGCCAAAGATGAACGGCGCTGTTGAGGCAGCTAATAAGAATATTAAGAAGATTGTGCAGAAGATGGTAGTCACATACAAAGACTGGCATGAGATGCTACCGTTTGCTTTGCATGGGTACCGCACGTCAATCATAACATCCACTGGGGCAACACCGTATCAGCTGGTGTATGGTATGGAAGCAGTCCTACCTGTTGAAGTTGAATTACCCTCCCTACGGGTACTAATGGATGTTAAGCTGAACGAAGCAGAATGGGTCAGGTCCCGATACGAGCAATTGAGTCTGATTGAAGAGAAAAGATTGGCTGCAATCTGTCATGGGCAGCTGTATCAGAAAAGAATGAAGAAAGCCTTCGATCAGAAAGTCAGGCACCAAGAGTACCAAGTAGGAGATCTTGTGCTGAAGAGAATCCTCCCTCCTCATACAGACCGCAGGTGTAAACACCCCAAATTTGCCCTCACCCATTTACACCATGGCTTGTGATCTCCTCATATGCATAAACACAATCATATCACCTCATATTACATTTTTGATTCACTGCATAGATTCTAAGTCATCTGCACCTAGGGTTTGTGATCTGAGCAATCCAGGAGCCACTTGAGTTACTCCAAAGGCAACCAATCACTTCAAAGGGGTCCATATGTGTTCTTATATCATATTCCATCCTCTCAAAGTCAAGATTTCAAAAGAATCACAAGAACTGAGGTTTGCATGGAAGCAGAGCCAGGATAGACTGCACAGTTGACCTAAAATTAGGGTTTTGGTTTCAAAGGCCATAACTCCAAATTTTTTGGTCATTCTTGTTTCTATTGGTCTCTATATGGTATAGGGAGTATGCATATCAATTTTCATGAAGAAATTCCATGGGGAAGTCATCTGATCAAGGGTTGACTTTCTAGACAAGTCAGTGCAAAATCAGGGCATCTGAGGCCCCCAATGACCCAACCAATGGGTGATCTTCATCATTTTGAGTGTATATGATCTTTATTTGATCATGGAAGAAGGTTGAAGTTCACAAAATTCAAGAATTTGGAGTTTTTGCAAATGTTGACTTTTTGGGCATAGTTGACTTTTCAAGAATGTGTCATTTTAGGTCATTTTTCAAGCCTTGATTCTTGATCCAAAAATGCTTCAAATGGAAAAACTTTGGTCATGAAAGTTGTAGAATACATCTTTCCCTTTTCAAAAAGTACAAGAACATGATCAAATCCTTCTTGGATCAAAAGTTATAGTGTGACAAAGTTGACAAAAATCATGGATTTTCAAGGTATGCACCAAAAGGCAAAAGTTGCAAATTTTCTTTTCAAAGCCAATTCAGTCACCATAATGGGCATCTAATGCACTCAACATGATCACACAACTTCTAAAGGTCAGATTTGAACCAAAGATCACATGTTTATGGTTTGTGTAACAAGGCATTTTCATGAAAAAACCAAAATGAGCCAACTTGCAAAACTCATGATCACACTTCACCAACTAGTTGCCTTGGCTGCTGAACCCTCTTAGCATCACACACACATCATGCTGCGCAGCCCATGCCTCTTGTACCAAGCTATAGCTCAAGCCATGCCTTCCTTACACAAAGTGGACTTTTTTGCAAAAGTGAACTTACCAATCAATAAAGGCCAGGTCACATCATCTGACCTATAGGATTATTTTATACTATCCAAATGCAGGCCATTTCATATACCAAGCCAAGCTGAAACACACAACAACATCACATATACAAACTCACTCCATTTTGCATTTTTCTTCGAATCTCTCTGCTCAGCTCACAAACACTCAAGCAAGTTTCACTAATCATCACACCTTGCCACATTGAGCCTAAACCAACAAAGAACCAGGCCTGAAACAAGCCATAACATCACTTCACCATTTTCACCCCAAGCTGCAGTTTCCTTCGAAACACCTTCCACAGCTCACAAACGTCCAAACAAACTCCACAAACCTTCTCCACTCATCATCTGGACCACAAAGAACCATTCACATTGGCCTGAAACTGCTTGCATCACCATTGCCATTTTCAACTGAGCTTGAGCAGGAGCTGTTCAAACTCTTCATCTAGCCAGCATAAACTTCTCCAAAGCATTCAAGCATCATCAAGAGGGCATAAGGAGTGGATTTCACAAGGAGGGGAGGTCTGAAAGTTGCTGGAGTGAAAGCTTCGAATCTCAGGTAGCTCAAGAAATATTTTTCCAGAAATCATTTCTTATGTTCTAAACTTGTTCTCCATGCTTCACTGATCATCCTGATGCTTTTAGTTTTGGAAATGGTGATGAAATGAGAATTTAATTGATCTCTGAAACTCTGTGACCTAAAAATTTGTTTTGCTCGATTCATGAGTTTGGGGAAGAATAAATTTGTTTTGATTGGGGGTTTTGGTTCGTGAGTGAGTGGGAATCATTTCCATGGTTTTAGATTTCGTTTTAGTTAGGTTTTGAGAGAGTTTGGAGATTTTCAGGTGGGCTTCCCACCGGAGAAGACGACCGGAGGTCTTCTCTGGCCACCTGAAAGTCATTATGCCCTAATCCTGTAATTAAATGCCATTTGAATTTGGGCCGTAGGATCAGTTGACTCCATTGACCTCCCGCGCGTGTGAATGGCTCAGATCAAGTCATTATGCCCTAATCCAATTAATTAGTTTTAATTAATTATAATTAAATTAATTTATCCAGAGTGAATCTAGACCCTCCATTCACGCGCGCAGTCCACCCTTTTGAATCCAGAATCAATCTCAGCCATCCTTTCTGTTGACTTCATTTAAAATTCATTTTTATTTCATTTCTTTTCATTTAATTTGCATAATTTATTTAAAATAGTAAAAAATGTCTAAAAATTATGAAACTTTTTCTTAAGAGTTTTATTAATTTTTATGACCCAAAAATATTTTTATTTTTATTTTTATCATTAAAAAAGTATTTTTAAATATTTAAAAGATTATTTTTAATTGATTAATGGAAATTAATTTATTAAAAATACTTTGAAGTATCTAAAAATCACCAAAAAATTCATGAAATGTTCTAAGACATTTAGAAACATTGTCCAACCTTCAAGCCAAATTTCTTTTTTGATCTTGATGCATTTTGAGAATTTTTCATTGAATTAAAATCATTTTTGTGCATTATTTTGATCCTAAGTTCAAAAAATCATTTCTGCCTATTCATGAGGAGTTGGACATTGATTCTTCTTGCATTGTTTTGTGTTTAGCATGTAGTTTCTAGGATTAAATAGCCATGATTTGATCTTGCATTTTCAAATTGTTTGACATTTCTTTTGTTTGGAAACCCTAAAAACCCTAGAATCTTGTAAAAATTATAACTTGAGATTGGTTAAGAGTTGAGACTTCTCCTTTGGGCATTGGTTTAGTATAGGATTAGGGGTCATTTGTGTGGCATTTTCCATTTTTTATCTTAGGGTTTGCTTCTGTTTTTGACTTTTGTTTGATGTTTGGTCCATGAACCCTAATTTGGGCTTTCATTTGCATCCCTCTTGCATTCTCTTGCATAACATGACTTGCCATGACATTTCAAGCATCCATTTGATCCATTTGACATCATAAGACATATTGAAAGCATGTTTGATCATTGCATCATGTATTTGCCATGTTGTATGCCATGTGCACTTCATAACTTTTCATGTATGTTCATGGTTCTTAACTTGCTTCACTTGCATTCATGAACTTGTATGATCATTTCCATGTGCTGCCTCATGTTTGTGGCATCCTATAGCATCATTAGCATCATGTATATGCTTCTGGTTTTGTTTCTCATCATATCATCTCATCCCATTATGCATTGCATTGCATTTCTTTCCCAACCTTTCAGGTGGTAAGTAACCTTGAGAAGTGAATTTGCCTTCACTTCTCATAACTTTTCTTTTCATCTCTCTTGCATCCATTGCTGCATTCTTGTTTGTGTTTGAGATTGAGCTTGCTCATTATTCTTCTTCCCACTTTCTTTCTCCAAGTGACTTGACTTCTTGAGTGAAGCAAGTTGCTTTGCTTCTCTTGATCCTGTTCATCTGCTTCCTGGTGGTTCCATTGAAGATTTCTCTTGAAAACCTCACAAACCTTAGGAATAACCAAGCATGACAATGATTAGGGTTTTGATTAGTCTCCCCCTCTTAGTTTTACCTTTGTGTCTCTTTTGAGTCTTCTCTTCTCATCTCATAATCAGGGACTAAACCTTAAAGGCTTTAAGGCTTTGTGATTAAGCTTATGCCTGCATCCTTCTCTTAGGATGGAGTGTATAACTTTAATCCTAAGTGTTAAACCCTTAATGTGTTTAAATCTCTTAATCAATTCACTTAATAATCATCAAGACACCACACTTGTAACTTGGGCCTTGCATTAGGGTTCTAATTCTTCCTTAACTGGTTAAGAAGGACTAACCCTAGTGTTAATGGACAAGTCCCCCTCAAGTTGTCTTACAAACCCTAAAAACCACTTCATCATCATATCATTAATAAAATCCACTTAATCAAAGGCTTGTTTTGTCATGAGTTTAATCCCTAATCATGGATTAAGTTGAGGAGCTTTCCTCAGCTTAAACATTCTCATCTATTATCCTTCTATTAGGATGGTGTAATGAGTCTGTTTAATCCTTGATTATGGCTTAACCTCATTACTCAACACTAAACAAAAACAACAAAAAAATCTAAATAATCACAAGTAGGTTAATGATCTTAATCCTACACCAAAGGTGATTAAGTGTGAGAAGCTGACTTCACACTTA
Source organism: Lathyrus aphaca (assembly GCA_963966055.1). Lineage (NCBI taxonomy): Eukaryota > Viridiplantae > Streptophyta > Magnoliopsida > Fabales > Fabaceae > Lathyrus > Lathyrus aphaca. The sequence continues at coordinate 168,030,748 of OZ014519.1, forward strand.
AGGTATCTCATTACCCCTAATCAGAGGGAAGATGTGATGAGTTTACTGAATCCAGTGGTTTAGGCTTAAGCTCATTAACTTATGACAAACTTTCAAAAGCAATAAAAGATTGAAAACTCAAAAACAACAATAATCGTCTCCTTCGGGATTCTTTTCTCATCATCTTCACTCACAACCGAGAACTTGCTTCTTCCGTCTAATGCAAGACAGTTAGCACCTGAGCCAGACAGGTCATACACTTGAGCATAGACAAGCAAGCAGTTCATCAGTCAATTCATCTTTCAGTCTCTTTGGGTCGAACTACGGTGTTCTGACTTCCTCATTGCACGAGAGGATACGTAGGCATAACTTAACAGTTATCGAACAAAAGTCTCTGTATATTCCCCCTCCTTCCAGCATTATCCTTTAGCCTCATGATCTTGAGCATTTCATTCTCATTCTTACATTGACACTTTCATACTTCACATCACTTATACACTTTACACTGACACCTGTACATCCTTTCCCAGCCTCTCATACACAGATTGCACTGACACTACCCCTTTAAAACACAAATCTTTTAAGCGTGGATCCCGTCGAATACGACGGACAATCTGGGTGCTAATACCTTCCCAGGTTGTAACCAACCCCCTTTCTCAGTCTCTCTGGTTCGCAACCGTCTTATCCATTCCTTTTCCAGGTTTATGCAGCATTACCTTTCCTCCGGGATAAAAATGCCTAGCTGGCGACTCTATTCATTCTCTAGTGAGTTCACGGCTGTGTGTTCTCATTGTCCCTTTCGCCGACCGTTCGCGTCTGTACCCCTTTTGACCCGGTGTCATTTGGTGGGAGCGACAGCTTGGCGACTCTGCTGGGGATCCTTATACTGCAACCAGGGCTTCTGGTTCTTTTGTGGGTTCCTCCTAGCGCTTGATTGATTTGTGTTTACTGGGGTGTTATCTGTGCTTGTATGTTTGTTTATTTACTGCTTTATGTACAGTGGTTTATTTGCTTCCTTTACTGCTTTGCATATATCATACTGTCATGCTGCTGGCTGGATCTGGTTTTTTGCTTTGGTGGGTGGGTGTTTCATTGAGAGTTAAGGTCCTATACCTGGGACCTGAGTGACACCTAGGCTAGAGTGAATCATATTCTTTCCCATTCCATTTCGGTCTGGTGCGGGAACATGAAACACGATTCAGATATGGGTTTCTTCTTGAGAACTCTGTGTTGCAGATTTCCTGCAATGCTAGGGCTATCTGGGAAGCCTGCTAAGTCTGGATGACCTTTAGTATTGACCTTCAGAAACTGAGGTGAATTAGAGGAGGACATGTTATGGTTATTGTAAACACTGTACCTCCGGGTTAGAAGTGTTTACACTTCTCATAACTGATCCAAGTCTGAGGATCCTTGTTCTAGAACACTACCTGTGAGGGGGTTGGGCTGTTTACAGGTTTGCAGGTACCATGACCTCAGAATACCTTGTTACTTTGTTTGTTTGAGAGTACTCCATTTTGGGTCAGTTCTTGTGATTCTAAAACCCTGGACATGTGGCTCTTTATTTGAGTCCCCCACCTTGGTTACTGGATTTATAGACCTCCATCTGGAATTCTTGAACACACTTGGACCTATATCAGGGCATTTTGATCAGATCCAGCTCAGTCACAAACCCTTGCATTTCATTTGCATACATAACCATTGCATCATACTGACATTTTCTTATTTGTGTTTCAGGGTATCCATCTTCATTTGGTTTTGGTTTTGACCCCATCTTCAGTATTGACCTATCTTCATCAGCACCTGCTTCAGCTATCACCTGCACCAGCCAATCAGTGGCCCACTTCTTCAGCATCATCATCAGCACTTGTCTCTACCCAGTCTCAGTATCATGGATCCTAAAAAGAGCAACATCACCTATCACTTCTTCCAGCCAGAGCTATCTGACATCAGGAGGATTCAAACCCTGATCACTCCAGATCACATACCATTGTTCAGGGAACATTATGGAGATATACTTGATATGGTCATGGATCTGGACCCTTCACAGAGAAGCCTGATCCACACTTGCATTCAGTTTTATGATCCCCCACTAAGATGTTTCACTTTCCAAGACTTTCAGTTGGGCCCTCTATTAGAAGAATACTCATCATTGGTTGGTTTGCCTATCAGGGGTGGAATCCCATTCAACCCTGAGATGGTCTTTCCTAGTAATGGAGAAGTAGCAAAGGCTTTGCATCTGGAACCTGTCCTGATTGATCAGCATATGACCTCTAAAGCTGGAGTCCCTGGTTTCCATCTGGATTTCTTGATCTCCCAAGCTACCCTGAAAGCTTCTTTAGGAGAGTGGAAAGCTGTATGTGCTTTACTGGCCTTGAGTATATATGGAATTGTATTGTTTGCAGATGAGCCTCGATTCATTAGCAAGAATGCAATCCATCTTTTCATCCTGAAGAACCCAGTGCCCACCTTGTTGGGGGATCTCTATTATTCAGTGCATCAGAGGAATGAAAAGCAGAGGGGAATATTAGTGAGGTGTTGTGCTCCATTATTCCATACCTGGTTTCTCAGGCATCTACCCAGGACAGATGCATTTCTAAATCCTCATCAGCAGAGCAACTGGGCTAAGAGACTCACTGCTCTAACTTCAGCTGACATCAGATGGTGTACTCAAAGCACCAAGGGAAGAGATATCATCACCAGCTGTGGGCATTTTCCCAATGTGCCCCTAATAGGAGTTAAGGGTAGTATTAATTACAACCCTCTTTTGTTCAGAAGGCAACTGGGCTATGCACTGGTCCACACTCCTAAGGCACAAGACTTGGTCGAGACTCTCTATTGTGAGAACAAGCTTAATTTGACTATTGTTAGGCAGGCTGCCTGGGCCTGGGATAATGTTCAAACCAAGGGAGTAACCATTCTGGGGAAGTGCAATAATGTGGCATCAGCACAATACTATGAGTGGTCCCGTGCCAGGGCTCAATTCTCTGGAATGCCCTTTACCATAGAAGATATGCCTGAATCATCTTCAGCACCCCCTGCCACTGTCAGTTTGGAGGAGTTTGAGAGCTTGAAGGAAAGAAATGAGAAGTTAACCCAGGCTTTGCAGAAGACTCTCCGGGAGAGGAGTGATGGTATGAGGGAGATTGAGAGGTTGGAAAAGTTGAGAGTGGAGCATCTGGCTAAGATTGAGAAGTCTGGGGATTATATCAAAAAGTATAAGGCTGGTGAACAAATTCTGAAGAATGCTTGCAAGGAAGCCCAGTTCCAGAGAGCAAGGACAGACTTGTATTTGAAGGAGAGTCAAGCCCGGTGGGTCAGGATCACCGAGGCCCGTACTCTGGAGGACAAGAGAGTTCAAGACAAGATGGAGCAACTAGAAGCTAGTGCAAAAGAACAGCAAGAAGCCCTGGCAGCAGCCCAGAGGGAGATATCAGAGCTGAAGATCAAAGCAGGGGTGAAGAGGTCAAAAGACCAAAGTCAGCACAAGAAGCTAGCAGCAGCTGTTACCACCCGGAATCTCCTCATCAGGAATCTCACGGAGCGTCCGGCTGATCCTGTGACCGAAGCACTTCTCAAGGAAGTTCGTGAGGATGAGTTTGGTCTTGGTGTTTGACCATTTGTTTGTTGTTGCTTTCATTCCATGTACTTTTGTTTTCTTTGTAATATGTTTTGACCCCTCAGAGGGCTTGTATTTGTAAACGAACTATGTACCATTTTGCTTTTGTAATATATGTATTAGTTTGTTCCACTTCAAAGGCAGCATCAACAGCATCTTCAAGGGTCTGGAAGGGTCAAAACTGAATGCCAAGCCGGATACCTTGAAAACAAATAAGCATACTGCATTGCATGCTAACCCTTTGTTTGTTTTGTAGGTTTTTGTTTATTGTTTCTAACTCTGTTGTGATGTTCAGGAACTATTGCTCGTCACCGGGTATTTCCCCTCAACCGTCCGCACCGTTATCCAACCCGTAACAACCTTCCGGGAATTCAAATGGATCAGGTACAGCAGGACCTTGCAGAGGTTAGAAATCAAATGGCAAACGAAAGATTGGAAATGAGAACGCAGATGACTCAGTTTATGGAAGTGATGAACAACATGGCTCAGAGCCAGGAAAGATTGAGGGCCATGGTGGAAAGGCAAAATCAAGAAGATCCACATATAGGGACTGCCGGCACCAGCAACAATGAAAGGGTACAACCTCATGTTAACCCCCCTATGTTTGGCCCACATCTGCATCCTGAGATCAACATTCCTGCAAATGTTCAAGGAACTGCCACTGCAGCCAGGGTACTACAAGAAGATCCTCAAGAGGACCAATTCACAGTAATGGGTGCTGGGGAAGAAGCTTATGATAGAAGGTTGGATGAGATAGCTGAGAAATTGAGGTCCTTAGAATCTCAAAACTCTTTGGGCTTCGATGTCATGGACATGGGCTTGGTAGACGGGGTCAGGATTCCCCATAAGTTCAAGCCCCCTTGCTTTGAAAAATACAACGGGACTTCATGCCCCCGGACTCATTTGAAATCATTTCTGGGAAGGCTGAAGGCCTATACTATGGATGAGAAGCTCTGGATGTTCTATTTCGAAGACAGTTTGACGGGAGCCTCGAGAGAATGGTACTCTCACCTGACAAGGGCAACTATCAGGTGCTGGAAGGACCTGGCAGAGGCCTTTATCAGACAGTATCAGTACAATCTAGACATGGCACCCAACAGGACCCTCCTAATGGGAATGTCACAATCGTCAAGAGAAAGTTTCCGAGAATACGCCCAGAGATGGAGGCAATTGGCTGCTGCTGTTCAGCCACCTATGTCTGAAAGGGAAATGGAAGACATGTTTATGAACACCCTCCAGGGAACATATATTGACAGGCTGGCTGCTTTCTCTTCCACTAGCTTTGCTGATGTTGTCATAGCTGGGGAGAGAATTGAGAGCCTGTTAAAAATGGGTAAGATTTCTGACAATGGTGCCAGCTCGTCCAGTAGTACAAGAAAGCCTTTTGCAGGCCCAAGAAGAACTGGCGAGACCAATGCCATCCACTCCAACAGGGGCAGGCCCCAATATGTCCACAGGTCTGTAGCAGCAGTCACCATTCCTGCTCCAGCGCATCCTCAACCAGTCTATCAACCTCCGCAGCAAAACTATCAGCAGCAACCTCAGTACCATCAACAAAATCAGTATCCTCCGAGAAATTACAACAACAGCAACACCAACAACAATAACCAGCAAAGGCCATTCCAGCAGAGGCCATCTCAAGCTAATAGGGTGATCGATCCAATCCCTATGCCATATGCTACATTGCTGCCACAACTCCTGAAACTCAACCTGGTTGAGCTAAGGACGTTGGCACCTCCTGATCCCAACAGTCTACCCAGGAACTATGACTCCAACGCCAGATGTGCCTTCCATTCAAATGCACCTGGCCACAGTACAGAAAAGTGCAGAGCTCTGCACATGAAGGTACAAGACCTGGTAGACTCAAAGGCTCTGAATTTCGCACCACCACCCAATGTCAATAAGAACCCGATGCCAAATCACGGTGGTCCCAGAATTAACGCTATTGAAGAAGACAAGCCGTCTTATTTAATAACCAGTGTGGGACAGATCAGGACACCGTTGGTGGAAATCAAAGCTCAACTCCTCGAATGTCAAATGTTCCCGGGGTGTGAGTTAGGATGTGCTTACTGTAATATTTCAGTAAACGGGTGCGATAATTTGAGGAATGGCATAGATGGTCTCACTCAGAGTGGCCAACTTCAGATCACCACATCATTTCCAACAAATCCAGCAATCTCATCAGCAACAACTCCAGAACCTCCTACAACTGCAACAACTATTGTTCCTGACAATTCTTCGGCTTCATCAACAAGTACTTCATCTGTCATTTCAACTGACCAGATGTCAACAAATGTTCCTTCTACAACTCCAGCATCACTCCATTTTGAAACTCCTACAACAACAACATCTATCCTTCCGCCAATGTCTCCTACAACACCAGCAACAAATCATGAAGACGTCTCAACTGTCACCATATTTTATGATCCTGAAAACAACTCTGCCTACAACTCAGAAGGTGCTGCTCCCACCAGAGCACCAGTTACAATTTATTATGATCCACAGACTATCACAGTTCCTTCAACAGCTGCAGTCAGTCCAGTCACTATCACGGTGCCTGGACCAGTACCTTATGAAAGCAGTAATGCCATCCCCTGGCATTACGGCTCTGACCTGTACTGTGAAGGACAAAAGATCACTTTTGAATCATCAACCCCTGCACTACAAGTAGACAATGTGGGCGGAGGCGGAGGCTTCACTCGAAGCGGACGTCTTTTCGCTCCACAAATTCAGAGACCCACTGCCGAAGCAGAAGCTGCTGCCAAGGCAAAAGGGAAGAGCCCTGTGCAGGAAGATCAAGCTGTTAAAGAAGCTTTGAAGACACCGTTCGATCAAGAGGTTGATGAGTTCATGCGAATCATCAAAAAGAGTGATTATAAAGTAGTGGATCAGCTTCACCAGACGCCTTCCAAGATCTCAATCCTATCATTGCTTATGTGTTCCGAAGCCCATCGGAATGCACTACTCAAAGTCTTGCACGCAGCCTACGTGCCTGAAGAGATCACTGTCAATCAGCTGGAAGCAGTAGTTGGAAATGTTAATGCTAGTCATGGACTAGGATTCACCAATACTGATTTGACAACGGAAGGCCGCAACCATAACAAAGCCTTGCACATAACCATGGAATGCAAAGGTGCTGTCCTTTCCCATGTGCTGGTAGACACGGGGTCATCTCTCAATGTCTTACCTAAAAAGGCCCTGGTGAAGCTAGAATATGATGGATTGGCGTTGAGACCCAGCAACCTGGTGGTAAGAGCCTTTGATGGTTCAAAGAGATCGGTTCTGGGAGAGATTGAGTTGCCCATAACGATTGGCCCGCAAACCTTTAAAACTATCTTCTATGTGATGGATATACAGCCCGCCTACAGCTGTTTATTGGGTAGGCCATGGATTCACGCTGCTGGCGCTGTGACCTCTACCCTTCACCAGAAGTTAAAATATGAGTGGGAGGGTCAAATCGTTACAATCTGCGGAGAAGAGGACATTTTTGTCAGCCACCTGGCTACTTATAAGTACATTGAAATGGACGGGGAGATCCATGAAACAATGAGCCAGGGGTTTGAAGCCTTGAATGTGAATGAAACATCTGCTGTACCTGGTACTTCAATATCATCATACCAACAAGCCCGGAAGGTTGTTGAGGAAGGAACTGCCCAAGGCTGGGGCAAGCTACTACCGGTGGAGAAGAAAGAAGACAGATTTGGGTTGGGTTACAAACCAACTCAACAAGATCAAGCAGCGGCTGCGAAAGAGCCCAACTTTGTGAGTGGGGGGATGCTTACCCCTGATGCTGTCAACTGTCTGGAAGACGAGCTGGAAGAAGAACGCAACCTGGAAAGCTGGATTCGTCCAAAGATCCCGGGGAGCAGTGTCTCGAACTGGTCTTCCCAGGAAATTATAAGAGTTACTCATGCAGAGTAATTATTATTTCCTGTATTTCTATAGCATGCATCAAAGTCTTGCATCTTGCCCAAGATGACAAGACTCATTTTGTAATCGGGCCATCTGTACTTTTTGTGCAAACAAGATTAATCAATGAAATATCAGACATCTTTTTGCAAACGAGTCTTTTTCTTTTCCGCTCACTGTTTTTCTATTTTTCTTTTTGTACAAAAAAATAAATGGCAGTGTTTTCAAAATGACGACTTTATTTCACTTTTCTAAACAAGACTAAAATCAGATCACTAAAATGAACAAACTTAACCCTTGCAGAGAGTGCCTTCCAGATAGCACCGACAACAGCACGGCTATGACTTCGTATGACTTTGACAATCCAATCAATCAAGCTGATGAAGGGGTTGATGAAGAATATGAGCTTCCTGAAGAGCTAGCCAGGTTGTTAAGACAAGAGGAAAAGGTTATTACCCCTCACCAGGAGGAGGTTGAAACGATCAATCTTGGTACAGATGAAGACGTGAAAGAAGTTAAGATCGGGGCCTGCCTGCAAGACTCAGTGAAAAGACAACTGATTGACCTGCTTCAAGAGTATGTGGATGTGTTTGCTTGGTCGTATCAAGATATGCCAGGGTTGGACACCGACATTGTTGTGCACAAGTTGCCTTTGAGAGAAGAATGCCCACCGGTTAAACAGAAGCTGCGCCGTACTCGCCCGGACATGGCAATGAAAATCAAGGAGGAGGTACAAAAGCAGTGGGACGCCGGGTTCCTTGCTGTAACTAGCTATCCACCGTGGGTTGCTAATATAGTACCTGTGCCTAAAAAGGACGGCAAAGTAAGAATGTGTGTTGACTACCGGGATCTGAACAGAGCCAGCCCGAAAGATGATTTCCCTTTACCTCACATTGATGTATTGGTAGATAATACGGCTCAGTTCTCGGTATTCTCCTTCATGGACGGATTTTCAGGATACAATCAGATCAAGATGTCACCTGAAGACATGGAGAAGACAACATTCATTACACCCTGGGGCACGTTCTGCTACAAGGTAATGCCATTTGGGCTCAAGAATGCCGGTGCGACGTATCAACGGGCTATGGTAACGTTATTCCACGATATGATCCATAAAGAAATAGAATGTTACGTGGATGACATGATTGCCAAGTCCCTCACGGAAGAAGACCATTTGGTAAATCTGCTGAAGTTGTTCAAGCGTCTGAGGAAGTACCAACTGAAGTTGAACCCCAACAAATGCACATTCGGGGTGAGATCTGGTAAGCTGCTGGGCTTTATTGTAAGCGAGAAAGGGATTGAAGTTAACCCTGATAAAGTCAAAGCCATCCAAGAGATGCCTGCACCGAAGACAGAGAAAGAAGTTCGAGGGTTCTTAGGTCGATTGAACTACATTTCGAGGTTCATATCTCACCTTACAGCAACCTGCGAACCCTTGTTCAAATTGTTGAGAAAAGAACAGACGGTCAGGTGGAACGAAGACTACCAAAGGGCTTTTGACAAGATCAAAGAGTACTTACAAGAACCTCCAATCCTTATGCCTCCAGTGGAAGGAAGACCTCTGATAATGTACTTGACAGTATTAGAAGAGTCAATGGGGTGTGTGCTGGGCCAGCATGACGAGTCTGGTCGAAAAGAGTATGCAATATACTACCTAAGCAAAAAGTTTACCGACTGTGAACAACGTTATTCACTGCTCGAGAAAACTTGCTGTGCTTTAGCGTGGGATGCTCGCCGACTGAGGCAGTATATGTTGACCCACACTACTTTGTTGATCTCAAAGATGGACCCAGTCAAGTACATATTTGAGAAGCCAGCACTTACCGGACGGGTTGCAAGATGGCAAATGATCCTTACAGAGTATGACATCCAATACACATCTCAGAAAGCCATCAAGGGCAGTGTATTGTCCGAATATCTTGCTGAGCAACCCCTTGATGATTACCAGCCTATGAGGTTTGACTTCCCTGATGAAGACATCATGTTCATAAAAGCAAAAGATCATGAAGAGCCTGTTCACACTGAGGGGCCCAACCCGGAAGAAGAATGGACTATGATGTTTGATGGGGATGTTAACATGAATGGTCGTGGTGTTGGTGCAGTACTCATTACACCTAAAGGAGTTCACATGCCTTTCTCGGCAAAACTCACTTTCAACTGCACTAACAACGAAGCTGAATACGAAGCTTGCATTATGGGTCTTGAGGAAGCCATTGACCTCAGGATCAAGACGTTGACTGTATTCGGAGATTCAGCTTTGGTAATCAATCAGACCAATGGAAAATGGTACACCCACCAGGATCATCTGATACCTTACAGGGATTATACAAGGAGGTTATTGACTTTCTTTACAATGGTCAAACTTGAGTATATCCCTCGGGACGAGAATCAGTTTGCAGATGCTCTCGCTACCATTTCATCCATGATCAAAGTTCAAGCTGCCAACTTTGTACCTCAGATCTCAGTGTCCAGACTGGATAGACCAGCATATGTGTTCGCAGCAGATATTGTCAAAGATGATAAGCCTTGGTTTCATGACATTAAGTGCTTCTTGGAGGATCAAACATACCCATCTGGGGCATCTTCCAATGATAAGAAGACTTTGAGAAGGCTTGCTGGTAGTTTCTTTCTAAACACTGACGGGTCTTTATACAAAAGGAACTTTGATATGGTACTCCTTAGATGTGTTGACAAGACAGAAGCAGATTTATTGATGCATGAAGTGCACGAAGGCTCCTTTGGTACCCATGCTGGGGGACATGCAATGGCCAAGAAGTTGTTAAGATCAGGTTATTATTGGATCACAATGGATGCAGACTGTTGTGCCTATGCCAGAAAATGCCATAAATGCCAGATCTACGCAGATAAAGTACATGTACCTCCCAATCCTTTGAACATCATGTCGTCACCATGGCCCTTTGCCATGTGGGGCATTGACATGATTGGCAAGATCGAGCCAACTGCTTCAAATGGTCACAGATTCATCTTGGTTGCCATTGACTATTTCACCAAGTGGGTTGAAGCAGCCTCATATGCAAACGTCACAAGGCAAGTGGTAGCCAGATTTCTGAAAAGAGGTATCATTTGTCGGTATGGAGTTCCCGAGCGGATCATTACTGATAATGGTTCCAATCTAAACAACAAAATGATGGCGGAACTGTGCCGGGACTTCAAGATCCAACATCACAATTCTTCTCCTTACAGGCCAAAGATGAATGGCGCTGTTGAGGCGGCAAACAAGAATATTAAGAAGATTGTGCAGAAGATGGTAGTTACCTACAAAGACTGGCATGAAATGCTACCGTTTGCCTTGCATGGGTACCGCACGTCAATCAGGACATCCACCGGGGCAACACCGTATCAACTCGTGTATGGTATGGAAGCAGTCCTACCGGTTGAAGTTGAGTTACCCTCTCTACGGGTACTGATGGATATTAAACTGAGTGAAGCAGAATGGGTCCGGTCCCGATACGAACAACTGAGTCTGATTGAAGAGAAAAGATTGGCTGCAATCTGTCATGGGCAGTTATATCAGAAAAGAATGAAGAGAGCCTTCGATCAGAAAGTCAGGCACCGAGAGTACCAAGTAGGAGATCTTGTGCTGAAAAGAATCCTTCCTCCTCATACAGACCACAGGGGCAAATGGACTCCAAACTACGAAGGACCATTCGTGGTAAGGAAAGTTTTCTCTGGTGGAGCACTGATGCTCAGCACCATGGATGGTGAAGATTTCCCGTCCCCTGTGAATTTAGATGCAGTTAAAAAATACTTCGCATAAAAGACCCGCTGGACACAAAAACAGAATGTAGGTCCAGGCAAAAATAGGGCATCCCGGCGAGTCAAAAACAGAATAAAAGACTCGGGCAAAAATAAGGGAAATAAACAAAAAGGGTACACCCGCTGAGTTGAAAAGCCGCATTGGACAGCTTAGGCAAAAAATGGGTATCCCGATGGATTGAAAACCCGAAAGGGCGATCCATGCAAAATAAGGGAATAAGCGAACAACTGCATTCTGGATTCTGGATTCGAAAGGATCAAGCTTCAATCAGAATCAACATTCCTCAGAAAACAGGATGAGAAGAGCGTCAAAAGTCATACGAGTCATAGTGAGGAGGAAGCTCCTTAAAGCGTCATCAACACTGCCAGCATTTTGTTTCTCAATTTGTAACAATCTCCTCATTTCAGGGGACTTGTTTCTTTGACTGTATCTCGCCAATTCAGGGCGTATGAATTAATAAAATCAGATTTTCGGTCATGTCTCGTTTTGTACATTTTCATTTTGCAAAAATGTCTGATATCTTAAAGAAACGCTGATTGCATAAGAATACAGATGTTTATCTTCAAATAAAAACGTGCTTGCAGGAAATATGCTTACTCTCAGAAGTATTTAAACTCCTATGATGGAATCCAGTAAGGGATACCTCGGGATTATTTTGTGCATTTCTCTATCTCTTTTCAGGGTTGCAGGTACCCAGAACGCAACTTGGGGCATGAAAGCTTCACCCCAGCAAGCTGGCAAATCAACACTCCATCTTAGCATCCGAAGTGCTCTCTCCCCAGCTGAGTTGCCTCTCATAACTTCCCCCAGCTAAGTTGCCCCTCAAGACTTCCCCATCAGAGTTGCCAGGCATCACAGAAGGCACCTATCTCCCCGGCTGAGTCAAGGATCCTCTTCAACGGAATCCCTAGGGAGGTCTCTCAATGATCTCTCCTCATCCCCAGCCGAGTACAAAGTCAGGGTACCATCTCCCCACAGAGTTGCAGCCTCTACCCCGAAGAGCAACGCATGAAGATCACAACAGAGTGAAGAAAGCTTCTACAAACCCCAGCTGGGTCTCTCATTTATAAGGATAGGTCTATCAATGACCCATATCCCCAAGCAGATGTCACCTCATGACAGATCTACCAATGATCTTATCCCCAGCTGGGATGTCCACTTCAAGCAGATCGATCGAAGATCTTCGCGGCAACGGGACCCGGATCCCGGTTTTGATATCTTTGCACAATCATAGCATTTGCATCATATTTACCCGCAAAGCGTAGCATTCTGTTTTAACACGGAGCATTACGGAAAAAATCAAACACATAGCATAATCATGAGCCATGTTATGAATCGAACACTTGTGAATGATTACAGTTCATCAACATACAGAAAACCCCACCAGAGTCCCCAGCAAAAGCAGCTGCCTCACAATCTGCAACACCAGTATATACTCCTTTTGGCACCCGCCCGTGCCATCATTCCCCAGTAAAGTCGCCTGAATACTCTTTACAAACAAGATCACCCGTATTACTGACACTTCTTGACACCCGTCCGTGTCATACCCCAGCAGAAAGCCAAAGACATCCTCTTTGCACTCACATATACACCTTCTCGACACCCGTCCGTGTCATATCCCCAGCGCAGTCGCTTACACTTTTACAACCTATATGCTTGTTAATATTACTATACTTTTTCTGACACCCGTCCGTGTCACTCTCCCCAGCAGATAAATATTCATAATTATACAAATACTCGTCCGTATCTTGTATATACCAGTTATATCCCCACAGATTCAACATTGGTCCGTGCTCTCTGTTAACCAGATGGTACTCGTCCGTATCATCATCTCAGAATATGCGTCAAGCGTTTGTTTCTACATGATACTCGTCCGTATCATAATCTTAAGGATGCTCGTCCGCATCTTTAATCCATACACTGTGTCAAACCCTTTTGTCTTCTTGAATATAGACACTCGCCTGTGTCTACTATTTCCCAGAAGAATCCTCTCAGATTCAACACTCGTCCGTGTTCCTTGTTAACCAGTTGATACTCGTCTGTATCATCATCTCTGAACATGTGTCAGTATTTGTTTCTACATGATACTCGTCCGTATCATAGTCTTAAGGATGCTCGTCCGCATCTTTAACCTATACACAATACCAAACACTTATGCTTTCCTTTCTTGGTTGTGAACACTCGTCCGTGTTCACTATATCCCCAGTAGATTGCCAAGTAAGCAATTTCTTTTATCTGACGCTCGTCCTGTGTCACGATAAACCCTGAGAGCAGCCGTACCCTGCTGAGTGGTCGTCCTCCACTTCTTGATGGTCGTCCTCCATCATGCTTATCCGATGGCCGTCCCCATCGTTGATATTTTAGCAGCCGTCCCCTGCTAGGTGGTCGTCCTCCACCTCTTTGATGATCGTCCTTCATCATTTTATCCAATGGCCGTCCCCATTGTTGATTTTGGTTATCTGACATTCGTCCTATGTCATGATAAACCCCGAGAGCAGCCGTCGCCTGCTAGGTGGTCGTCCTCCACCTCTTGATGGTCGTCCTCCGTCATGCTCATCCGATGGCCGTCCCCATCGTTGACCTTTTATCCGGCATTCGTCCTATGTCGCGATATTCTCGGCAGCCGTACCCTGCCAGGTGGTCGTCCTCCACCTTAGATGACCGTCCCTCATCTTATACCCAACAGAGCAGCCGTCCCCTGCTAGGTGATCGTCCTTCACTTTTGATGGCCGTACCCCATCATCTGTTTATTTCATTTATTCTTTAACCCGATGGCCGTCCCCGTCGTGGTCCCTTTTCCTTTTTTAGCCCGATGGCCGTCCCCGTCGTTGGTTACTTTATTTTATGAACTTGATGGCCATCCCCGTCATGTTTCATTAATTCCCAGAGAATCTTGCTTTATCTTGATGGCCGTACCCATCATGATTTTATTTTCCCCAGCTAGTCGGCCGTCCCCGTCTTGGCTTTACCTTTTCCCAGCATGTCGGCCGTCCCCGTCATTGTTCTTTACCCAGCAGTCGTCCTCTGCTCGACGGTCGTCCTCCGTCACCCACACTTTACAATATACTTTATTTTCCTTTTACAATCTATATCCCTTTTCTTCTTCATTCTGTGAGTGCAAATTTTGGACTGTCTTTGGTATTCAACCACAAGTTATCTTGTTGGCCTATTAAGCCGTCGCTTACATCCTGCACAGCTAACTCATGTTTGAATAGGGGCAGCTGTAAACACCCCAAATTTGCCCTCACCCATTTACACCATGGCTTGTGATCTCCTCATATGCATAAACACAATCATATCACCTCATATTACATTTTTGATTCACTGCATAGATTCTAAGTCATCTGCACCTAGGGTTTGTGATCTGAGCAATCCAGGAGCCACTTGAGTTACTCCAAAGGCAACCAATCACTTCAAAGGGGTCCATATGTGTTCTTATATCATATTCCATCCTCTCAAAGTCAAGATTTCAAAAGAATCACAAGAACTGAGGTTTGCATGGAAGCAGAGCCAGGATAGACTGCACAGTTGACCTAAAATTAGGGTTTTGGTTTCAAAGGCCATAACTCCAAATTTTTTGGTCATTCTTGTTTCTATTGGTCTCTATATGGTATAGGGAGTATGCATATCAATTTTCATGAAGAAATTCCATGGGGAAGTCATCTGATCAAGGGTTGACTTTCTAGACAAGTCAGTGCAAAATCAGGGCATCTGAGGCCCCCAATGACCCAACCAATGGGTGATCTTCATCATTTTGAGTGTATATGATCTTTATTTGATCATGGAAGAAGGTTTAAGTTCATAAAATTCAAGAATTTGGAGTTTTTGCAAATGTTGACTTTTTGGGCATAGTTGACTTTTCAAGAATGTGTCATTTTAGGTCATTTTTCAAGCCTTGATTCTTGATCCAAAAATGCTTCAAATGGAAAAACTTTGGTCATGAAAGTTGTAGAATACATCTTTCCCTTTTCAAAAAGTACAAAAACATGATCAAATCCTTCTTGGATCAAAAGTTATAGTGTGACAAAGTTGACAAAAATCATGGATTTTCAAGGTATGCACCAAAAGGCAAAAGTTGCAAATTTTCTTTTCAAAGCCAATTCAGTCACCATAATGGGCTTCTAATGCACTCAACATGATCACACAACTTCTAAAGGTCAGATTTGAACCAAAGATCACATGTTTATGGTTTGTGTAACAAGGCATTTTCATGAAAAAACCAAAATGAGCCAACTTGCAAAACTCATGATCACACTTCACCAACTAGTTGCCTTGGCTGCTGAACCCTCCTAGCATCACACACACATCATGCTGCGCAGCCCATGCCTCTTGTACCAAGCTATAGCTCAAGCCATGCCTTCCTTACACAAAGTGGACTTTTTTGCAAAAGTGAACTTACCAATCAATAAAGGCCAGGTCACATCATCTGACCTATAGGATTATTTTATACTATCCAAATGCAGGCCATTTCATATACCAAGCCAAGCTGAAACACACAACAACATCACATATACAAACTCACTCCATTTTGCATTTTCTTCGAATCTCTCTGCCCAGCTCACAAACACTCAAGCAAGTTTCACTAATCATCACACCTTGCCACATTGAGCCTAAACCAACAAAGAACCAGGCCTGAAACAAGCCATAACATCACTTCACCATTTTCACCCCAAGCTGCAGTTTCCTTCGAAACACCTTCCACAGCTCACAAACGTCCAAACAAACTCCACAAACCTTCTCCACTCATCATCTGGACCACAAAGAACCATTCACATTGGCCTGAAACTGCTTGCATCACCATTGCCATTTTCAACTGAGCTTGAGCAGGAGCTGTTCAAACTCTTCATCTAGCCAGCATAAACTTCTCCAAAGCATTCAAGCATCATCAAGAGGGCATAAGGAGTGGATTTCACAAGGAGGGGAGGTCTGAAAGTTGCTGGAGTGAAAGCTTCGAATCTCAGGTAGCTCAAGAAATATTTTTCCAGAAATCATTTTTTATGTTCTAAACTTGTTCTCCATGCTTCACTGATCATCCTGATGCTTTTAGTTTTGGAAATGGTGATGAAATGAGAATTTAATTAATCTCTGAAACTCTGTGACCTAAAAATTTGTTTTGCTCGATTCATGAGTTTGGGGAAGAATAAATTTGTTTTGATTGGGGGTTTTGGTTCGTGAGTGAGTGGGAATCATTTCCATGGTTTTAGATTTCGTTTTAGTTAGGTTTTGAGAGAGTTTGGAGATTTTCAGGTGGGCTTCCCACCGGAGAAGACGACCGGAGGTCTTCTCCGGCCACCTGAAAGTCATTATGCCCTAATCCTGTAATTAAATGCCATTTGAATTTGGGCCGTAGGATCAGTTGACTCCATTGACCTCCCGCGCGTGTGAATGGCTCAGATCAAGTCATTATGCCCTAATCCACTTAATTAGTTTTAATTAATTATAATTAAATTAATTTATCCAGAGTGAATCTAGACCCTCCATTCACGCGCGCAGTCCACCCTTTTGAATCCAGAATCAATCTCAGCCATCCTTTCTGTTGACTTCATTTAAAATTCATTTTTATTTCATTTCTTTTCATTTAATTTGCATAATTTATTTAAAATAGTAAAAAATGTCTAAAAATTATGAAACTTTTTCTTAAGAGTTTTATTAATTTTTATGACACAAAAATATTTTTATTTTTATTTTTATCATTAAAAAAGTATTTTTAAATATTTAAAAGATTATTTTTAATTGATTAATGGAAATTAATTTATTAAAAATACTTTTAAGTATCTAAAAATCACCAAAAAATTCATGAAATGTTCTAAGACATTTAGAAACATTGTCCAACCTTCAAGCCGAATTTCTTTTTTGATCTTGATGCATTTTGAGAATTTTTCATTGAATTAAAATCATTTTTGTGCATTATTTTGATCCTAAGTTCAAAAAATCATTTCTGCCTATTCATGAGGAGTTGGACATTGATTCTTCTTGCATTGTTTTGTGTTTAGCATTTTGTTTCTAGGATTAAATAGCCATGATTTGATCTTGCATTTTCAAATTGTTTGACATTTCTTTTGTTTGGAAACCCTAAAAACCCTAGAATCTTGTAAAAATCATAACTTGAGATTGGTTAAGAGTTGAGACTTCTCCTTTGGGCATTGGTTTAGTATAGGATTAGGGGTCATTTGTGTGGCATTTTCCATTTTTTATCTTAGGGTTTGCTTCTGTTTTTGACTTTTGTTTGATGTTTGGTCCATGAACCCTAATTTGGGCTTTCATTTGCATCCCTCTTGCATTCTCTTGCATAACATGACTTGCCATGACATTTCAAGCATCCATTTGATCCATTTGACATCATAAGACATATTGAAAGCATGTTTGATCATTGCATCATGTATTTGCCATGTTGTATGCCATGTGCACTTCATAACTTTTCATGTATGTTCATGGTTCTTAACTTGCTTCACTTGCATTCATGAACTTGTATGATCATTTCCATGTGCTGCCTCATGTTTGTGGCATCCTATAGCATCATTAGCATCATGTATATGCTTCTGGTTTTGTTTCTCATCATATCATCTCATCCCATTATGCATTGCATTGCATTTCTTTCCCAACCTTTCAGGTGGTAAGTAACTTTGAGAAGTGAATTTTCCTTCACTTCTCATAACTTTTCTTTTCATCTCTCTTGCATCCATTGCTGCATTCTTGTTTGTGTTTGAGATTGAGCTTGCTCATTCTTCTTCTTCCCACTTTCTTTCTCCAAGTGACTTGACTTCTTGAGTGAAGCAAGTTGCTTTGCTTCTCTTGATCCTGTTCATCTGCTTCCTGGTGGTTCCATTGAAGATTTCTCTTGAAAACCTCACAAACCTTAGGAATAACCAAGCATGACAATGATTAGGGTTTTGATTAGTCTCCCCCTCTTAGTTTTACCTTCGTGTCTCTTTTGAGTCTTCTCTTCTCATCTCATAATCAGGGACTAAACCTTAAAGGCTTTAAGGCTTTGTGATTAAGCTTATGCCTGCATCCTTCTCTTAGGATGGAGTGTATAACTTTAATCCTAAGTGTTAAACCCATAATGTGTTTAAATCTCTTAATCAATTCACTTAATAATCATCAAGACACCACACTTGTAACTTGGGCCTTGCATTAGGGTTCTAATTCTTCCTTAACTGGTTAAGAAGGACTAACCCTAGTGTTAATGGACAAGTCCCCCTCAAGTTGTCTTACAAACCCTAAAAACCACTTCATCATCATATCATTAATAAAATCCACTTAATCAAAGGCTTGTTTTGTCATGAGTTTAATCCCTAATCATGGATTAAGTTGAGGAGCTTTCCTCAGCTTAAACATTCTCATCTAATATCCTTCTATTAGGATGGTGTAATGAGTCTGTTTAATCCTTGATTATGGCTTAACCTCATTACTCAACACTAAACAAAAACAACAAAAACATCTAAATAATCACAAGTAGGTTAATGATCTTTATCCTACACCAAAGGTGATTAAGTGTGAGAAGCTGACTTCACACTTAAGGTATCTCATTACCCCTAATCAGAGGGAAGATGTGATGAGTTTACTGAATCCAGTGGTTTAGGCTTAAGCTCATTAACTTATGACAAACTTTCAAAAGCAATAAAAGATTGAAAACTCAAAAACAACAATAATCGTCTCCTTCGGGATTCTTTTCTCAACATCTTCACTCACAACCGAGAACTTGCTTCTTCCGTCTAATGCAAGACAGTTAGCACCTGAGCCAGACAGGTCATACACTTGAGCATAGACAAGCAAGCAGTTCATCAGTCAATTCATCTTTCAGTCTCTTTGGGTCGAACTACGGTGTTCTGACTTCCTCATTGCACGAGAGGATACGTAGGCATAACTTAACAGTTATCGAACAAAAGTCTCTGTATATTCCCCCTCCTTCCAGCATTATCCTTTAGCCCCATGATCTTGAGCATTTCATTCTCATTCTTACACTGACACTTTCATACTTCACATCACTTATACACTTTACACTGACACCTGTACATCCTTTCCCAGCCTCTCATACACAGATTGCACTAACACTACCCCTTTAAAACACAAATCTTTTAAGCGTGGATCCCGTCGAATACGACGGACAATCTGGGTGCTAATACCTTCCCAGGTTGTAACCAACCCCCTTTCTCAGTCTCTCTGGTTCGCAACCGTCTTATCCATTCCTTTTCCAGGTTTATGCAGCATTACCTTTCCTCCGGGATAAAAATGCCTAGCTGGCGACTCTATTCATTCTCCAGTGAGTTCACGGCTGTGTGTTCTCATTGTCCCTTTCGCCGACCGTTCGCGTCTGTACCCCTTTTGACCCGGTGTCATTTGGTGGGAGCGACAGCAGGGGCAAGTGGACTCCGAACTATGAAGGACCATTTGTAGTAAAGAAAGTTTTCTCTAGTGGAGCACTCATGCTCAGCACTATGGATGGTGAAGATTTCCCGTCCCTTGTGAATTCAGATGCAGTTAAAAAATACTTCGCATAAAATGACCCGCTGGACATAAAAACAGAATGTAAGTCCAGGCAAAAATAGGGCATCCCGGCAAGTCAAAAACAGAATAAAAGACTCGGGCAAAAATAAGGGAAAATAAACAAAAAAATGTACACCCGCTGAGTTGAAAAGCCGCATTGGACAACTCAGACAAAAATGGGTATCCCGATGGATTGAAAACCCGAAAGGGCGATCCAGGCAAAACAAGGGAATAAGCAAACAACTGCATTCTGAATTCGTCTGTATCGTTTACAACTTGGCAAGCTTCGAAAGGATCAAGCTTCTTTCAGAATCAGCCTTCTTCAGAAAGCAGGACGAGAAGAATGTCAAAAGTCATACAAGTCATAGCAAAAGGAAGCTCCATGGAGCGTCGTCAACATTGCCAGCCCTTTTGTTTTCTCATTTTGTAACAATCTCCTCATTTCAGGGGATTTGCTTCTTTGACTGTATCTCGCCAATTCAGGGCACATGAATTAATAAAATCAGATTTCCAGTCATGTTTCGTCTTGTACATTTTATTTGCAAAAATGTCTGATGTCTTAAGAAGACTTGATTGCATGAATACAGATGTTTACCTTCAAAATAAAAGTTACGTGCTTGCAGGAAATATACTTACTCTCAGAAGTGTCTAAACTCCTATGACGGAATCCAGTAAAGGATACCTCGGGATTACTTGTGCGTTTCTCTATCTTTGCAGGATTGCAGGTATCCAAAGCGCAGCATGGGGCATGAAAGCTTCACCCCAGCAAGCTGACAAATCAACACTCATTCTTAGCACCAAAAGTACTTTCTCCCCAGCTGAGTTGCCACTTGTCACTTCTCCCAGCTGAGGTGCCAACCATTCTTCCTCCTCAGCCAAGTACAGAAGCCAGGGAACCATCCCCCCCACAGAGCTTCAGCCTCTATCCAGAATAGCAGCGCATGAAGGAATCACAACAGAGTGAAGAAAGCTTCTACAAACCCCAGCTGGGTCTCCCATTATCAGGATGGGCCTATCAGTGACCTATTCCCCCAAACAGATACATCTCATCAGATCTACCAACGATCCCATCCCCAGCTGGGATGTTCATTTCAAGCGGATCAACCGGAGATCTCCGCAGCATCGGGATCCGAATCCCGGATTGGTATCCTTGCATAATCATAGCATTCACATCATATTCACCCGCAAAGCGTAGCATTCCGTTCAACACGGAGCATTACGGCAAAAATCCAACATATTGCATAATCATAAGCCGTGTCCTGAATCAAGCACTTGTGAATCATGACAATCCATCAACATACAGAAAACACCCACAAATTCCCCAGCGGAGAGCTGAGCTGAAACAGTTGCCTTACATTCACAAGCATCAATATATATTCCTTATGGCGCCCGTCCATGTCATATCTCCGGCAGAAAGCCAAAGACATCCTCTTTGCACTCACATACACTTATACATAACTTTCCTTGACATCCGTCCGTGTCATTTTCCCCAGCACAGTTACATAAACACTTTGTATATCAGATACTTATTTATACTATACTCTTTTCCTTTCGACACTCGTCCGTGTCACCCTCCCCAGCGGAATGAATACTCATCTATACACCACTCATACTTACTTACTTATACAGATACTCGTCCGTATCTTGTATACACTATCCCCGCAAATTCAACACTAGTCCGTGTTCTTTGTTAACCAGTTGGTACTCGTCCGTATCATCATCTCAGAACATGCGTCAAGTGTTTGTTTCTACATGATACTCGTCCGTATCAGGGTCTTAAGGATGTTCGTCCGCATCTTTAATCCATACATTGTGTCAAACACTTTCGTCTTCTCGAATTTAGACACTCGTCTGTGTCTACTATTCCCCAGAAGAGTCCCTTCACATTCAACACTCATCCGGGTTCTCTGTTAACCAGTTGATACTCGTCCGTATCATCATCTTTGAACGCGTGTCAGTATTTGTTTCTACCCGATACTCGTCCGTATCGTAGTCTTAAGGATGCTCGTCCGCATCTTTAATCTATACACAAACATCTAAACACTTATAACTTTTGTTTCTTGGATATAAACACTCGTCCGTGTTTACTATTCCCCAGTAGATCGCCAACAAAGCAATTTCTTTTTATCTGACATTTGTCCTATGTCATGATAAAACCTGAGAGCAGCCGTACCCTGCTAGTTGGTCGTCCTCCACCTCTTGATGATCGTCCTTCATCATGCTCATCCGATGGCCGTCCCCATCGTTGATTTTCTATCCGACATTCGTCCTATGTCGTGATATTTAGCAGCCGTCCCCTGCTAGGTGGTCGTCCTCCACCTTTTGATGATCGTCCTTCATCATTTTATCCAATGGCCGTCCCCATTGTTGATTTTGGTTATCTGGCATTCGTCCTATGTCATGATAAACCTTGAGAGCAGCCGTCCCATGCTAGGTGGTTGTCCTCCATCATGCTCATCTGATGGTCGTCCCCATCGTTGACCTTTTATCCGGCATTCGTCCTATGTCGCGATATTTTCGGCAGCCGTACCCTGCCAGGTGGTCGTCCTCCACCTTAGATGACCGTCCCTCATCTTATACCCAATAGAGCAGCCGTCCCCTGCTAGGTGATCGTCCTTCACCTTTGATGACCGTACCTCATCATCTGTTTATTTCATTTATTCTTAAACCCGATGGGCGTCCCCGTCGTGGTCCCTTTTCCTTTCCCTGATGATCGTCCTTCATCAGTTTAGCCCGATGGCCGTCCCCATCGTTGACTACTTTACTTTATGAACTTGATGGCCGTCCCCGTCATGTTTCATTAATCCCCAGAGAATTTTACAGCTTTACTTGATGGCCGTCCCCATCATAATTCTTTTTATCCCCAGCATGTCGGCCGTCCCCGGCATTGCTTCATTTCCCGCACTTTTTTCCTGCATGTCGGCCGTCCCCGGCATTGCTTCATTTCCCGCACTTTTTTCCTGCATGTCGGCCGTCCCCGTCATTGCTCTTTACCCAGCAGTCGTCCTCTGCTCGACGGTCGTCCTCCGTCGCCCACACTTTACAATATACTTTATTTACTTTTACAATCTATATCCCTTTTCTTCTTCATTCTGTGAGTGCAAATTTTGGACTGTCTTTGGTATTCAACCACAAGTTATCTTGTTTGCCTGATAAGCCGTCGCTTACATCCTGCACAGCTAACTCATGTTTGAATAGGGGCAGCTGTAAACACCCCAAATTTGACCTCATCCATTTCACACCATGGCTTGTGATCATTTCATATGCATAAACTCAATCATACCATCTCATATCACATTTTTGATTCACTGCATAGATTCTAAGTCATCTGCATCTAGGGTTTGTGATCTGAGCAATCCAAGAACTTCTTGAGCCACTCCAAAGGCCATCAATCACTTCAAAGGGGTCTATGTGTGTTCAAGTATCATATTATATCCTCTCAAAGTCAAGAATGTCAAAGAATCACAAGAACTGAGAATGGTATGGAAGCAGAGCCAGGCTTGACTGCACAGATGACCTAGAATTAGGGTTTTGGTTTCAGAGGCCATAACTCCATTTTTTTTTGGTCATTCTTGTTTCTATTAGTCTCTATATGGTATAGGGAGTATTCATATCAATTTTCATGAAGAAATTCCATGGGGAAGTCATCTGATCAAGAGTTGACTTTTCAAGCAAGTCAGTGCAAAATCAGGGTATCTGAGGCCCCCAATGACCCAACCAAGGAGTGTTCTTCATCATTTTGATTGTATATGATCTTTATTTGATCATGGAAGATGTTGTAAGTTCACAAAATTCAAGAATTTCAAGTTTTTGCAAAGTTGACTTTTTGGGCAAGTTTGACTTTTAATGAAATTGCCATTTTAGGCAACTTTTTCAACCTTTACTTTTTGATTCAAAAAAGCTTCAAATGGAAAAACTTTGGTCATGAAAGTTGTAGAATAGATCTTCCCCTTTTCAAAAAGTACAAGAACATGACCTAATTCATTTTGGATCAAAAGTTATGGCTTGTCAAAGTTGGCAAAAATCACAAAATTTCAAAGTTTCTACCAAAGAGGTATTTTGCAAAATGACTTGATCAAGTGTTCTAAAGCTATCAAATGCACTTCTAATCCACACAACATGATCATGTGACATCTAAAGTTCAGAATGAACCAAAGAATTACACATTTTTATGGTTTATGGAACAAGATTTTTCATAAGAGGCAAAAGTGAACCAAGTTGCAAAACTCATCATAGCTTCTCATCCACTTGCTTGCTAGCTTGCTGATCATTCCTAGACCTTTCCTCACATCATGCTGCGCAGAACACACTTGTGTACTTGGCTAGAAAGTAGCCCATACTTCTCTTACACCAACTTTGACATTTTGGCAAAAGCACTCATACCAATCAATAAAGCACATGTCACTTCTTCTGACCAATGGCAATTGTTTATACAAAGAAAATGCAAGCCAAACACAACAAGAATCAAGCTTGAAACACTTCATAGCACAACATTCTCATTTTCACCCTCTTGAGCAAAAGCATTCGAAACTCATCACACAAGCCACAAACACACAAACAAACTTCACCAACAATCTCACCATGCTTCACTGAACATAAACCAACCCTCAAAACAGCCTGAAAGCCACTGAATCAAAAACACGATTCTCACCTCACCTTGAGCAGAACCTCTGCCATTTTCCAAACCAGTCACTACAAACTTCTTTTAAGCATCAGGACTTCATCAAGGGACTAAGAGGAGTAGTTTGCACGAAGAGAGAGGGTCAGAAAGTTACAAACAGAGAAAGCTCAAAGCTCAGGTATACCAAGAACATTTTTTCCAGAAATGGATTTTTAAGTTTCTAAGTTGTTCTTCATGTCTTACTGATCACTCTGGTGCTTTTATTTTCTGAAATGGTTGAGAAATGAGTATTTAATCTTGTTCTGAAACTCTTCTGACCTAAAAATGTTTTGTTTCGATTCAGCTGATTGATGAAAGATAAATGAGATTTGAGTGGGGGGTTTGATTTAGTTTGACATGGGGATGATTTCTGGGCTTGTAGTTTTCATTTTAGTGAAGTTTTGAGGATTTTAGAGATTTTCAGGTGAGGTTCCCACCGGAGAAGACGACCGGAAGTCTTCTCCGGCCACCTGAAAATAATTAGGGCTAATCCCTGTAATTAATTGTAATTTGAATCCTGAGCGTTGGATGATTTGACTTAGTCCATTCCCGCGCGTGCTCAATGGTCCAGATCCCTTCACTTAACCCTAATCCACGTCATTAGTCATTTAATTAGGTTTTATAATTAATCTGGCCAGTTTAAATTCCAGCCATTGGATGTGGCGCCAGTCAACGCGCGCGTTTTCCAGTTTGAATGCTAGCCATTGATTCAGCATACTTCCCTTTATTTCAATTTTATTTTTATTTTAATTCATTTGTTTTGTACATTTATTTAAAAATAGTAAAACCTTTTCAAAAATTCTGAAATTTTCTGTACAAACTTTTATTTAATTTCAGAAACCAAAAACATTTTTATTTTTATTTTTTGCATTAAAAAATATTTTTAAATCATTTAAAAGTTTATTTTTAATTAATTAATGAGAATTAATTAATTAAAAATACTTTTAGGTATTTAAAAATCACCAAAAAATTCATGAAACATTTAAAACCATTTAGAAACATTGTCCAACCCTCAAACCAAATTTCTTTTTTGATCTTGATGCATTTTGATAATTTTCCATGGAATTAATTCATTTTCAAAGCATTATTTTGATCCAAACTTCCAAAAATCATTTCTACCTAACCATTGAGAGTTGGACTTTGATTCTTTTTGCATTGTGTTTAGCATATCATGTAGTTTGTGAGATTAAATTGGTTTGATTTGATATTTCATTTTCCATTTGTTTGGCATTTTTCTTGTTAAGGTACCTTAAAACCCTAGAAAACTTAGAAAATTCATAACCCAAATCAGGTCAAGAGTTGGAACCTCTCCTTTGGGCAGTGAGTTAGTATAGGATTAGGGTCCCTTTGAGTGCATTTTCAATTTTTTATCTTGATTTTTGCTTCTGATTTTGTTTTTTTGTTTGATGCATTTATCATAAACCCTAATTTGGGCTTCCTTTTGTATTCATCTGGTATTTGCATTCATACCATGTCTTGCCATAACATTTTATGCATTCATTTGATTCATTAGACATCTTAAGATATGTTGAAAGCATGTTTGATCATTACTTCTTGCATTTGCCATGTTGTATGCCATTTGCATCTCATAACTTTCCATGTGTGTTCATGGTTCTAATCTTGCTCCATTTGCATCCATTTGTTCATGTAATCATCCCCATGCCTTGATTCATGTTTGCATCATCTCATAGCATCATTATCACCTCATATATGCTTCTGGTTTTGATGTGCATCATGCCATTTCATTCCTTTTTGCATTGCATTGTATTCCTTTCACTAACTTTTCAGGTGGTAAGTTCTTTGAGAAGTGAATTTGCCTTCACTTCTCACAATTTCTTTTCATCTCTTTCATGCATCCTTGCTGCATTTTGTCATGTGTTTGAGTTTGAGTTTGCTCATTCTTCTTCTTCTCACTTTCTTTCTTCAAGTGACTTGTCTTCTTAAATGAAGCAAGTTACTTTGCTTCTCCTGATCCTTTCATTTGCTTCCTGGTGGTTCCATTGAAGATTCCTCTTGTAAACCTCACAAACCTTAGGAACAACCAAGCATGACAATGATTAGGGTTTTGATTAGTCCCCCCCATTTAGATTTTACCTTTGTGTCTCTTTTGAGTCTTCTCTTCTCACCTCATAATCAGGGACTAAACCATAAAGGCTTTAAGTCTTAGTGATTAAACTTATGCCTGCATCCTTCTATTAGGATGGAGTGTATAACTTTAATCCTAAGTGTTAAACCCTTAATGTGTTTAAATCCTCTAATCAATTCATCTAATAACCATCAAGACATCAAGCTTGTAACTTGGGCCTTGCATTAGGGTTCTAATTCTTCCTTAACTGGTTAAGAAGGACTAACCCTAGTGTTAATGGACAAGTCCCCCTCAAGTTGTCTTACAAACCCTACAACTCACTTCATCATCTTATCATTAACTAAAATCCACATAATAAAGGCTTTGTTTTGTCATGAGTTTAATCCCTAATCATGGATTAAGTTGAGGAGCTTTCCTCAGCTTAAACATTCTCATCTATTATCCTTCTATTAGGATGGTGTAATGAGTCTGTTTAATCCCTGATTATGGCTTAATCTCATTACTTAACACTAAACAAAAACAACAAAAACATCTAAATAATCACAAGTAGGTTAATGATCTTAATCCTACATCAAGGGTGATTGAGTGTGAGAAGCTGACTTCACACTTAAGGTATTCTCATTACCCCTAATCAGAGGGAAGATGTGATGAGTTTACTAAATCCATTGGTTTAGGCTTAAGCTCATTAACTTATGACAAACTTTCAAAAGTAATAAAAGATTGAAAATACAAAAACAAACAATAATCGTCTCCTCCAGGATTCTTTTCTCATCTCATTCACTCATAAACGAGAACTTGCTTCTTCCGTCTAATGCAAGACAGTTTGCACCTGAGCCAGACAGGTCACACACTTGAGCATAGACAAGCAGGCGGTTCACAAGTCAATCCATCTTTCAGTCTCTTTGGGTCGAACTACGGTGTTCTGACTTCCTCATTGCACGAGAGGTTACGTAGGCATAACTTAACGGTTATCGAACAAAAGTCTCTGTATATTCCCCCTCTTTCAGCATTATTCTTTTAAGCCTCATGATCTTGAGCATTTCATTCCTGTTCTTACACTGACACTGTACATTTACACACTTCACACTCCTTTTACACTGACACCTGTACATCCTTTTCCAGCTTCTTTATACACAAAATTGCACTGACACTACCCCTTTAAAACACAAATCTTTTAAGCATGGATCCCGTCGAGTACGACGGACAATCTGGGTGCTAATACCTTCCCAGGTTGTAACCAACCCCCTTTCTCAGTCTCTCTGGTTCGCAACCGTCTTATCCATATCTTTCTAGGTTTATGCAGCATTACCTTTCCTCCGGGATAAAAATGCCTAGCTGGCGACTCTTTTCATCCCCTGTGAGTTCACTCCTGTGTGTTCTCGCATCTCCTCTCGCCGACCATTCGCGTCTGTACCTTTATGTGGGCCATTCCCATTTATCGGGAGCGACACTAAGTCCTGGATATTTTCTCCTTACTTGGAGCTCTGAGGAATAGGACTTAAATACACTTTCCTATGCAAACCTCATAGAAAAACTCCTAAAAAACACAAAAAAAATAATAAGCGCCTTTCCTTCGGGAATTCTTTTTTTTTCATTTCATTCACTCTTAACGAAGGGACTTTCTTCGACTTGTCTCTTGCAAGATGGTAAACACACTCATTCTAGATGAGTCTGCAACACCTGAGCATTGACATAAGCAGTTCAACCTAAAAAACACAAACAACCAGTTTTCTTCCCTAGTTAGGGGAACTATGTCGACTCTGATTCTCATTTCCCGATGAGATACGTAGGTAGTGGGGTAGGGCCCATTCGAGCACTCTTTTATTTTCCCTACATTTTCCCCCTTTCTTTTCTTCTATCTAGTTCTAATTAGCAGTTTTTGTTCAACAACAGATTATTCTTTACCCTTTGAAGCAATTCTAGAAAGCGTGGGTCCCGTCGGATACTAAGAACGATCTGGGGTGCTAATACCTTCCCATTTCGTAACTGACTCCCGAACCCAGTCTCTTTGGTTAGCAAGACCTTGTTCTTTCCTTCTCATTCAGTCTGTGCAGTATTACCATTTCTTTGAGATTAAAATGCCTGGATGGCGACTCTTCCTTTTCCGCGCCACTTTCGTATTTGTACCAGGATGGAAATCCAGGGATCGACACCATGCCCCGGGTTAAGCGTGAAGGTTTGCATCCGAAAGAAACTCCAACTTCTAGTCTCGAAGTGGTTATCTAGGGATTAACTCCTTATCTCTCCAGTGTTTGGGGATTTGAAAAATGCATGTACATCATTGACGACGTTTTATCCAAAAGCATGCCACAACAGTTATGGGCATTTAGTTTTCATCATCATCCCTTCAATCTTTTCTAAAACACGGTTTGATAAAGAAAGTGAAGTGAGGAAATATTTTTGTGATTTTTTTAATTTTGTGATAAATGAGAAATGATAAGAAAATGCGAAAAAGATTAGTTCAAAACATGCATAAACATAACATTAACAAACCTGAATATGAATAACAATGTTCAAAGCAAATAATACTTAGACAAACAATACAAAATACAAGAATGCAAAATAATAAATGGCATGACGACTGCCTTCATTTAAGGAATGGACTTCTCTTGATTTGACTGGTTTCATCAAAGTTGGAGACTACTCTTCTTGGTCTTCGGAGACCCATTCAAAAGCTCTCACTGACGGGCCACATGCGCAGACATGGGATTTGTTGCAACATTCAGATTTCTAGGAGTGAATGTGAGATCCTTAGAGTCAATCAGGTCTTAAACCTTGTGCTTGAAAGATTTGTAGTTCTCAATCGTGTGACCTAAAGCACCTTTGTGATATGTAACACCTTTCTAACCCAACATAATATACGCGTTAAATATACTTAAAGCAATTAGGAGTTCATCATAAAAATGGTGTCACATTCTTCATAAAACATCTTAATAACAATCATGCGTAACACGGGTTTTCAAAAATATTTTTTTAATAATAATTTCATTAGTAACACCCACAACTAAATTCAAACTTTGCAGCGGAATCATAAATTCAAATATCTTCTTTATTTCATCAAAACATCAAGACCTTTGCATCATTGTCAACAATCGTCGTCAAATAAAATCAACATGTATAAATTCATAAAATAACTCTAACTAAACAACATAATATTCATTTAAGCGTCTCCCCACCCGATGTTACATATCAGAGCAAGACACCCTCTTAACAATGGAAATAAAAACTAACTCCAATGCTAAATCTTCAGACATCTACGAGCTAATTTGGATCACTTGTAAGCTACCCACCATAGAGGAAAAATTTCCAAGTAGGCAAGGTGAGTAATCACAAATCAATATAAACGACATAAAGCAAATATGTATAAGGCAACATTCATCATATAACAAAACATCCTAAGATCTTACCTATCACATCACATAATTCGTCAAATCATCTAATTAACACAAAAGCAATCATGATATGCCACCAAAAATAAAATGCAATCCTCATAGTATGCACGTGGTACCGAATTATCATAACGGATGGACACTGGGCCATCAACCCTCCATAAGGAGCACATAATGAACATCATATTGCTTAAATCCACACAATGGGATTGATGCTACCAACGAACCGAAGTCCCATCATAATTATGCCATGAATGCAACGATGCAACAACTTCAACATAATCAACGAACTCGACATTTGCATCAGCATTCATATAAAATTCATCATATTACTCAACATACATCTTACATCAAATTCATCATACTATAGCATCACAACTTCACTTCAATACCAAATCATCAAAATTCATTGATCATCATTGAAATTCTGTAATGAGATGTCCTAAGAGATGTCCCAACACTTAATAGGACATTTGACAAATTTAACCAAAACTTAAACAGCAAGAAAAGTAAACAACACAGAAGTTTGTTAACCCAGTTCAGTGTATAACCACACCTACATCTGGAGGCTACCAAGCCAGGAGGAAATCCACTATTAGTAATATTAATTCTAGACTTAAACCACCCTGTTTAATCTATCACTTAATACTTACCCAATGCAATTTCTACCTAAGACTCACTTAGATAAGAGTACCCTACTCACTCCCCCTTAATCACCCAGTGATCAAGTTTACAAGTTTACTGAAATTGAAGACATCCTTCAAACAAAACAGCTTGATCTTACTTAACAGTTTCAATCAAGTCAAAAATGCACTTTTGCTTAAAAGCTCATAAAGTGGTACATAAAATACAACCTGCTATTAAAACTCTAGACACCCTATTTTGTCTTCTGTAATTCGTTCTCAATTCTATGAGTTTCTGTTGTTTAAATAGGTCTCTGAATTTTGGGCTTTTTGTAGAATGATCCAGCCCTAATGTGCAGCAGCTGTCACCTTGAATTTAGGGTTTGTTACCTCCTATATTCTAGGTGCATTAGGTCTTCTGTTTTAATCTGAATCTTCAATTTAAAACTCCCTACAGATGCGCCTTGTTCTGTTTTATATCCATCATTAATTAAATCCAGATAATTCTCCTTAAATATCTCTGATCTGTTAATCAATAATTAATTCTGGTAGCAGGTCTAGGATGTCTCAACATCTGTTGGGACATCCTGACAAAACTGAACTTAGTCATTTACACAATGTCCCAACATCTGATGAGACATCCTGAAATAAGTTCACATACTCTGTTTGCTAATGTCCCAACATCTGATAGGACATTCTGAACTGAATTTAACATTTCTTGTTTGGTCAAAAATTCTGCCAATTCTTAAACATCTACAAACTCCCCCTTTGGCTAATTTTTGGCTAACATCTTTTCTGGTTTTCAGAGTGCAGCAGAAGTTCCTTTTATCAGAGTATATCATTACTTTTCTGTTGATTCATATTTGAGTTTTACTCCCCCTCAAACATATATGAGTCCAGTCTTGTTTCAACAGAAATAATCACACTTATTCAGTTCAGGCAGAAACAAACAGATTTCATTCATTTAAACAGCAATTACATTTGATGTTGTTCTCCCCCTTGGTAGACACAAAATTAGGGGCCAAAGAACTATTATCCAGAATTACAAATCATTTATGTCATTACAAATGCCTCACATACAAAGATCACTCAGATTCATTACTCTCAGTATCTTCCTCCACTTCAGTATCTTCATTTTTATCAGCTTCACTTTCAGCTTCACTGTCTGCATCAGATGCAGCTGTCTGATCTTCTTCACTTTCCAACCTCTTAATTATTTCCTCCAGCTTCTTCTTTCTAGCTTCAAGCTCTTTGCAGGTGCACTTTAGCTCAGCAATTAATTCTTTCTTGGAGATAGAAGACTTAGCAGTTGAGGGACCAGCAGATGTCCCAGAAGGGGCTTCAACATCTGCAGCATGATGACTGAGGAATAATTTGTAGTGAAAAACCAGGGGGCTTTCTCTCTTGCAGATTGTGTCCTTCTCAGTTAAAATCCTAGGAAATTGGCTTAATATTAAACCACATAGCAATGAAGGAAAAGCTATTGGTAGCTTTGTTGCAGAAGAGCTGGCATGCTTCATGGTTTGATCAAAGATGAAAGCTCCAAAGTCCAGCTTGGTTTGAGTCCCCACAGCATAGATGAATCTGGCCAGACCGGTTGAGATTGATGAAGTGTGGTTGGTAGGCACCCAATTAGATGTACCAATCCTGTTCAGCATGGCATACTTTCTGGTAAGCATGCTTACAGATAGCTTTCCCTTCACAGGCCATGCCTTGACCTGGTCAGCAGTTATCACCTTACAGACTTGATTATCTGTCTTGCCTAGCTCATTTGGTCCATCTGTTTCTCTTCCTAGATACTGATTTATGATTTGGGGAGAAAACTCCACACATCTACCTCTAACATAAACTTTTCTAAACTCAGAGGACTTACCATTTGAGCAATCCTCCTGAAGATTCACAATGAACTCTTTGACAAGAAGTTCATAGCAGGGAGAGAACTCTGAGACTGTCTTGAATAGTCCTGCAGCAGAGATTAGGTCAATGAGTTCTGTGCACTCAAGTGCATTGCTGCTTAGTTCTCTTTCCAAAGCAACCCTTCTTTGGTACACATACTTCCACCTGTTCACACTAGAGACATGGTGAAATGATATGTTGTCCAAGGGAGCTTCTGGTACAGCAGTTGAAGCTCTGGATGTTGCTGGTCTCTTCTTGGGAGGAGATGTTGGGACATCTGATTCAACATCTGAATCTGATGGTGTGACAGCCTTCCTTTTCTGAGTTTGAACTTTACTCCATTGTTTTGATGGCCCAAAAGAGGCTTTAGATTTCCCTTTCTTTGGAGAGGCTTTCTTCTTTTCAGGAATTGCTGCTTCAGCTTGCATCTTACCCTTCCTGGACCTGAGTCTTTTGGCTATGCTGGGTTTGACAGATGCTATGATTTCTGCATCAGAGTCCTGCTCCAGGTTGACCACTGGAGGAGATTGAGCAGTCTCCTCTTCAGCTTGTTGATCAGCAGGGATTAGATCTTCATCTGAGGCCTTGGTCTGATCCTCAGAGACTTTGTCATCATCTTCATTTAAGGCCTTATTCTGATCCTCAGAGTTTTCTTTATCACTTTCACTTGAGGCTTTTTCTTGGTCCTCAGTCTGTTCAGCATCAGATGAATTTTCTTTCTCATCTGCAGATGTTCCAACATTTATTGGGACATCTTGTTCTGCAGGAGTGTTCTCTGCAGTTTGAGCTGGTTCTTCTTGGGGTGCAGGCATGGTTTGCAATGGAACAGAGATCCCACTCACCTTTCTTTGTTCAAATAGAATTTGGGTGACAATCTCCTTGATTGAATCATCCACATAGTTTGAAGATTTTGGTGGCATGTTAGCAGGAGAAGGGATGCCTCCTTTGGCTTTGCTACAAACTTGATCTTTAGCTCTCTTTGGTGTTCTTGCCTTTTTAGTGTGAGAGGCGCTTCCCCTGAGCTCGTCCAATGGTGTTGATGACATTGGCACAACAGAAATTGGAGTGGCATGAACCACGTCTTCCTGGTTGAGAACTTCTTCAGCTGTTTTAGGGTTTTGAGACATTGTTGAAGAAGATGAATGTGCAGCTTTAGGGTTTATGATTTCTGAAGGATTGCTAGTTAATGTGATTCGCTTGTGATGGTGAGATGAGACTCTTGATAGCTGATTATAAGGAGTTACTAAATAAGTAGCCGTTACAGTCCAAATGATTAGGATTGGAATTCCCAAAGATCTTGTCCAGAACAGTTTTGCCATCTGGAAATTAAGCCATGCAATGTCATATGACATGTTGGCACATCTCATTAACTGCTAGATATCACATAAACAGATTCCAAGTTTGCCCCTTAAGTTCTCAAATTGTGTAGCATCCAATGCCTTGGTAAAGATATCAGCTAACTGCAGATCTGTAGCTACATGCTCCAATGAAATCACCTTTTCTTCTACAAGATCTCTGATGAAATGATGTCTGATATCAATATGCTTTGTCCTGCTGTGTTGGATAGGATTCTTAGATATGTTGATTGCACTCAAGTTGTCACAGTACAATGTCATGACATCCTGTGGGACATTGTACTCAGTGAGCATTTGCTTCATCCAAACCAACTGAGAACAACTGCTACCTGCTGCTATGTACTCAGCTTCAGCTGTAGATAAGGATACACAATTCTGTTTCTTACTGAACCAAGAAATCAGATTGTTTCCTAGAAAGAAGCATCCTCCTGAAGTGCTTTTTCTGTCATCAGCACTTCCTGCCCAATCAGCATCACAGAAGCCAGTGAGAATAGGTTTGCAACCATGAAAATACATTATGCCATAGTCACAAGTACCATTGACATATTTAAGGATTCTCTTGACTTGATTGAGATGACTGACTTTTGGATCAGCTTGATATCTTGCACACACTCCTACTGCAAATGCAATGTCTGGTCTGCTAGCAGTCAAGTATAGCAAGCTTCCAATCATGCTTCTGTATAAGCTTTGATATACATTCTCACCCTTTTCATCTTTAGTCAGCTTTAAGTGTGTGGGGGCAGGAGTTCTCTTGTGAGCAGTATTTTCCATTCCAAATTTCTTCACTATGTTCTTGGAATACTTGCTTTGTGAGATGAACATTGAGTCCTCCATTTGCTTTATTTGCAGACCAAGAAAGTAGGTTAATTCACCTACTAGACTCATTTCAAATTCAGATTCCATCTGCTTGACAAAATGTTTGACCATCTTATCAGACATCCCACCAAACACAATGTCATCAACATATATTTGTGCAATCATGACATTTCCTTCTTCATCTTTAACAAATAGGGTTTTATCAATCCCTCATTTTCTGTATCCTTGCTTGATAAGAAATGTGGTCAGTCTTTCATACCATGCCCTTGGAGCTTGCTTCAGACCATAAAGTGCTTTCTTTAACTTGTATACATGATTTGGACAGCTTGGATCAACAAATCCTTTAGGCTGTTCTACATATACTTCTTCATTAAGATAACCATTAAGAAAGGCACTTTTCACATCCATTTGAAATAGCTTGAACTTTAAGATACAAGCAATTCCCAACAGTAGTCTTATTGATTCAAGCCTTGCTACTGGTGCAAAGGTTTCATCAAAGTCTACCCCTTCAATTTGAGTGTATCCTTGAGCCACAAGTCTAGCTTTGTTCTTTGTAACAATTCCTTGTTCATTTGACTTGTTCTTATACACCCATTTTGTACCAATCACATTTATGTCATCAGGTCTAGGTACAAGATTCCACACTTCATTCCTTGTGAATTGACCTAATTCCTCTTGCATAGCACAAATCCAGTATTCATCAGTGAGAGCTTCCTTGACATTTTTAGGTTCTATTTTGGAAACAAAACAAGAACCTGAAATCACTTCTCTTGATCTAGTGTTTACACCTCTGTTGGGATCACCAATTATTAAATCTTTGGGATGATCCTTCTGTATTCTGATGGAGGGAGGTTTGCTTAAATCTTCTGAACTTGTATCACTTTGAGTGAAGTTATATTGATCATTCTTTTCTTCAGGTTCAATCTTGATATCAGCAGATGTTCC
The DNA here is from genome assembly GCA_963966055.1 of Lathyrus aphaca. NCBI lineage: Eukaryota > Viridiplantae > Streptophyta > Magnoliopsida > Fabales > Fabaceae > Lathyrus > Lathyrus aphaca. The sequence goes on from OZ014519.1 coordinate 168,066,287, forward strand.
AACATCTTCTGGGACATCTGTAGGACCATCATCAATTATCACATTAATGGACTCCATGATGACCTTGGTTCTTGAATTAAACACTCTATATGCTCTGCTGTTTATAGAGTATCCAAGGAAAATCCCTTCATCACTTTTAGGGTCCATTTTTCTCCTTTGCTCCCTATCTGCTAAAATATAGCAGTTACTTCCAAACACATGAAAGTACTTCACAGTGGGTTTTCTGCCCTTCCAGACTTCATATATTGTGGACAAAGTTCCTTTTCTCAAGGTAACCCTGTTATGGATGTAACAGGCAGTGTTCATAGCTTCAGCCCAGAAGTACAGTGGTAACTTTTTAGCATGTATCATAGCTCTTGCAGATTCTTGAATAGTTCTATTTTTCCTCTCAACAATCCCATTTTGTTGAGGAGTGATAGGAGAAGAGTATTCATGATTGATTCCTTCTGAAGAACAGAAATCTAAGAATTTTTGATTCTCAAATTCCTTTCCATGATCACTTCTAATTCTGATCACACAGCTGGATTTTTCCCTTTGTAATCTTTGACATAATTCCTTGAATACATCAAAGACATCTGACTTTTCTTTAATGAAATTTATCCATGTATATCTTGAAAAGTCATCAACCACCACATATGCATACCTCTTACCACCAAGGCTTTCAACCTGCATAGGTCCCATGAGATCCATATGTAACAGTTCCAAAACTTTGGAAGTTGTAAGATGTTGGAGCTTTGGATGGGACATCTTGGTTTGTTTGCCTATTTGACATTCACCACATATTTTGCCATCATCAATCTTCAGTTTAGGAATACCTCTTACAGCATCCATAGATATAATCTTCTTTATGCCTCTGAAATGAAGATGACCTAGCCTTTGGTGCCATAGTTTTACTTCTTCTTCTTTAGCTAGAGAACAGATTGAAGTGGAACTGAAGTCTAGTGGCTCCCACATGTAGCAGTTGTCTTTAGACCTTGCTCCTTTCATGACAACTTCTTGCTCTTGGTTAGTCACTATGCAATCAGTTTTTGTAAAGTTTACACTGTACCCTTGATCACATAGTTGACTTATACTGATCAGGTTAGCAGTTAAACCTTTAACTAGCAATACATCATCTAGTCTTGGAACATCTTGACAGTCCAAGGTTCCAACTCCTTTGATTTCTCCTTTAGCTCCATCTCCAAAAGTTACATACCTGGATGAATGTGATTTTAAGTTCACTAGAAGGTTCTTCAATCCAGTCATGTGCCTTGAACATCCACTGTCAAAGTACCAGTCTTCTTTAGCTGATACTCTTAGTGATGTATGTGCTATATATGCAGTACTTTTCTTTGACCAGATGAGTTGAGATTTCTTTTGATTCATCTGCCCTGTGTGTTGATCAGCTGATCTCCAAGCTTGATTGTTGATCTTGGTCTTGGGTATGTGGCTTTGATCAGTCTGAGAGCTAACTTTTGGTCTCCATTCCTTCTTGATGACCTCTGTCTTTTGCTTAGGAGATTGCTGATTTCTTTGATGTTTTTGCAACACTTTCTTGGTACCTTCTGCTTTCTGCTTGGAAGGTTGCTGATACATCTGATTTGGGTATCCATGTAGCTTATAACAGTGAGGTTTGATATGCCCAAATCTTCCACAGTGATGGCATCTCCATCTTTGATACTTCTTCTTCATTTAGTTCTTTCCAGAATGTTGAGACATCTGTTGGAACATTATGTTTGTCTTTGTGTTCTGATGTTGAAGCATCTGTTGGGACATCTTGTTTGACTGTCTAATTTTTGAAGTAGCTTTGCTAGAGCTGGCTTCATCTCTGTTATATCCCAGTCCACTTTTGTCCCCTGAATGTTTATTGTTGCAGAGAATAGCATCCAGTGAATTTGAGCTGCTGTTCATCATTCTAACAGATTTGGACATATGTTCCAGCTTAGAATTGAGAAGAGTTACTTCACTTTTCAAGGTATCAATGATTACTTGATCACTTGCTTTTTCCTCTTCTAGTACTTCATTCTGCTTCTTTAGCTTTATGACCTCACTGCATATTTCAGTACTTCTCTTGTACAGGTCCTTGAAAGCTTGCTCAAGATCTGCATAAGTAAGCTCTCCACAGCTGGAATCACTATCATATTCACACAGTCCAGCTAAAGCAGTAATGTGCTTAGCTGATTCTTCTTCTGAATCTCCTGAGTCTTCATCAGACCAGGTCACAGAGAGTCCTTTCTTTTGCCTCTTTAAGTAGGTAGGACATTCAAACTTGATATGTCCATATCCTTCACATTCATGACATTTGACTCCTTTATCTTGACTGGTCTTTTCAGCATACTTTACTCTTTTGTTAGCATCATAAGATCTTCTGTTCTCAGAGTTTGTGTTTCTTCCACTAGGTTTGGATTTGCCTTCCATTCCTCTGAGAATCTGTTTGAACTGTCTTCCAAGCAAGGCAAGGTTTTCTGATAGGCTTTTATCATTTGCTGATTCATCATCCTCTTCTTCATCTGTATTTGACACTAAGGCAATGCTTTTGTTCTTTTTGGCATTTGTGTCATTTATTCCCATCTCAAAAGTTTTAAGGGAACCAATGAGTTCTTCAACTTTCATGGAGCATATGTCTTGAGCTTCTTCTATTGCAGTGACTTTCATGTCAAATCTTTTTGGCAAAGATCTGAGAATCTTTCTTACCATCTTTTCATCAGTCATCTTTTCTCCCAAAGCTCCAGAAGTATTGGCTATATCCAAGATGTTCATGTAGAACTCATGAATTGATTCATCTTCCTTCATTCTCAAGTTTTCAAACTTGGTAGTGAGAAGTTGAAGTCTTGACATTTTTACTTTTGATGTTCCTTCATGAGTTGTCTTGAGGGTATCCCACACATCTTTGGCCAGCTCACAATGATGCACAAGTCTGAAAATATTCCTATCAATGCCATTGAATAAAGCATTTAAGGCTTTTGAGTTGCCTAGTTCTGAATCTTCTTCCTCTTTACTCCATTCTTCTTCACGTTTCAAAACTTTTGATCCATCTTTGGTGTCTTGGACAGGATGTTTCCATCCAACATTTACTGCTCTCCATGCCCTGTTGTCAAGTGATTTTAAGAATGCAATCATTCTTGGCTTCCAGTAGTCATAATTAGATCCATCCAGTATAGGTGGTCTATTTACTGACCCTATATCTCTGTCCATGTTACAGAATTTGTTTTCCCTAGATCTCACCCAGTATAAACAGGCAGGGTGCCTGCTCTGATGCCAATTGAAATTCTGTAATGAGATGTCCTAAGAGATGTCCCAACACTTAATAGGACATTTGACAAATTTAACCAAAACTTAAACAGCAAGAAAAGTAAACAACACAGAAGTTTGTTAACCCAGTTCAGTGTATAACCACACCTACATCTGGAGGCTACCAAGCCAGGAGGAAATCCACTATTAGTAATATTAATTCTAGACTTAAACCACCCTGTTTAATCTATCACTTAATACTTACCCAATGCAATTTCTACCTAAGACTCACTTAGATAAGAGTACCCTACTCACTCCCCCTTAATCACCCAGTGATCAAGTTTACAAGTTTACTGAAATTGAAGACATCCTTCAAACAAAACAGCTTGATCTTACTTAACAGTTTCAATCAAGTCAAAAATGCACTTTTGCTTAAAAGCTCATAAAGTGGTACATAAAATACAACCTGCTATTAAAACTCTAGACACCCTATTTTGTCTTCTGTAATTCGTTCTCAATTCTATGAGTTTCTGTTGTTTAAATAGGTCTCTGAATTTTGGGCTTTCTGTAGAATGATCCAGCCCTAATGTGCAGCAGCTGTCACCTTGAATTTAGGGTTTGTTACCTCCTATATTCTAGGTGCATTAGGTCTTCTGTTTTAATCTGAATCTTCAATTTAAAACTCCCTACAGATGCGCCTTGTTCTGTTTTATATCCATCATTAATTAAATCCAGATAATTCTCCTTAAATATCTCTGATCTGTTAATCAATAATTAATTCTGGTAGCAGGTCTGAGATGTCTCAACATCTGTTGGGACATCCTGACAAAACTGAACTTAGTCATTTACACAATGTCCCAACATCTGATGAGACATCCTGAAATAAGTTCACATACTCTGTTTGCTAATGTCCCAACATCTGATAGGACATTCTGAACTGAATTTAACATTTCTTGTTTGGTCAAAAATTCTGCCAATTCTTAAACATCTACAATCATGTTCATCCCATAGAATGTATAAACATCAAAACACTCACCTCATATATTTATTTCATCATAGCATCATTAAGAAACATCACTAATACATTTTAAAATCCTCATAATAACATAATGCACATGACCATCAATACATAAGCAATCAACACATAATCATCATACAAGTTTCAACCTATAATTAACATCATAACAGAACAACACCCTATCGTTATCCTCTATATCAACATAAGTATCATATCATATTCAATACATAGCCACATCTTTACAACAATGATACCACACAACATTCGCGAAAAATTCCTAGGATGACAGAACTTCTCCCACTATGATTTCACACCCTTAAACTACATTTTTAACCCCAATAACCCTAGTTTAAGTCATTAAAACCCCTATCTAACACATATACATCAATCACAACAAACATCTAAAAACAAATCATTAAAATTCATCAATTCTACATCTTTAATCCTAGGTTTTCCCTTTAAACCCCAAAATCCCCAATAGCATCTAACTATATATCATCCACATTGAAATTCCATACTCCCCATACCTTAGAATGTTGTTTTCTTTAAATCTTCCCTTGAAATCATCGGAGTTCTCCTATTCCTTAGCCCCTTCTCCCTTGTTCTTCAAAGCTCTTGCCTCTTTTCTCCAAATGTTACGAATAATGAGTTTCTCAACTCTATTCTCCTTCAAATACTCCTAATTGGATTCTCCCTATTTTACACTCACTTATCCATCACCAATGACCATAAAACCCTCATTACTTCTAACATTCTTATTTTAATTAATAAAGAATAATTTGAATAATATCATATAATTATTCTAACTATTAATATTATTAAAATAATTTCACCACAATGCCTCGTGCCACATAACCATATTTCGTCAAAATCACCTTATATCCTCAAATAAGAAATAAGAAATCATAATAGAATTTGGGATGTTACAACTCTCCCCCACTTAAATAGTTTTTTTCCCTCGAAAAATGCCTAAGAAAAATAGAGTCGGATATAACTCCCTCACCTGATCTTCATTCCCCTCATGTCCAACACATAATCCATCAATAAATCCTCCAAGTACTTAATACTCCTCCCTATTTGACCACCAAATCAACTTTTACAAATCTTGATACAACTTTGTAGAACCATGATGAATGCTCAATCTACTACGACGCCCTTCCTCTAAAATACTCTTATTAATTTCCGAACATCTGGAATACACACTCTGTCACGGAACCTCATCACATCATTCTCATCAATTCAAAATTCACATCCATTACCCTGGTTAATCAAGGTCAGTTGATCCACCAACTTCAAATCAGATTGTTGTCTTGCTCGGATTTCTTCCATAATGTCATTAATCAATTTCGACATTCTCGGTGACACACTGTCAGAGGTCGTCTCACACATAAATCCGATATCACTTAATCGCTCAATCATTTCATGTTCTCTCACCATAAGCATTGACATGTGCAATGTCTTCCTCCTCAAGGCATCAGTCCCTGAATTTGCTTTAATATCTTAAGCCAACAAATAATTCTTCCAAATCTCATTACCAACATCACAACTGTTGATTCCTAATCATAGGTAGGATTATTTCTTCTCTTGTTTCCCAGTAGTCTTGACTCATAAGTAATAACACACATAGGGTTCATCTTAACATATCACAATGAACCAGATAAAACACATTCTAATTAAGCAAGGTCAATACCGAAGCGGTAGTCAACTTCTCTAATCACATGAATTCTTTTCACATGCGTAATACCCTAAAATTCGACCTCTTATTTATTGCCAACCTCAGGTGGATTATGCTTCGTCATCTTGCATATCCGTTCATACTGTATTGCATTCAAAATAAAAATAAAAATAAATCATCATCATTCAGATGTGCATGAGGTATGTGACCAAGTGATACTTGTCAATCTTTGGAGCTCAAGGAAGAAAATAATACTACAGAAATAACCTGGTCCATTTCCAAGCTAACCCACCAAATAAAAGAAGAGTTAAAATTTTTATGCCGTTAACCGGTTAACGCCTGAGGTTAACCAGTTAACAGGCGCGGATTTTTAATAAAAAAACTCACAAAGTGGTTGATTTTCACATTTCCCTCCACTTTTTTTCCTTCATTTTTGCACCTTGTTTCACACTTCATTTTTCACTTCACTTCACTTGAAACTTCTACGACATTCTAGATCTTTCCACACTCTTCCAAGGAGTATTCCAAGGAATATTCCCTAAACCCTAAACAACTTTAACTAACTCCTACCCTTAGCTTAGGACCCAAGCCTAAAACCTAACCTAACCCTCACCCCAAACCTAACCACTTTAAAAATATTTCTTCACTACAAAAAAAAAAGGTTGTCTTCATTTGCACCATTTTTCTCAATTTCTCTTCATCTCTCTCAAAAATTTTCCTCCATTTTCAACCTTCACCAAAAGCTTCTTCACAAAATCTTCTTCAAGTTTTACATTGAAACTTGAGGAGTTTGAACCTAAACCTCCATTCAAGCATCTATTTCATAGCTTATTGGATAAGTTGCAAGTTGTTTTGGATTGATTTGAGCTTATTGGAAGTGATTTTGCAAGTGTTCATCAAGATCTCCACCAATTGCATTTATTTTGCATTTCGCGGATCGAAGTTTGAAGCCTCCGGTTTTCTCTTCTCTCGCTTTTCGATCAACTTGCAACAATCACCAAAGCAATCCTCCAGTTTGTAGGTTGATGAATCCAAAACCGCTTTTCGCTTTTAATTTATTCACTTCATCTTGCTGTATGGAATTCTTTGATTATTGCTTGCGTTCTTGATCGTTGTTATGATTTTCTTGCGATTTTCTTATTTTGATTGTTAGTAGCTAGATTTGTAGCTTATTATTGATTTTCATAGGTGTTAAGAATCCCTATTTGAGTAGAAAATTCGTGCTAGCATGTTCATGAATGTATTAGGAAGATTTGGAAGTTGGTTTATGGCTAAAAGTGCTTATTTCATAGTTGTTTGTTGCATTTTGTTCAGTGTTAACCGGCTAACACGTTATATTTTTCCCCTGGATTTTGATTTTTTAAGTCGTTAACCGGTTAACCCAGAGCGTTAACCGGTTAACGTTGTTTGATTTTGAAAAATCAGCTTGTTTCATGGCATGTTCTTGCATAGTTCCTCCTTTAATCATCACAGCTTGATAGATCATGATTTTAGTGAATTTTTAGGATCACTTTATATGCATGTTTATGTAGTTTAGGTAGCTTTCAACATGCGTTTGGTTAGTTTCCGTTTTGTGCATAAATGTTGCATAATATGTGCATAACACTTTGTGACCATTGTTTGCATAATTGAGCATCTTTCATAGCATAATAACAAACATGTATACCACTGGTTTTGCATTGCATCATGGAGCCATTCACATCTTGATCCATTTTTGTGCATATTGAAAATCACATAATCTAAAAAAGAATCACATAAATCATTTAACTTGCATCATTTTGCATGTTGTTGTGACATTTCCTTATCAATAATCCATTGCATTTTTATTGCATAACCTTGCATATTCTTGCATTACTTGATTGCATTAAAATTCATTTTTGTGCATATTTGAAACATTCAAATATGTCTTGTTTCCATAGTTGTATTTTGATGCAGTGGCTGTAAAAACATGTTGCATTTATGCTGTTTTGATTTTTACACGTGTCTTGCATGCTGTTTGTTAGCTGTAAAAAGTTGTTTGCATTTTGCACTGCATTTGGTAGCTATTTATCCTTTAGGAGTGTAAACACCCCAAATTTGCCCTCACCCATTCACACCACGGCTTGTGATATCCTCATATACATAATTTCAATCATAGCATCCCATATTGCATATTTGCTTCACTACATTGTTTCAAAGTCATCTGCATCTAGGGTTTGTGATCTGAGCAATCCAAGAGCCATTTGAGCCACTCCAAAGGTCTTTAATCACTTCAAAGGGATCCATGTATGTTCAAGCATCATATTGTATCCTCTCAAAGTCAAGAATGTCAAAAAATCACAAGAACTGAGATTGGCATGGAAGTAGAGCCAGGTTTGACTGCACAGATGACCTAGAATTAGGGTTTTGGTTTCAAAGGCCATAACTCCAAAAAATTTTGTCATTCTTGTTTCTATTGGTATCTATATGTTATAGAGATCATGCATATCAATTTTCATGAAGAAATTCAATGGGGAAGGCATCTGATCAAGAGTTGACTTTTTGAGCAAGTCAGTGCAAAATCAGGGCATCTGAGGCCCTCAATGACCCAACCAAAGGGTGTTCTTCATCATTTTGATTATGTATGATCTTTATTTGATCATAGAAGATGTTAGAAGTTCACAAAATTGAAGAATTTCAAGCCATTTGCAAAGTTGACTTTTTGGGAAAATGACTTGTAATGGAAACTTGCCATTTTGGGAAACTTTTTCAACCCTTGCTTTTTGATTCAAAAATGCTTCAAATGGGAAAACTTTGGTCATGAAAGTTGTAGAATGGATCATTACCTTTCAAAAAGTACAAGAACTTGTCCTAATTCATTTTGGATCAAAAGTTATGGCTTGTCAAAGTTGGGAAAAATCACATAATTTTAAGTTTTCTACCAAAGAGGCAAAGTTGCAAAATCCCTTGCCAAGGCAAATTGAGACCTCAAATGGACTTCTAATCTTTACACAAACATGAACCAAGGCCTAAGGATCAGATTGCATCAAAAGTTCACTCATTTTCATGACTTGTGGATCAAGAAACTTCAAAAGGGCCAAAATTGAACAAAGTTGCAAAACCTCACTCAAACCCTAATCCATGTGCTGGCTGACTTCAAATCTGATCCTAGGGCTCTCCACACTTCTTGCTGCGCAGGACACCCCTCTTGTCCTTGGCTAGCCATGAGCCCATACCTCTCTTACACAAAGCTTGACTTTTTTGCAAAAGACCCATACCAATCACCATAGGCCACCAACAACTCTCTGACCTATCACCACTTGATAAGTGGACCAAATGCAGCATAACACACCACACACTCAAGCCTGAAACAGATCATAAGCCATAGTTCAAAGTTTATTCCTCATATGCAACTTCCTTCGAAATACACTCCACAAGCATCAAACATTCAAACAAACTTCACAAAACATCTCAGCACACTCCCCTGATCATTTCCCTGCCCTCATTCATCCCTGAAACATCCTCAAACTGAAACACGATTTCCTCACCTCACTGAGCAGAACTTCTGCAAACTCACAAACCAACTATTATAAACTCCAACCAAGCTTCATAACTTCATCAAGAGAACCATTGGGATCATTTTGAGGCAAAGAGGCAGGCAGAAAGCTCTTGGGTTGAAAGCTTCGATTCAGGTAGCCATGGAAATTCATTTTTCCAGAACTCTTATTTCTTGTTTCTAAAATGATCTACATGCTTCCCTGAGTTCACTGAACCTTTTATTTTTGAAAATGATTGAGTTTTGAGGTTGTATGCTTGTTCTGAAACTTTGCCCGTGAAATGCTTTTTGTTTTGATTCTTGAGTTTGAGTGAAAATAAATGATTTTGATTGCTGGATTCTTGTTTAGAGTGGTCTAATGATTGATTCTGGAGAGATTTGTGAAGTTTCATGGCGTATTAAGAGAGATTGAGTGAGGACCTTGCCGGAGAAGATGACCGGAACACTGTTCCGGTCATCTGAGAGTGATTAGGGTTTTGGATTAGGGCTTAATCATAATTAGGCCAGTTTGAATTCTGGCCGTCCATTCGCGCGCCAAGTCAATTCCCGCCCCCTGACTTTGAATCTGGACCTTTGGATGATTTGACTTTCCTATTTTCTCATTAAAATCATTTTTAAATTCATTTGTTTTGTATTTAATTTGTACGAATTATTAAAAATAGCAAAAAAATGTTTAAAAATTATGAAAATTTTTGTCAAGGTTTTCATTATTTTTTCAGAACATAAAAATATTTTTATTTTTATTTTTTGCATTAAAATTTATTTTAAATCATTTAAAAGATTATTTTTAACTAATTAATGAAAATTAATTAATTAAAAATACTTTTAGGTATTTAAAAATCACAAAAAAATTCATGTAACCTTTAAAAACATTTAGAAACATTGTCCAACTCACAAACCAAATTTCTTTTTTGTTCTTGATGCCTTTTGATAATTTTCTTTGGATTTAATTTCATTTCAAGGCATTATTTTGTTTCAAACTTCAAAAATTCATTTCTGCCTAACCATTGAGAGTTGGACAATGATTCTTTTTGCATTGCATCTTGTATAGCATGTAGTTTATAGGATAAATTTGGCATGAATTGATCTTGCATTTTCAATTTGTTTTGCACTTTTCTTGACAAGGTACCTTAAAACCCTAGCAATCTTAGGAAATTAATAACTCTCACTAGGTTAAGAATTGGATCCCCTCCTTTGGGCAGTGAGTTTGTATAGGTTTAGGGTTTCTTTGGTTTAATTTTCAAATTTTTATCATGTTATTTACTTCTGGTTTTGAATTTTTGTTTTGTGTGATGCATATAACCCTAATTTGTGCCTTCCCTTGCATCCATCTCTCATTTTCTTGCATCCATTTACTTGCCATGACATTTTGTGCATTCTTTTGATTCATAATACATCTTAGGACATATTAGAACCATGTTTGATCATTGCATCTTTCATTTTCCATGTTGTATGTCATTTGCATTCCATAACTTTTCATGTATGTTCATGGTTCTAAGCATGTCTCTCTTGCATCCATATGTTTGTATGATCATTCTAATGCCTTGCCTCATGATTGCATCATCTCTTAGCATCATTAACATCATACTCATGCTTCTGGTTTTGGTTTGCATCATCACATTTCACCTCATTTTGCATTGCATTTCATTTCTTTTGCTAACATTTCAGGTGGTAAGTTGTTTGAGAAGTGAATTTGCCTTCACTTCTCATAATCTCTTTTCATCTTTCTTATGCATCATTGCTGCATTTTTGTATGTGTATTGGATTGAGCTTGCTCATTCTTGTCTATCTTACCTTCTTTCTTCAAGCAACTTGACTTCTTGAGTGAAGCAAGTTGTCTTGCATCTCTTTGCTCCTCTCATCTGCTTCTCTCCTTGGTGGCCCTTTGAAGATTTCTCTCTTAAGCCTCACAAACCCTAGGAATGACCAAGCATGATAACAATTAGGGTTTGATTAGTCCCCCACTTAGCTTTTACCTTTGTGTCTCTTTGAGTCTTCTCTTCTCATCTCATAATCAGGGACTAAACCCTAAAGGCTTTAAGGCTTTGTGATTACGCTTATGCCTGCATCCTTCTATTAGGATGGAGTGTATAACTTTAATCCTAAGTGTTAAACCCTTAATGTGTTTAAATCCTTTAATTAATTCACATAATAACCATCAAGACATCAAGCTTGTAACTTGGGCCTTGCATTAGGGTTCTAATTCTTCCTTAATTGGTTAAGAAGGACTAACCCTAGTGTTAATGGACAAGTCCCCCTCAAGTTGTCTTACAAACCATAAAACTCACTTCTTCATCTTATCATTAACTAAAATCCATCTAATAAAGGCTTTGTTTTGTCATGAGGTTAATCCCTAATCATGGATTAAGTTGACGAGCTTTCCCCAGCTTAAACATTCTCATCTATTATCCTTCTATTAGGATAGTGTAATGAGTCTGTTTAATCCCTGATTATGGCTTAAACTCATTCCTTAACACTAAACAAAAACAACAAAAACATCTAAATAATAACAAGTAGGTTAATGATCTTAATCCTACACCATGGTGATTAAGTGTGAGATGCTGACTTCATACTTAAGGTATTCTCATTACCCCTAATCAGAGGGAGGATGTGATGAGTTTACTAACCCTTGGTTTAGGCTTAAGCTCATTTTCTTATGACAAAACTCCAAAAACAATAAAAGACTGAAAATACAGAAACAAACAATAACCGTCTCCTCCGGGATTCTTTTCTTACCTCAATCACTCACAAACGAGAACTTGCTTCTTCCGTCTAATGCAAGACAGTTTGCACCTGAGCCAGACAGGTCATACACTTGAGCATAGACAAGCAAGCAGTTCACAAGTCAATTTATCTTTCAGTCTCTTTGGGTCGAACTACGGTGTTCTGACTTCCTCATTGCACGAGAAGATACGTAGGCATAACTTAACAGTTATCGAACAAAAGTCTCTGTATATTCCCCCCTCTTCCAGCATTATTCTTTAAGCCTCATAGTCTTGAGCATTTCATTCTTGTTCTTACACTAACACTTTATATACTTCACTTCACATTTATTTTACACTGACACTTGCATTCTTTCCAGCTTTGATACACATATAAGCACTGACACTATCCCTTTAAAACACAAATCTTTTAAGCGTGGATCCCGTCGAGTACGGCGGACAATCTGGGTGCTAATACCTTCCCAGGTTGTAACCAACCCCCTTTCTCAGTCTCTCTGGTTCGCAACCGTCTTATCCATATCTTTCTAGGTCTATGCAGCATTACCTTTCCTCCGGGATAAAAATGCCTAGCTGGCGACTCTATTCATCCTTCCTCCTTTTCGCCGACCGTTCGCGTCTGTACCCCTCTTGACCTGAGGTGTCATTTGGTGGGAGCGACAGCTTGGCGACTCTGCTGGGGACCCTTATACTGTAACCAGGGCTTCTGGTTCTTTTTGTGGGTTCCTCCTAGTGCTTGTTTGATTTGTGTTTACTGGGGTGTTATGTGCTAATTGTGTTTGTATTTATTTTGTTTACTGCTTTATGTACAGTTATTTATTGCTTTCTTTACAGCTTTATATACATCATACTGTCATACTGTTATCTGGCTGGATCTGGTTTTTGTCTTGATGGGTGGGGTTTCATTGAGAGTTTAAGGTCCTATACCTGGGACCTGAGTGACACCTAGGCTAGAGTGGTTCATGTTCTTTCCCATTCCATTTCGGTCTGGTGCGGGAATATGAAACACGGTTCAGATGTGGGTTTCTTCTTGAGAACTCTGTGCTACAGATTTCCTGTAGTGCTAGGGCTATCTGGGAAGCCTGCTAAGTCTGGATGACCTTTATTATGACCTTCAGAAACTGAGGTGAATTAGAGGAGGATCTTTTATGGTTATTGTAAACACTGTACCTCCGGGTTAGAAGTGTTTACACTTCTCATAACTGATCCAAGTCTGAGGATCCTTGTTTTAGAACACCACCTGTGAGGGGGTTGGGCTGTTTACAGGTTTGCAGGAACCCTTGGCCACATCATACCCTGATACTTTTTGTGTTTAAGAATGCTTCACTTTGGACAGTTCTTGTGATTTAACCCTGGACATGTGACTCTTTATTTGAGTCCCCCACCTTGGTTACTGGACTTCTGAACCTCCATCTGGACTTCTTGGACATACATGGACTTATATCAAGACAGTAATCAGATCTAGCTTGATCACAAACCCTTGCATATCATTTGCATACTCATCATTGCATCATTTAACATTTGTTTATTTGTTTTTCAGGGTATCCATATTACATTTGGCTTGGTTTTGACCCCTTCATCTGCATAGACCCCTGTTCATCAGCTATCTGCTTCAGTTATCTTCATCAGTTGCCTGCTTCAGTTATTTCCATCACCAGCCTCAGCCTATCAGTGGCTCATCTCCAGTATCAGTCTTCATCATCAGCATCTGTTTTCAGCTCTTCAGCAGTCATGGCACCCAAGAAGAGCAACATTTCATACCATTTCTTTGAGCCTGTGCTGGCTGGCATCAGGCAGGTCCAGGCACTTATCACTCCAGACCACATCCCATTATTCAGAGAGCATTATGGAGGCATACTTGATATGGTTATGGACTTGGACCCTTCTCATAGGAGTTTGATTCACACTTGCCTACAGTTCTATGATCCTCCTTTGAGATGCTTCACTTTCCAGAATTTTCAGTTGGGACCTTTGCTGGAGGAGTTCTCATAATTGATTGGAGTACCTGTCAGGGGTGATATCCCCTTCAACCCAGAGATGGCTTCTCCCAGCAATGGAGAAGTGGCAAAAGCACTGTACCTGGAGCCTATTCTTATTGAGCAGAACATGACCACAAAGGCTGGGATCCCTGGTTTGCACTTAGACTTTCTGACTTCTCAGGCCATCCTGAAGGCCTCCTTGGGAGAATGGAAAACAGTTTGTGCATTGTTAGCCCTCAGTATATATGGGGTTATACTTTTTGCAGATGAGCCCAAGTTTATCAGCAAGAATGCTATTCATCTCTTCCTTTTGAGGAACCCAGTGCCCACCTTGCTGGGAGATTTCTATTATTCTGTTAACCAAAGGAATGAGAAGCAGAGAGGGAGGTTGGTAAGGTGTTGTGCTCCTCTATTTCATACCTGGCTGCTTAAACACTTACCCAAGACTGATGCTTTCCTAAATCCTCACCAACAGAAGAATTGGGCTAGGAGACTTATTGCTTTAACTTCAGATGACATCAGATGGTGCACCCAGAGCACCAAAGGCAGGGACATAATTACTAGCTGTGGGCAGTACCCCAATGTACCTCTAATAGGAGTGAAGGGTTGCATCAACTACAATCCTTTGCTGTTTAAGAGACAATTGGGCTATGCTTTGGTTCACCCTCCTAGAGTGCAAGACTTGGCTGAAACCCTGTATTGTGAGATAAAGCCTAATCTAGCTGTTGTCAGACAAGCATCCTGGGCTTGGGACAACATCCAGACCAAAGGGATGGCCATTCTTGGGAGATGCAATAATGTGGCTTCAGCTCAGTATTATGAATGTTCCCATGCTAGAGCTCAGATTTCTGGGATGCCTTTCACCATTGAGGATGCACCTGGACCATCCACAGTACCACCTCCAGCCACTGTCAGCCTGGAAGAATTTAAGAAACTGAAGGAGAGGAATGAGAATCTGTCTCAAGCTCTGAAGAAGACCCTCTGGGAGAAGAGTGATGGTCGTCTAGACATTGAGAGGTTGGAGAAGCTTAAGGTGGAGCATCTAGCCAGGATTGAGAAAGCAGAGGACTACATCAAGAAATCAAGAGCAGGAGAACAAATTCTGAAGAATGCCTGTAAAGAGGCCCAGTTTCAGAAGGCTAGGACTGATCTCTATCTGAAAGAAAGTCAAGATAGGTGGGTCAGAATCACTGAAGCTCGCACTCAGGAGGATAAGAGGATTCAAGCAAGGATTGGGCAGTTGGAGGCTAATGAAAAGAAACAACAGGAGGCTCTGCTAGCAGCCCAGAGGGAAATCTCAGAATTGAAGATTAGGGCTGGTGTGAAGAGGTCGAAGGACCAAGACAGGCACAAGAAGCTGACCACTGCTATTGCCACCAGAAACCTTCTCATCAGGAACATCACAGAGCATCCGGCTGGTCCTGTAACTGAAGCACTTTTGAAGGAGGTCAAGGAAGATGAGTTTGGCTTAGATGTCTGATTTCTTTGTTTGTTGTTATTTCCATTTGATGTACTTTTCTTTTATGTTGTATTTTTGACCCCACAGGGGCATGTGTTGTAAAAACAAACTATGTATGATCCACCTTTTGTAATATATTTGTTAGTTTGTTTCACTAAGTTTTCTCTTTCTCAAGCAATAACAAAGCATACTCCTCAGGGTCTGGAAAGGTCAAAACCAAATGCCAAGCTGGATACCTTGGAAACAAATAAGCATGCTGCATTGCATACTAACTTTTGTTTTGTTTTGTAGGTTTTTGTTTTGTTTGTTACTAACTCTGTTGTGGTTCAGGAATTATTGCTCGCCGTCGGGTGTTCCCTCTCAACCGTCCGCACAGATATCCTACTCGCAACAACCTTCCTGCTATCCAGATGGACCAAGTACAGCAATATCTGACAGAGGTCAGAACCCAGATGGCTAATGAAAGGCTGGAGATGAGAAACCAAATGACCCAGTTCATGGAAGTAATGAATGGCTTGGCTCAAAGTCAAGAAAGGTTGAGGGCATTGGTAGAAAGACAGACCCCGGAGGAACCTCCTCTAGGAACTGGAGGAACAAGTAACAATGAAAGGGGTCAGCCTCATGTTAATCCACCAGTATATGGGCCTCATCTACATCCGGAAGTTAACATCCCGGGTAATGTGCAAGGAAATACTACTGGAGGAAGAGTCTTACAAGAAGACCCCCAGGAAGAGCAGTTCACTGTGATGGGAGCTGGGGACGAAGTTTATGATAGGAGGCTTGAAGAAATTGCTGAGAAGTTGAGATCTCTGGAGTCTCAAAATTCCCTAGGTTTTGATGTTATGGATATGGGGTTAGTGGATGGGGTAAGGATTCCCCACAAGTTTAAACCCCCGTGTTTCGAGAAATACAATGGAACTTCCTGTCCACGAACTCACTTGCAGTCCTTTCTGGGGAGACTTAAGGCATACACCATGGATGAAAAACTGTGGATGTTTTACTTTGAAGACAGTTTGACTGGGGCTTCAAGGGAGTGGTACTCTCACTTGACTAGAGCTACTATCAGGTGCTGGAAGGACCTAGCTGAAGCTTTCATCAGGCAGTACCAATACAATCTGGACATGGCTCCTAACAGAACCCTCCTGATGGGAATGTCTCAATCCTCCAGAGAAAGCTTCAGGGAATATGCCCAGAGGTGGAGACAGCTTGCTGCTGCTGTCCAACCACCCATGTCGGAAAGAGAAATAGCCGACATGTTTATGAACACTCTGCAAGGAACATATATTGATAGGCTAGCTGCCTTTTCTTCCACCAGCTTCGCTGACGTAGTTATAGCTGGAGAAAGAATTGAGAGCCTTCTGAAGATGGGCAAAATTACTGATAATGGTGCAAGTTCGTCGAGTAATCCCAGGAAGCCTTTTGTGGGACCAAGAAGAACCGGCGAGGCAAATGCCATTTATGCCAACAGGGGTAGACCTCAGCATGTCCACAGATCAGTAGCAGCTGTCACTATTCCAGCTCCGATTCCTCAGCAACCAGCATATCAACCTCAACAACAACCACACTATCAGCAGCAAGTTCAGTATCCACCACAGAGGACTTACAACAACAACAACAACAGCAATCAACAACAAAGACCCTTTCAGCAAAGACCATCACAGGCAAATAGGGTGATTGATCCAATCCCTATGCCTTGCGCCGCTTTATTGCCACAACTCCTGAAACTCAACTTGGTTGAATTAAGGACATTGGCGCCTCCAGATCCTTCCAATGTTCCAAGAAATTACGATGTCAACGCCAGATGTGCTTTCCACTCCAATGCACCTGGCCACAATACAGAGAAATGCAGGGCTTTACAAATGAAAGTGCAAGATCTGGTGGATTCTAAAGCCCTCAAATTTGCACCCCCTCCAAATGTCAACAAGAATCCCATGCCCAATCATGGAGGGCCAAGAATTAATGCCATTGAGGAAGACAAGCCATCTTTCTTAATCACCAGTGTTGGGCAGATTCGAACACCTCTGGTCGAAATTAAAGCTCAGCTTCTAGAGTGCCAGATGTTCCCCGGGTGTGAGCTCGTTTGTGGTTATTGAAACATTTCGGTCAACGGGTGTGATAACTTGAGAAGCGGCATAGATGGTCTTATCAAAAGTGGTATACTTCAAATCACAACAACGGCTCCTACAAATCCATCAATCCCTCTGACAACAATTCCTGACTCTTCTACAACTGCAACAACAATCACTCCGACCAATTCATCGATATCATCAACAATGGCTCCGTCCATCACTTCAACAAATCAGATGTCAACAGCCATTTCTTCTACAACATCAGCACCCCTTTATTCAGCAGAATCTTCTACAACGCCAACAGAAATTAATGAAGATATCTCAGCAGTCACCATTTACTATGACCCATCAAATGTTCCTCCAAACAACAACTTTCAACAACAAGCAGTGGCATCTCCTGCCCGGTCACCAGTCACCATCTACTACGATCCGCACACCATTTCAGTACCTTCCTCTGCAGCAGTCAGTCCAGTTACCATTACGGTGCCTGGACCAGTTCCATATGAAAGCAGTAATGCCATACCTTGGCATTATGGCTCTGACCTCTACTGCAACGGGGAGAAAATCACTTTGGATTCTTCAACCTCTTCTCCACAGATTGATAATGTTGGGGGAGGCGGAGGCTTCACCAGAAGCGGACGCCTTTTTGCCTCACAAACTCAAAGACCTAATACCGAAGCAGAAGCTGCTGCCAAAGCAAAGGGAAAGAGTGTGGTATTTGAAGAACCAATTGTCAAAGAAACTCAGAAGACATCTTTTGAGCAAGATGTAGATGAGTTCATGAGAATCATAAAGAGAAGTGATTACAAGGTGGTGGATCAGCTTCACCAGACTCCCTCAAAGATCTCCATATTATCCCTGTTGATGTGTTCTGAAGCTCACAGGAATGCATTACTGAAAGTCTTGCACGCAGTATACGTGCCAGAAGAGATCACTGTTAATCAGCTAGAAACTGTGGTGGCAAATGTCAACACCAGTCATGGATTGGGCTTTACCAATGCTGACTTAACAACTGAGGGACGTAACCACAACAAAGCTTTACACATCACTCTAGAATGTAAGGGTCATGTTCTATCCCATGTACTGGTGGACACTGGGTCTTCACTCAATGTTCTACCAAAGAAAGCCTTAGTGAAGCTGGAGTATGATGGCTTGGCATTACGTCCGAGTAATTTGGTGGTGAGAGCTTTCGATGGCTCTAAAAGATCAGTGCTAGGGGAGATTGATATGCCTGTGATGATTGGCCCGCAGACCTTCAAAATTACCTTCTATGTGATGGACATTCAGCCGGCCTACAGCTTTTTGTTGGGTAGACCTTGGATCCATGCCGCTGGTGCTGTTACGTCTACCCTTCACCAGAAGCTGAAATTCGAGTGGGAAGGCCAGATCATCACCATCTGTGGTGAAGAGGACATCTTTGTTAGCCATCTGGCTACGTACAAGTATATTGAGATGGATGGAGAAATCCATAAAACCATGAGCCAGGGATTTGAGGCCCTGAACATAAATGAAGCATCTGCTGTACTGGGAACCTCCATGACGTCTTATCAGCAAGCCAGGAAGGTTGTTGAATAGGGTACTGCCCAAGGCTGGGGCAAGCTGTTACCTGTGGAGAAGAAGGAGGACAGATTTGGGTTGGGTTACAAACCAACTCAACAAGATCAATCAGAGGCTGCCAAGAAGCCCAACTTTGTCAGCGGGGGGATGCTCACCTCGGATGCAGTGAACAACTTGGAAGATGAGTCGGAAGATGAGCGCAACCTGGAGAGCTGGATACGTCCAAGGGTCCCGGGGAGCCGTATCTCAAACTGGTCTTCCCAGGAAATTATAAGGGTTACTTCTACAGAGTAATTATTATTTCCTGTATATTTTAAGCATGCATCAAGTCTTGCATCTTGCCCAAGATGTCAAGACTCATTTTGTAACCGGGCCATCTTGTAATTTTGTGCAAACAGATCAATCAATGAATATCGGACATCTTTTGCAAATGAGTCTTTTTCTTTTCCGCTCACTGTTTTTCATTTTTTTCTTTTTGTACAAAAATAAAAATGGCAATGTTTTCAAAATGATAACTTTACTTCACTTTTTCTAAACAAGATTAAAATTGATCACTAAAACGAACAATCTAAACCCTTGCAGAGAGTGCCTTTCAGACTGCACCGACAACAACGCTACTATGGCTTCGTATGACTTTGACAATCCAATCAATCAAGCTGATGAAGGGGTTGAAGAAGATTATGAGCTTCCTGAAGAGCTAGCCAGGTTGTTAAGGCAAGAGGAGAAGGTTATCACTCCTCATCAGAAAGAGGTCGAAACGATTAATCTTGGTACGGATGAAGATGTGAAAGAGGTTAAGATCGGGGCCTGCTTACAAGACTCACTGAAAGAGCAACTGATTGACCTGCTTCGTGAATATGTGGATGTGTTTGCTTGGTCTTATCAGGATATGCCAGGGTTGGACACCGATATTGTTATGCACAAGCTGCCTTTAAGAGAAGATTGCTCACCGGTCAAACAGAAACTGCGCCGTACTCGCCCAGATATGGCAATGAAGATCAAAGAAGAGGTACAAAAACAGTGGGACACCGGGTTCCTTGCTGTAACTAGCTATCCGCCGTGGGTCGCTAATATTGTACCTGTGCCTAAGAAGGATTGCAAGGTGAGGATGTGTGTGGATTACCGGGATCTGAACAGAGCCAGCCCGAAAGATGACTTCCCTTTACCTTACATTGATGTATTGGTGGATAATACGGCTCAGTTCTCGGTGTTCTCCTTCATGGACGGATTTTCAGGATACAATCAGATCAAAATGTCACCTGAAGACATAGAGAAGACAACTTTCATCACACCCTGGGGCACGTTCTGTTACAAGGTGATGCCATTCGGACTGAAGAATGCTGGTGCTACTTATCAACGGGCTATGGTAACATTATTCCATGACATGATCCATAAAGAAATTGAATGTTATGTGGATGACATGATTGCCAAGTCCATCACAGAAGAAGACCACCTGGTAAATCTGCTGAAGTTATTCAAGCGTCTGAGGAAGTACCTGTCGCTCCCACCAAATGAAGTCGGGTCAAATGGGGTACAGACGCGAACGGTCGGCGAAAGGAGGATGTGAGAACACACAGGAGTGAACTCACAGGGAATGAAAAGAGTCGCCAGCTAGGCATTTTTATCCCGAAGGAAAGGTAATGCTGCATAAACCTAGAAAGATATGGATAAGACGGTTTGCGAACCAGAGAGAGTGAGAAAGGGGGTTGGTTACAACCTGGGAAGGTATTAGAACCCAGATTGTCCGCCGTACTCGACGGGATCCACGCTTAAAAGATTTGTGTTTTAAAGGGGTAGTGTCAGTGCAATCTGTGTATCAAGGCTGGAAAAGAATGCAAGTGTCAGTGTAAAAGAAGTGTGAAGTGCATAAATGAAGTGTCAGTGTAAGAAAAGGAATAAGATGCTCAAGATAATGAGGCTAAAGAATAAAGCTGGAAAGAGGGGGAATATACAGAGACTTTTGTTCGATAACTGTTAAGTTATGCCTACGTATCCTCTCGTGCAATGAGGAAGTCAGAACACCGTAGTTCGACCCAAAGAGACTGAAAGATGAATTGACTTGTGAACTGCTTACTTGTCTATGCTCAAGTGTATGACCTGTCTGGCTCAGGTGCAAACTGTCTTGCATTAGACGGAAGAAGCAAGTTCTCGTTTGTGAATGAATGAGATGAGAAAAGAATCCCGGAGGAGACGATTATTGTTTGTTTTTTGTGTTTTCAGTCTTTTATTGCTTTTGAGAGTTTGTCATAGGTTAATGAGTTTAAGCCTAAACCAATGGATTTAGTAAACTCATCACATCCTCCCTCTGATTAGGGGTAATGAGAATACCTTAAGTGTGAAGTCAGCTTCTCACACTTAATTACCTTTGGTGTGGGATTAAGATCATTAACCTACTTGTGATTATTTAGATGTTTTTGTTGTTTTTGTTTAGTGTTGAGTAATGAGGTTAAGCCATAATCAAGGATTAAACGGACCCATTACACCATCCTAATAGAAGGATAATAGATGAGGATGTTTAAGCTGAGGAAAGCTCCTCAACTTAATCCATGATTAGGGATTAAACTCATGACGAAACAAAGCCTTTATTAAGTGGATTTTAATTAATGATAAGATGATGAAGTGAATTTTATGATTTGTAAGACAACTTGAGGGGGACTTGTCCATTAACACTAGGGTTAGTCCTTCTTAACCAATTAAGGAAGAATTAGAACCCTAATGCAAGGCCCAAGTTACAAGCTTGATGTCTTGATGATTATTAAGTGAATTGATTAAAAGGAGTTAAACACATTAAGGGTTTAACACTTAGGATTAAAGTTATACACTCCATCCTAATAGAAGGATGCAGGCATAAGCTTAACCACAAAGCCTTAAAGCCTTTAGGGTTTAGTCCCTGATTATGAGGTGAGAAGAGAAGACTCAAAGAGACACAAAGGTAAAACTAAGTGGGGAGACTAATCAAAACCCTAATCATTGTCATGCTTGGTTGTTCCTAAGGTTTGTGAGGTTTACAAGAGAAATCTTCAGAGGAACCACCAGGAAGCAGATGAAAGGATCAGGAGAAGCAAAGTAACTTGCTTCATTTAAGAAGACAAGTCACTTGAAGAAAGAAAGTGAGAAGAGAAAGAAAGAGCAAGCTCAATCTCAAACACAAGACAAAATGCAGCAATGATGCATAAAAGAGATGAAAAGAAATTGTGAGAAGTGAAGGCAAATTCACTTCTCAAAGTTGCTTACCACCTGAAAAGTTAGTGAAAGGAATGCAATGCAATGCAAAATGGAATGAAATGGCATGATGCAGATCAAAACCAGAGGCATATATGAGATGATAATGAGGCTATGAGATGATGCAAACATGAATCAAGGCATGAGAATGATCATACAAACATGTGGATGCAAATGAAGCAAGTTTAGAACCATGAACACACATGAAAAGTTATGAGATGCAGATGACATACAACATGGCAAATACATGATGCAATGATCAAACATGCTTCCAACATATCTTAAGATGTCTAATGAATCAAATGAATGCATAAAATGTCATGGCAAGTCATGTTATGCAAGCAAATGCAAGATGTATGCAAAAGGAAGCCCAAATTAGGGTTTATGATCAATGCATGAAACAAAATTCAAAACCAGAAGCAAACATCATGATAAAAAATTGAAAATGCTCTCAAAGTAACCCTAACCCTACACAAACTCACTGCCCAAAGGAGGGGTTCTAACTCTTAACCTAATGTAAGTTATGAATTTCCTAAGTTTTCTAGGGTTTTAGGGTACCTCAACAAGAAAAATGTCAAACAAAATGAAAATGAAAGATCAAATCATGCCAATTTAATCTCACAAACCACATGCTAAACAAAATGCAATGCAAAAAGAATCAAAGTCCAACTCTCAATGGTTAGGCAGAAATGATTTTTTGAAGTTTGGATCAAAATAATGCCTTGAAATGATTTTAATTCCATGAAAAATTCTCAAAAGACATCAAGATCAAAAAAGAAATTTTGTTTGAGGGTTGGAAAATGTTTCTAAATGATTATGAAGGTTTCATGAATTTTTTGGTGATTTTTAAATACCTAAAAGTATTTTTAATTAATTAATTCTCATTAATTAATTAAAAATAAACTTTTAAATGATTTAAAAATATTTTTTAATGCAAAAAATAAAAATAAAAATGTTTTTGGTTTCTGAAAATTAATAAAAGTTTATGCAAAAATTTTCAGAATTTTTAGAATTGTTTTGCTATTTTAAATAAATATGGGAAAACAAATGAATTAAAAGGAAAAATAAAATGAATTAAACTGAAAATGGGAAAAGTCAACACATCTAAGGGCCTAGGTTCAAACATACGCGCGCGGGAGTGGACTTGGCGCCACATCCAAGGGTGGAAATTCAAACTTGGCTAATTAAATGATTAAGCCCTAATCCTGCCCTAATCACTCTCAGGCGACCGGAACACTGTTCCGGTCGTCTTCTCCGGCTATCTCATCTTCCAATCTCTCTCAATATGCCATGAAAACGTGCCAAACTCTCCAGAATCAAACATTAATCATCACTAAACCTAAACCCCACCCTAAAATCCATTCATTTCCACTGAATCATGAGGCATGAATCAAAACGGAAAACAACACAAAAATTTCAGAGATCAAATACATTCTACACACGCAACCATTTTCAATGATTCAAAGCTTAAAATGATCAACACATCACATAGAATAAATTGGTAACTCAAAACACAAGTTCTGGAAAAATGTTCTTGGATGATACCTGAGATGGAGCTTTCGATTCCAGAGCTTTCAGGCTGTTTCTTTGGCTCAAATCTACTCTACTGATCCTCCTAAGAAGCTTGCAAGGTTTGTTTAAAGTTTGCAACGGCTGGTTTGAGAGTTTGCTTGAGTTCTGTTCAATGGCAGGTGGTGATCGTGTTTTTGATTCTCTGAGTTTTAGGCTATGGTGAAGGGTGCTTTGTGATCAGGAAGGTGTGTTGAGTTGATTGGTGAAGTTTGTTTGTGTGTTTGTGGCCTGTGTGATGAGTTTCGAAGGCTCTTGCAAGATGAGGTGAAAATGAGAATGCTGAGTTATGGAGTGTTTCAGGCTTTTGTTGTAGTTGCTTTGGCTTGTATAAACAATTGGGATTGGTCAGAAGATGTGATGTGTGCTTTATTGATTGGTATGGGTCTTTTTGCCAAAATGTCAAAGTTGGTGTAAGAGAAGTATGGGCTACTTTCTAGCCAAGGACAAAGGGTGTGTCCTGCGCAGCATGATGAGGGGAGATGCCTAGGGTGGCTCAGCAGGCTAGCCAGCAAGTGGATGATAAACTATGATGAGTTTTGCAACTTGCCTTGCTTGTGATCTTTATGAAATATCTTGATCCATATGCCACAAAAGTGAGAAGTTTCTTGGCCCATTCTGGTTTTTAGGTCTTGTGTGATCATGTTGTGAAGTTTAGAAATGCATTTGATGACTTAATTTTCCTTGAGAAGTGAATTTGCAATTTTGCCTCTTTGGTGGAAACTTTGAAATTTTGTGATTTTTGCCAACTTTGACAAGCCATAACTTTTGATCCAAAATGAATTAGGTCATGTTCTTGTACTTTTTGAAAAGGGAATGATCCATTCTACAACTTTCATGACGAAAGTTTTTCCATTTGAAGCTTTTTTGAATCAAAAAGTAAGGGTTGAAAAAGTTGCCTAAAATGACAATTTCATTAAAAGTCAAACTTGCCCAAAAAGTCAACTTTGCAAAAGACTTGAACTTCTTCAATTTTGTGAACTTCCAACATCTTCTATGATCAAATAAAGATCATATACAATCAAAATGATGAAGAACACCCTTTGGTTGGGTCATTGAGGGCCTCAGATGCCCTGATTTTGCACTGACTTGCTTGAAAAGTCAACTCTTGATCAGATGACTTCCCCATGGAATTTCTTCATGAAAATTGATATGCATACTCCCTATACCATATAGAGACCAATAGAAACAAGAATGACCAAAAAATTTGGAGTTATGGCCTCTGAAACCAAAACCCTAATTCTAGGTCATCTGTGCAGCCAAGCCTGACTCTGCTTCCATACCATCCTCAGTTCTTGTGATTCTTTGACATTCTTGACTTTGAGGAGATATAATATGATGTTTGAACATGCAAGGACCCCTTTAAAGTGATTTATGACCTTTGGAGTGGCTCAAGAAGCTCTTGGATTGCTCAGATCACAACCCCTAGATGCAGATGACTTTGAACCAATGCAGTGAATCAAAAATGTGATATGAGATGGTATGATTGAGTTTATGATTATGAAAATGATCACAAGCCATGGTGTGAATGGGTGATGGCAAATTTGGGGTGTTTACAGCTGCCCCTATTCAAACATGAGTTAGCTGTGCAGGATGTAAGCAACGGCTTAACAGGCCAACAAGATAACTTGTGGTTGAATACCAAAGACAGTCCAAAATTTGCACTCACAGAATGAAGAAGAAAAGGGATATAGATTGTAAAACAAAGTATATTGTAAAGTGTGGTCGAAGTAGGACGACCGTCGAATAGAGGACGACTGCTGGGTAAAGAGCAATGACGGGGACGGCCGACATGCTGGGGAAAAGTGCGAAAAATAAAGCAATGACGGGGACGGCCGACATGCTGGGGATAAAAGGGATTATGATGGGGACGGCCATCAAGATAAAGCTGTAAGATTCTCTGGGGATTAATGAAACATGACGGGGACGGCCATCAAGTTCACAAAGTAAAGTAACCAACGATGGGGACGGCCATCGGGCTAAACTGACGAAGGACGATCATCAAAAAGGAAAAGGGACCACGACGGGGACGGCCATCGGGTTAAAGAATAAATGAAATAAACAGATGATGAGGTACGGTCATCAAAGGTGAAGGACGATCACCTAGCAGGGGACGGCTGCTCTGTTGGGGATAAGATGAGGGACGGTCATCTAATGGTGGAGGACGACCACCTGGAAGGGTACGGCTGCCGAAAATATCGCGACATAGGACGAATGCCGGATAAAAGGTCAATGATGGGGACAGCCATCGGACGAGCATGATGAAGGACGATCATCAATAGGTGGAGGACGACCACCTAGCAGGGGACGGCTGCTCTCAAGGTTTGTCATGACATAGGACGAATGTCAGATAACCAAAATCAACAATGGGGACGGCCATTGGATAAAATGATGAAGGACGATCATCAAAAGGTGGAGGACGACCACCTAGCCGGGGACGGCTGCTAAATATCACGACATAGGACGAATGTCGGATAGAAGATCAACGATGGGGACGGCCATCGGATGAGCATGATGAAGGACGATCATCAAGAGGTGGAGGACGACCACCTAGCAGGGGACGGCTGCTCTCAAGGTTTATCATGACACAGGACAAATGTCAGATAAAAAAGAAATTTTGCTTTGCAGGCGATCTACTGGGGAATAGTAAACACGGACGAGTGTTTACATCCAAGAAACAAAAGGTATAAGTGTTTAGATGTCTGTGTATAGATTAAAGATGCGGGCGAGCATCCTTAAGACTACGATACGGACGAGTATCGGGTAGAAACAAATACTGACACGTGTTCAGAGATGATGATACGGACGAGTATCAACTGGTTAACAGAGAACACGGACGGGTGTTAAATCTGAAGGGACTTTTCCGGGGAATAGTAGACACAGACAAGTATCTATATTCCAGAAGACAAAAGTGTTTGACACAATGTATGGATTAAAGATGCGGATGAGCATCCTTAAGACTATGATACGGACGAGTATCAGGTAGAAACAAACGCTTGACGCATGTTCAGAGATGATGATACGGACGAGTACCATCTGGTTAACAAAGAACACGGACGAGTGTCGAATCTGCGGGGATATAAATGGTGTATACAAGATACGGACGAGTATCTGTATAAGTATGACATGAGTAGTAAGTATGAGTGATGTATAGATGAGTGTTCAATCTGCTGGAGAGAGTGACACTGACGAGTGAAAAAAGGTATATTATAAACAAGTATCTGATATACAAAGTGTTCACATCCTGTACTGGGAAAAATGACATGGACGGATGTCAAGGAAGTGTACATATATACATATCTGCAAGTGCAAAGGGGATGTCTTTGGCTTTCTGCTGGGGATATGACACGGACGGGTGCCACAAGGAGTATATACTGGTGTTTGGGAATGTAAGGCAACTGTTTTTTGCTGGGAAATCTGGGGGGTATTCCGTATATGGTTGACGGATTGTCATTATTCACAAGTGCTTGATTCAAAACATGGCTTATGATTATGCTATATGTTTGATTTTTGTCGTAATGCTCCGTATTAGACGGAATGCTACGCTTTGTGGGTGAATATGATGCAAATGCCATGATTGTGCAAAGATACCAAACCGGGATTCGGATCCCGTTGCTATGAAG
Organism: Lathyrus aphaca; assembly: GCA_963966055.1. Classification (NCBI taxonomy): domain Eukaryota; kingdom Viridiplantae; phylum Streptophyta; class Magnoliopsida; order Fabales; family Fabaceae; genus Lathyrus; species Lathyrus aphaca. Next base: position 168,093,902 of record OZ014519.1, read on the forward strand.
ATCTCTGGTTGGTCTGCTTGAAATGGACATCCCGGCTGGGGATGAGATCATTGGTAAATTTGATGAGATGATATCTTCTTGGGGGAATAGGTCACTGATAGACCCATCCTGATAATGAGGGACCCAACTGGGGTTTGTAGAAGCTTTCTTCACTCTGTTGTGATCCCTTCATGCGTTGCTCCCCTGGATAGAGGCTGAAACTCTGTGGGGAAGTGGTTCCCTGGCTTTTGTACTTAGCTGAGGAGGAAGAATGGTTGGCAACTCGGCTGGGAGAAGCAACAAGTGGCAGCTCAGCTGGGGAGAAAACACTTTGAGTGCTAAGAATGAGTGTTGATTTACCAACTTGCTGGGATGAAGCTTACATGCCCCATGTCTCGCTTCGGATACCTGCAATCCTGCAAAGATAGAGAAACGCACAAGTAATCCCGAGGTATCTCCTACCGGATTCCATTATAGGAGTTCAGACACTCCCGGGAGTAAGTACATTCCCTGCAAGCATGTATTTTTAGAAGAAAAGCATCTGTATTTATGCAATCAGTATTTTAGAGACATCAGACATTCTTTGCAAATAAGATGTACAAGACGAAACATGACTGAAAATCTGCTTTTATTAATTCATGTGCCCTGAATTGGCAAGATACAGTCAAAGAAACAAATCCCCTGAAATGAGGAGGTTGTTACAAAATGAGAAACAAAATGCTGGCAATGTTGTCGACGCTTTAAGGAGCTTCCCCTTTGCTATGACTCGTATGACATTTGACGTTCTTCTCGTTTTGCTTTCTGAAGAAGGATGATTCTGAAAGAAGCTTGATCCTTTTGAAGCTCACCAAGTTGTAAACGATACAGACGAATTCAGAATGCGGTTGTTCGCTTATTCCCTTATTTTTCCTGGATCGCCCTTTCGGGTTTTCAATCCATCGGGATACCCATTTTTGCCTGAGTTGTCCAATGCGGCTTTTCAACTCAGCGGGTGTACATTTTTTTGTTTATTTTCCCTTATTTTTTCCCGAGTCTTTTATTCTGTTTTTGACTCGCCGGGATGCCCTATTTTTGCCTGGACTTACATTCTGTTTTTATGTCCAGCGGGTCATTTTACGCGAAGTATTTTTTAACTGCATCTGAATTCATAGGGGACGGGAAGTCTTCACCATCCATGGTGCTGAGCATCAGTGCTCCACCAGAAAAAACTTTCTTTACTACAAATGGTCCTTCATAATTCGGAGTCCACTTGCCCCTGTGGTCTGTATGAGGAGGGAGGATTCTCTTCAGCACATGATCTCCTACTTGGTACTCTCGGTGCCTAACTTTCTGATCGAAGGCTTTCTTCATTCTTTTCATACAACTCCCCATGACAGATCGCAGCCAGCCTTTTCTCTTCAATCAGACTCAGTTGTTCGTATCGGGATCGGACCCATTCTGCTTCGTTCAGCTTAACATCCATCAGTACCCGCAGTGAGGGTAACTCAACTTCAACAGGTAGGACTGCCTCCATACCATACACAAGCTGATACGGTGTTGCCCCAGTGGATGTTCTGATTGACGTGCGATACCCATGCAAGGCAAACGGTAGCATTTCATGCCATTCTTTGTATGTGACTACCATCTTCTGCACAATCTTCTTGATATTCTTGTTAGCTGCCTCAACAGCGCCATTCATCTTTGGCCTGTAAGGAGAAGAATTGTGGTGTTGGATTTTGAAGTCCCGGCATAGTTCTGCCATCATTTTGTTGTTCAAGTTGGAACCATTATCAGTAATGATTCGCTCGGGAACTCCGTATCGACAGATGATATCCCTCTTCAGAAATCTGGCTACCACTTGCCTGGTAACATTTGCATAGGAAGCTTCTTCGACCCACTTGGTGAAATAGTCAATGGCAACCAGGATGAATCTGTGGCCATTCGAAGCAGTTGGCTCAATCTTTCCAATCATGTCAATGCCCCACATAGCAAAGGGCCAAGGTGAAGACATCACATTCAAAGGATTGGGAGGCACATGCACCTTATCCGCGTAAATCTGGCATTTATGGCATTTTCTGGCATAGGCACAACAGTCTGCATCCACTGTGATCCAGTAATAACCTGATCTTAGCAACTTTTTAGCCATGGCATGCCCTCCAGCATGGGTACCAAAAGATCCTTCGTGCACTTCATGCATTAACAAGTCTGCTTCTGTTCTGTCAACGCATCTGAGGAGTATCATATCAAAGTTTCTCTTGTACAGGGAACCATCAGTGTTCAGAAAGAAACTACCAGCAAGCCTTCTCAAAGTCTTCTTATCATTGGAAGATGCCCCAGGTGGGTATGTTTGATCCTCCAAGAAGCACTTAATGTCATGGAACCAAGGCTTATCATCTTTGACAACATCTGCTGCGAACACATATGCTGGTCTGTTGAGTCTGGATACTGAAATTTGAGGTACAAAGTTGGCAGTTTGAACTTTGATCATGGATGAAATGGTAGCCAGAGCATCTGCAAACTGATTCTCGTCCCGAGGGATGTACTCAAGCTTGACCGTTGTAAAGAAAGTCAATAACCTCCTTGTATAATCCCTGTAAGGTATCAGATGATCTTGGTGTGCGTACCATTTGCCGTTGGTTTGATTAACTACCAAAGCTGAAACTCCGAATACAGTCAATGTCTTGATCCTGAGGTCAATGGCTTCCTCAAGACCCATAATGCAAGCTTCGTATTCAGCTTCGTTGTTAGTGCAGTTGAAAGTGAGTTTTGCCGAGAAAGGCATGTGAACTCCCTTAGGTGTAATGAGTACTGCACCAACACCACGACCATTCATATTGACAGCCCCATCAAACATCATAGTCCATTCTTCTTCCGGGTCAGGCCCTCCAATGTGAACAGGCTCTTCATGATCTTTTGCTTTTATGAACATGATGTCTTCATCAGGGAAGTCAAATCTCATAGGCTGGTAATCATCAATAGGTTGCTCAGCAAGATATTCAGACAATACACTGCCCTTGATGGCTTTCTGAGAAGTGTACTGGATGTCATATTCTGTGAGGATCATTTGCCATCTTGCAACCCGTCCGGTAAGCGCTGGCTTCTCAAATATGTACTTAACTGGGTCCATCTTGGAGATCAATAAAGTAGTGTGGGTCAACATATACTGTCTCAGTCGGCGAGCAGCCCACGCTAAAGCACAGCAAGTTTTCTCGAGCAGTGAATATCGTTGTTCACAGTCGGTAAACTTTTTGCTTAGGTAGTAAATTGCGTACTCTTTTCGACCAGACTCGTCATGCTGGCCCAACATACACCCCATTGACTCTTCTAATACTGTCAAATACATTATCAGAGGTCTTCCTTCAACTGGAGGCATAAGGATTGGAGGCTCTTGTAAATATTCCTTGATCTTGTCAAAAGCCCTCTGGCAGTCTTCGTTCCAACTGACCGTCTGTTCTTTCCTTAACAGTTTGAACAAGGGTTCACAGGTTGCTGTAAGGTGAGATATGAACCTTGAAATGTAGTTCAATCTACCTAGAAACCCTCGAACTTCTTTTTCAGACTTCGGTGCAGGCATTTCTTGAATAGCTTTGACTTTATCAGGGTCAACTTCAATCCCTTTCTCGCTTACAATAAATCCCAGCAGCTTACCAGATCGCACCCCGAATGTGCACTTGTTGGGGTTCAATTTCAGTTGGTACTTCCTCAGACGCTTGAATAGTTTCAACAGGTTTACCAGGTGGTCTTCTTCAGTGAGGGACTTAGCAATCATGTCATCCACGTAACATTCAATTTCTTTATGGATCATGTCGTGGAATAATGTCACCATAGCCCGTTGATATGTTGCACCAGCATTCTTCAGCCCGAAAGGCATCACTTTGTAACAGAACGTGCCCCAGGGTGTGATGAAGGTTGTCTTCTCCATGTCTTCAGGCGACATCTTGATCTGATTGTATCCTGAAAATCCGTCCATGAAGGAGAATACTGAGAACTGAGTCGTATTATCCACCAATACATCAATGTGAGGTAAAGGGAAGTCATCCTTCGGGCTAGCTCTGTTCAGATCTCGGTAGTCAACACACATCCTTACTTTGCCGTCTTTCTTAGGCACAGGCACAATATTAGAAACCCACGGTGGATAGCTAGTCACAGCAAGGAACCCGGCGTCCCACTGCTTCTGTACCTCTTCTTTGATTTTCATTGCCATGTCTGGGCGAGTACGGCGCAGTTTCTGTTTAACCGGCGGGCAATCTTCTTTCAAAGGCAGATTGTGCACAACAATGTCGGTGTCCAACCCTGGCATATCTTGGTAAGACCAAGCAAACACATCCACATATTCTTGAAGCAGGTCAATCAGTTGTTTCTTCACTGAGTCTTGTAAGCAGGCCCCGATTTTAACTTCTTTCACGTCTTCATCCGTACCAAGATTAATCGTTTCGACCTCCTCCTGATGAGGAGTGATAACCTTCTCCTCTTGTCTCAACAACCTGGCTAGCTCTTCAGGAAGCTCGTAATCTTCTTCAACCCCTTCATCAGCTTGATTGATTGGATTGTCAAAGTCATACGAAGTCATAGTCGTGCTGTTGTCGGTGCAGTCTGGAAGGCACTCTCTGCAAGGGTTCAGTTTGTTCATTTTAGTGATTGATTTTAATTTTGTTTAGAAAAGTGAAATAAAGTTAACATTTTGAAAACACTGCCATTTATTTTTTTGTACAAAAAGAAAAATGGAAAAACAGTGAGCGGAAAAGAAAAAAGAGTCATTTGCAAAAGATGTCTGATATTTCATTGATTAATCTTGTTGCACAAAAATTACAGATGGCCCGATTACAAAATGAGTCTTATCATCTTGGGCAAGATGCAAGACTTGATGCAGGCTTAAAATATACAGGAAATAATAATTACTCTGCAGGAGTAACTCTTATAATTTCCTGGGAAGACCAGTTTGAGATACTGCTCCCCGGGATCTTTGGACGTATCCAACTCTCCAGGTTGCGGTCGCTTTCATCCTCGTCTTCCAAATTGTTGACAGCATCAGGGGTGAGCATCCCCCCACTAACAAAGTTGGGCTTCCTAGCAGCCTCTGCTTGATCTTGTTGAGTTGGTTTGTAACCCAACCCAAATCTATCCTCCTTCTTCTCTACGGACAGCAACTTGCCCCAGCCTTGGGCAGTCCCTTCTTCAACAACCTTCCGGGCTTGTTGATAAGATGTCATTGAGGTTCCAGGTACAGCAGATGATTCATTTATGTTCAAGGCCTCAAACCCTTGACTCATAGTTTCGTGGATCTCCCCATCCATCTCAATGTATTTGTATGTAGCCAGGTGGCTAACAAAAATATCTTCCTCTCCACAAATAGTAACGACTTGGCCCTCCCACTCGAATTTTAACTTCTGGTGAAGGGTAGACGTAACTGCGCCAGCGGCATGAATCCATGGTCTACCCAACAAACAGCTGTAGGCAGGCTGAATGTCCATCACGTAGAAGGTCGTTTTGAAAGTCTGTGGGCCAATCGTTATAGGCAACTCAATTTCCCCCAGAATTGATCTCTTTGAACCGTCAAAGGCTCTCACTACCAGGTTACTGGGGCGTAATGCCAATCCTTCATACTCCAGCTTCACAAGGGCTTTTTTAGGTAAGACATTGAGGGATGACCCTGTGTCTACCAGTACATGGGAAAGAACTGCACCCTTACACTCCATGGTAATGTGCAAAGCCTTGTTATGATTGCGGCCTTCCGCAGTCAAATCAGTGTTGGTAAATCCTAGTCCATTACTAGCATTAACATTCCCAACCACAGCTTCCAACTGATTGACTGTGATCTCTTCTGGCACATAAGTTGCGCGCAAGACTTTTAGTAGTGCGTTCCGATGAGCCTCAGAGCACATTAACAATGATAGAATGGAGATATTAGAAGGCGTCTGGTGAAGCTGGTCCACTATCTTGTAATCACTTTTCTTGATGATTCTCATGAATTCATCAACTTCTTGATCAAAAGGTGTTTTCAAAGCCTCCTTAACAATTTGTTCTTCTTGCACCATGCTCTTCCCTTTTGCCTTGGCAGCAACTTCTGCCTCAGCAGTGGGTCTTTGAATTTGCGGGGCAAAGAGACGTCCGCTTCGAGTGAAGCCTCCGCCTCCTCCCACATTGTCTATTTGTGGTGAAGAAGTTGATGATTCAAGAGTGATTTTCTGTCCTTCGCAGTATAGATCAGAGACGTAATGCCAAGGGATGGCATTACTGCTTTCATAAGGTACTGGCCCAAGCACTGTGATAGTGACTGGACTGATGGCAACCGCAGAAGGGATCATGATAGTATGTGGATCATAGTATATTGTGACTGGTGCTCTGATAGGAGTGGTATTTTGAGAGTTGTAGGCAGAATCATTTGCAGGATCATAATAAATTGTAACCGTTGAGACACTTTCATTGTTTGCTGTCAATGTTGTAGGAGACACTGTTGAATGGATGGGTGTTGCTGTTGTAGGAGATTCTGAATGAAGGGGTGCTGAAGTTGTAGAAGGGATGTTTGCTGATATTTGGTCCGTTGAAGTAACGGATGGAGCATTTGTTGATGAAACTGAAAAGTTGTTTGGAACAATGGTTGTTGCAGTTGTAGAAGACTCGGGAACTGTTGTTAAGGGGATTGCTGGATTGGTAGGTATTGATGTTGTGATTTGAAGCAGGCCACTCTGGATGAGACCATCTATGCCATCTCTCAAGTTATCACAACCATTCACCGAAATGTTGCAATAAGCACATCCTAGCTCACATCCCGGGAACATTTGACATTCAAGGAGCTGAGCTTTAATCTCTACCAAGGGTGTCCGAATCTGACCCACACTGGTTATTAAGTAAGACGGCTTATCTTCCTCAATAGCGTTGATCCTGGGGCCTCCGTGGTTAGGCATAGGGTTCTTGTTAACATTTGGTGGTGGTGCAAAGTTTAGAGCCTTAGAATCTACCAAGTCCTGTACCTTCATGTGCAAAGCTCTGCACTTCTCTGTACTATGGCCAGGTGCATTCGAATGAAAAGCACATCTGGCGCTGGCGTCATAATTTCTGGGTAGACTGGCAGGATCTGGAGGTGCCAACGTCCTTAGCTCAACCAGGTTGAGTTTTAGGAGTTGTGTCAATAATGTGTCATAAGGCATAGGGATCGGATCGATCACCCTATTGGCCTGAGACGGTCTCTGTTGAAATGGTCTTTGCTGATTGTTGTTGTTGGTGTTGTTGTAGTTTCTCTGAGGAGGATACTAAGTTTGTTGCTGATAATTTTGTTGCTGTGGTTGATAAGCTGGTTGTGGATGAATTGGAGCGGGAATGGTGACTGCTGCCACAGACCTATGAACATATCGGGGTCTGCCCCTGCTGGTATGGATAGCATTGGTCTCACCAGTTCTTCTTGGGCCCACGAAAGGCTTCCTTGTGTTGCTGGATGAGCTGGCACCGTTGTCAGAAATTTTGCCCATCTTTAACAGGCTCTCGATTCTTTCTCCAGCTATAACGACATCTGCAAAGCTGGTAGAAGAAAAGGCAGCTAGCCTATCAATGTATGTCCCTTGGAGGGTGTTCATAAACATATTAGACATCTCCCTCTCTGACATGGGTGGCTGGACAGCAGCAGCAAGCTGTCTCCACCTCTGGGCGTACTCCCGGAAGCTTTCTCTGGATGATTGTGACATTCCCATCAGGAGGGTCCTGTTGGGAGCCATATCCAAATTATACTGGTATTGTCTAATGAAGGCCTCAGCCAGGTCTTTCCAACATCTGATGGTTGCTCTAGTCAAATGGGAGTACCATTCCCTTGAAGCTCTAGTTAAGCTGTCTTCGAAATAAAACATCCACAGCTTTTCGTCCATGGTGTATGCCTTCAGCCTCCCCAGAAAGGATTGTAAATGGGTCCGTGGACAGGAGGTTCCATTGTACTTTTCAAAGCACGGAGGTTTAAACTTGTGGGGAATCCTGACCCCGTCCACTAAGCCCATGTCCATTACATCAAAACCCAAAGAGTTTTGAGACTCCAAGGACCTTAATTTTTCAGCAATTTCATCTAGCCTTCTGTCATAGGCTTCATCCCCAGCTCCCATCACTGTGAACTGATCTTCCTGGGGGTCTTCTTGCAGCACTCTGCCTGTGGTAGCATTCCCTTGTACATTAGCGGGGATGTTGATCTCTGGATGAAGGTGGGGTCCAAATACAGGTGGGTTGATATGAGGCTGAACCCTCTCATTATTGCTTGTCCCACCAGTCCCTAGATGGGGGTCTTCCTGAGTCTGCCTCTCTACCAAGGCTCTTAATCTCTCTTGGCTCTGAGCTAAACCATTGATCACCTCCATAAATTGTGTCATCTGATTCCTCATTTCCAATCTCTCATTGGCCATTTGGTTCCTGACCTCTGTAAGGTCCTGTTGTACCTGGTCCATCTGTATACCCGGAAGGTTGTTGCGGGTTGGATATCTATGTGGACGGTTGAGTGGGAACACCCGACGTTGAGCAATAGTTCCTGAGATCACAACAGAGTTAGTAACAAAAACAAACAAAACCTACAAAACAAGGTAAAAGGTTAGTATGCAATGCAGTTATGCTTATTTGTTTCCAAGGTATCCGGCTTGGCACTTGGTTTTGACCTTTCCAGACCCCTGAGGAAGATGCTTGTGATGTTGCTTGAAAGAAACTCAGATTGAATAAACTGATACATATATTACAAAAAGTAAATGATACATAGTTTGTTTCTTACAAATCATGCCCTCTGAGGGGTCAAAATACAACATAAGAAAATAAAAGTACATGAAATGAAAGCAACAACAAGCAAAAGTCAGACACCAAGACCAAACTCATCCTCCTGAACTTCCTTGAGAAGCGCTTCAGTCACAGGATCAGTTGGACGCTCTGTGAGATTCCTGATAAGGAGATTCCTGGTAGCAACAGCTGCAGCTAGCTTCTTGTGTTGACTCTGGTCCTTTGACCTCTTCACACCAGCTCTAATCTTCAACTCTGAGATCTCCCTCTGGGCTGCCAGCAAGGCTTCCTGTTGTTCTTTTGCACTAGCCTCCAACTGCTCAATCTTATCCTGAGTCCTCTTATCTTCCTGAGTACGAGCTTCGGTGATCCTGACCCACCTAGCTTGACTCTCTTTCAGATACAAATCAGTCCTGGCCTTCTGGAATTGAGCTTCCTTGCAGGAATTCTTCAAGATCTGCTCTCCAGCCCTTGACTTCTTAATGTAGTCCTCTGACTTCTCAATCCTGGCTAGATGCTCCACTTGTAGCTTTTCTAACCTTTCAATGTCCAAGCGACCATCACTCCTCTCCCAGAGGGTCTTCTGTAGAGCCTGAGTCAGCTTCTCATTTCTCTCTTTTAGTTTCTCAAACTCCTCTAAACTGACAGTGACAGGAGGTGGTGCTGAGGATGGTCCAAGTATATCTTCCATGGTGAAGGGCATCCCAGAAAATTGAGCCCTGGCATGGGACCACTCATAGTACTGTGCTGAGGCCACATTGTTGCATCTTCCCAGAATGGTTACCCCTTTAGTCTGGACATTGTCCCAAGCCCAGGATGCTTGCCTGACAATAGCCAGATTAGGCTTAATCTCACAGTAAAGGGTCTCAGCCAAGTCTTGTGCCTTAGGAGTGTGGACCAATGCATAGCCCAGTTGTCTTTTGAATAGCAGAGGGTTATAGTTGATGCAACCCTTCACTCCTATCAGGGGTACATTGGGGAACTGCCCACAACTAGTAATGATGTCCCTGCCTTTTGTGTTTTGAGTGCACCACCTGATATCAGCTGAAGTTAAAGCAGTGAGTCTTCTAGCCCAGTTCCTCTGCTGATGAGGATTCAAAAATGCATCAGTCTTGGGCAAGTGCCTGAGCAACCAGGTATGGAAAAGGGGAGCACAGCACCTCACCAATCTTCCTCTCTGCTTTTCATTCCTTTGGTGGACAGAGTAGTAGAAATCTCCCAGTAAGGTGGGCACTGGGTTCCTCAGGATAAAAAGATGGATTGCATTCTTACTAACAAACTTAGGCTCATCTGCAAATAATAGGACCCCATATATGCTAAGGGCCAATAATGCACAGACTGCCTTCCATTCCCCCAAAGAGGCCTTCAGGATGGCCTGAGAGATCAAGAAATCCAGATGTAGACCAGAGATTCCAGCCTTGGTAGTCATATTCTGCCCAATCAGACAAGGTTCCAGATACAATGCCTTTGCCACTTCTTCATTACTTGGAAAAGCCATCTCAGGGTTGAAGGGGACTCCACCCCTGATAGGTATGCCAACCAATGATGAGTACTCCTCTAATAAAGGTCCCAACTAAAAATCCTGAAAAGTGAAACACCTCAGAGGGGGATCATAGAACTGCAGGCAAGTATGAATCAAGCTCCTCTGGGAAGGGTCCAAATCCATAACCACATCAAGTATGCCTCCATAATGTTCCCTGAATAGTGGTATATGGTCTGGAGTAATCAGGGTCTGAATCTTCTTGATGTTAGCCAACTCAGGCTCAAAGAAATGGTAGGAGATATTACTCTTCTTGGGTGCCATGTTGCTGAAGAAGAACTGAAACAGATGCTGAGAATAACACTGGAAATGGGCCACTGACAGGCTGGTGCAGGTGACTGAAGCAGGTAGCTGATAGCTAAAGTAGATACTGATGAGGATAGGTCTATGCTGATGATGGGGTCAAAACCAAGCCAAAATAAAGTATGGATACCCTGAAAAACAAATGAGCAAATGTTAAAATGATGCAATGATGATGTATGCAAATGATATGCAAGGGTTTGTGACTGAGCTGGATCTGATCAAGTGCTCTGATATAAGTCCAGGTATGTTCAAGAAATCCAGATGGAGGTCCATAAGTCCGGTAACCAAGGTGGGGGACTCAAATAAAGAGTCACATGTCCAGGGTTAAAAATCACAATAACTGTTCCAAAATGGAGTACTCTTAATCAAAACAAAGTAACAGGGTATGTTGAGGTCAAGGGTACCTGCAAACCTGTAAACAGCCCAACCCCCTCACAGGTGGTGTTCTAAAACAAGGATCCTCAGACTTGGATTAGTTATGAGAAGTGTAAACACTTCTAACCCGGAGGTACAGTGTTTACAATAACCATAAAAGATCCTCCTCTAATTCACCTCAGTTTTTGAAGGTCAATACTAAAGGTCATCCAGACTTAGCAGGATTCCCAGATAGCCCTAGCACTACAGGAAATCTGCAGCATAGAGTTCTCAAGAAGAAACCCATATCTGAACCGTGTTTCATATTCCCGCACCAGACCGAAATGGAATGGGAAAGAACATGAACCACTCTAGCCTAGGTGTCACTCAGGTCCCAGGTATAGGACCTCAACTCTCAATAGAACACCCACCCACCAAAGCAGCAAAACAGATCCAGCCAGCACAGTATGACAGTATGATATATGTAAAGCTATAAAGAAAGCAGTAGACAAACTGTACAAAAAGCAAAATAAAACAACTATACAAACACAGATAGCACATAACACCCCAGTAAACACAAATCAATCAAGCGCTAGGAGGAACCCACAAAAAGAACCAGAAGCCCTGGTTACAGTATAAGGGTCCCCAGCAGAGTCGCCAAGCTGTCGCTCCCACCAAATGATGCCGGGTCAAATGGGGTACAGACGCGAACGGTCGGCGAAAGGAGGATGTGAGAACACACAGGAGTGAACTCACAGGGAATGAAAAGAGTCGCCAGCTAGGCATTTTTATCCCGAAGGAAAGGTAATGCTGCATAAACCTAGAAAGATATGGATAAGACGGTTTGCGAACCAGAGAGACTGAGAAAGGGGGTTGGTTACAACCTGGGAAGGTATTAGCACCCAGATTGTCCGCCGTACTCGACGGGATCCACGCTTAAAAGATTTGTGTTTTAAAGGGGTAGTGTCAGTGCAATCTGTGTATCAAGGCTGGAAAAGAATGCAAGTGTCAGTGTAAAAGAAGTGTGAAGTGCATAAATGAAGTGTCAGTGTAAGAAAAGGAATAAGATGCTCAAGATAATGAGGCTAAAGAATAAAGCTGGAAAGAGGGGGAATATACAGAGACTTTTGTTCGATAACTGTTAAGTTATGCCTACGTATCCTCTCGTGCAATGAGGAAGTCAGAACACCGTAGTTCGACCCAAAGAGACTGAAAGATGAATTGACTTGAATTGCTTACTTGTCTATGCTCAAGTGTATGACCTGTCTGGCTCAGGTGCAAACTGTCTTGCATTAGACGGAAGAAGCAAGTTCTCGTTTGTGAATGAATGAGATGAGAAAAGAATCCCGGAGGAGACGATTATTGTTTGTTTTTTGTGTTTTCAGTCTTTTATTGCTTTTGAGAGTTTGTCATAGGTTAATGAGTTTAAGCCTAAACCAATGGATTTAGTAAACTCATCACATCCTCCCTCTGATTAGGGGTAATGAGAATACCTTAAGTGTGAAGTCAGCTTCACACACTTAATTACCTTTGGTGTGGGATTAAGATCATTAACCTACTTGTGATTATTTAGATGTTTTTGTTGTTTTTGTTTAGTGTTGAGTAATGAGGTTAAGCCATAATCAAGGATTAAACAGACCCATTACACCATCCTAATAGAAGGATAATAGATGAGGATGTTTAAGCTGAGGAAAGCTCCTCAACTTAATCCATGATTAGGGATTAAACTCATGACGAAACAAAGCCTTTATTAAGTGGATTTTAATTAATGATAAGATGATGAAGTGAATTTTATGATTTGTAAGACAACTATAGGGGGGACTTGTCCATTAACACTAGGGTTAGTCCTTCTTAACCAATTAAGGAAGAATTAGAACCCTAATGCAAGGCCTAAGTTACAAGCTTGATGTCTTGATGATTATTAAGTGAATTGATTAAAAGGAGTTAAACACATTAAGGGTTTAACACTTAGGATTAAAGTTATACACTCCATCCTAATAGAAGGATGCAGGCATAAGCTTAACCACAAAGCCTTAAAGCCTTTAGGGTTTAGTCCCTGATTATGAGGTGAGAAGAGAAGACTCAAAGAGACACAAAGGTAAAACTAAGTGGGGAGACTAATCAAAACCCTAATCATTGTCATGCTTGGTTGTTCCTAAGGTTTGTGAGGTTTACAAGAGAAATCTTCAGAGGAACCACCAGGAAGCAGATGAAAGGATCAGGAGAAGCAAAGTAACTTGCTTCATTTAAGAAGACAAGTCACTTGAAGAAAGAAAGTGAGAAGAGAAAGAAAGAGCAAGCTCAATCTCAAACACAAGACAAAATGCAGCAATGATGCATAAAAGAGATGAAAAGAAATTGTGAGAAGTGAAGGCAAATTCACTTCTCAAAGTTGCTTACCACCTGAAAAGTTAGTGAAAGGAATGCAATGCAATGCAAAATGGAATGAAATGGCATGATGCAGATCAAAACCAGAGGCATATATGAGATGATAATGAGGCTATGAGATGATGCAAACATGAATCAAGGCATGAGAATGATCATACAAACATGTGGATGCAAATGAAGCAAGTTTAGAACCATGAACACACATGAAAAGTTATGAGATGCAGATGACATACAACATGGCAAATACATGATGCAATGATCAAACATGCTTCCAACATATCTTAAGATGTCTAATGAATCAAATGAATGCATAAAATGTCATGGCAAGTCATGTTATGCAAGCAAATGCAAGATGTATGCAAAAGGGAGCCCAAATTAGGGTTTATGATCAAATCATGAAACAAAATTCAAAACCAGAAGCAAACATCATGATAAAAAATTGAAAATGCTCTCAAAGTAACCCTAACCCTACACAAACTCACTGCCCAAAGGAGGGGTTCTAACTCTTAACCTAATGTAAGTTATGAATTTCCTAAGTTTTCTAGGGTTTTAGGGTACCTTAACAAGAAAAATGTCAAACAAAATGAAAATGAAAGATCAAATTATGCCAATTTAATCTCACAAACCACATGCTAAACAAAATGCAATGCAAAAAGAATCAAAGTCCAACTCTCAATGGTTAGGCAGAAATGATTTTTTGAAGTTTGGATCAAAATAATGCCTTGAAATGATTTTAATTCCATGAAAAATTCTCAAAAGACATCAAGATCAAAAAAGAAATTTGGTTTGAGGGTTGGACAATGTTTCTAAATGATTATTAAGGTTTCATGAATTTTTTGGTGATTTTTAAATACCTAAAAGTATTTTTAATTAATTAATTCTCATTAATTAATTAAAAATAAACTTTTAAATGATTTAAAAATATTTTTTAATGCAAAAAATAAAAATAAAAATGTTTTTGGTTTCTGAAAATTAATAAAAGTTTATGCAAAAATTTTCAGAATTTTTAGAATTGTTTTGCTATTTTAAATAAATATGGGAAAACAAATGAATTAAAAGGAAAAATAAAATGAATTAAACTGAAAATGGGAAAAGTCAACACATCTAATGGCCTAGGTTCAAACATACGCGCGCGGGAGTGGACTTGGCGCCACATCCAAGGGTGGAAATTCAAACTTGGCTAATTAAATGATTAAGCCCTAATCCTGCCCTAATCACTCTCAGGCGACCGGAACACTGTTCCGGTCGTCTTCTCCGGCTATCTCATCTTCCAATCTCTCTCAATATGCCATGAAAACGTGCCAAACTCTCCAGAATCAAACATTAATCATCACTAAATCTAAACCCCACCCTAAAATCCATTCATTTCCACTGAATCATGAGGCATGAATCAAAACGGAAAACAACACAAAAATTTCAGAGATCAAATACATTCTACACACGCAACCATTTTCAATGATTCAAAGCTTAAAATGATCAGCACATCACATAGAATCAATTGGTAACTCAAAACACAAGTTCTGGAAAAATGTTCTTGGATGATACCTGAGATGGAGCTTTCGATTCCAGAGCTTTCAGGCTGTTTCTTTGGCTCAAATCTACTCTACTGATCCTCCTAAGAAGCTTGCAAGGTTTGTTTAAAGTTTGCAACGGCTGGTTTGAGAGTTTGCTTGAGTTCTGTTCAATGGCAGGTGGTGATCGTGTTTTTGATTCTCTGAGTTTTAGGCTATGGTGAAGGGTGCTTTGTGATCAGGAAGGTGTGTTGAGTTGATTGGTGAAGTTTGTTTGTGTGTTTGTGGCCTGTGTGATGAGTTTCGAAGGCTCTTGCAAGATGAGGTGAAAATTAGAATGCTGAGTTATGGAGTGTTTCAGGCTTTTGTTGTAGTTGCTTTGGCTTGCTTTTGGCTTGTATAAACAATTGGGATTGGTCAGAAGATGTGATGTGTGCTTTATTGATTGGTATGGGTCTTTTTGCCAAAATGTCAAAGTTGGTGTAAGAGAAGTATGGGATACTTTCTAGCCAAGGACAAAGGGTGTGTCCTGCGCAGCATGATGATGGGAGATGCCTATGGTGGCTCAGCAGGCTAGCCAGCAAGTGGATGATAAACTATGATGAGTTTTGCAACTTGCCTTGCTTGTGATCTTTATGAAATATCTTGATCCATAGGCCACAAAAGTGAGAAGTTTCTTGGCCCATTCTGTTTTTTAGGTCTTGTGTGATCATGTTATGAAGTTTAGAAATGCATTTGATGACTTAATTTGCCTTGAGAAGTGAATTTGCAATTTTGCCTCTTTGGTGGAAACTTTGAAATTTTGTGATTTTTGCCAACTTTGACAAGCCATAACTTTTGATCCAAAATGAATTAGGTCATGTTCTTGTACTTTTTGAAAAGGGAATGATCCATTCTACAACTTTCATGACCAAAGTTTTTCCATTTGAAGCTTTTTTGAATCAAAAAGTAAGGGTTGAAAAAGTTGCCTAAAATGACAATTTCATTAAAAGTCAAACTTGCCCAAAAAGTCAACTTTGCAAAAGACTTGAACTTCTTCAATTTTGTGAACTTAAAACATATTCTATGATCAAATAAAGATCATATACAATCAAAATGATGAAGAACACCCTTTGGTTGGGTCATTGAGGGCCTCAGATGCCCTGATTTTGCACTGACTTGCTTGAAAAGTCAACTCTTGATCAGATGACTTCCCCATGGAATTTCTTCATGAAAATTGATATGCATACTCCCTATACCATATAGAGACCAATAGAAATAAGAATGACCAAAAAATTTGGAGTTATGGCCTCTGAAACCAAAACCCTAATTCTAGGTCATCTGTGCAGCCAAGCCTGACTCTGCTTCCATACCATCCTCAGTTCTTGTGATTCTTTGACATTCTTGACTTTGAGGAGATATAATATGATGTTTGAACATGCAAGGACCCCTTTGAAGTGATTGATGACCTTTGGAGTGGCTCAAGAAGCTCTTGGATTGCTCAGATCACAAACCCTAGATGCAGATGACTTTGAACCAATGCAGTGAATCAAAAATGTGATATGAGATGGTATGATTGAGTTTATGCTTATGAAAATGATCACAAGCCATGGTGTGAATGGGTGAGGGCAAATTTGGGGTGTTTACAGTACCAACTGAAGTTGAACCCCAACAAGTGCACATTCGGGGTGCGTTCCGGTAAGCTGCTGGGATTTATTGTAAGTGAGAAAGGGATTGAAGTTGACCCTTATAAAGTCAAAGCCATTCAAGAAATGCCTGCACCAAAGTCAGAAAAAGAAGTTCGGGGGTTCTTGGGTAGATTGAACTACATTTCACGGTTCATATCTCACCTTACAGCAACCTATGAACCTTTGTTCAAACTGTTAAGAAAAGAACAAACGGTCAGGTGGAATGAAGACTGCCAGAGGGCTTTTGACAAAATCAAGGAATACTTGCAAGAGCCTCCAATCCTTATGCCTCCAGTTGAAGGAAGACCTCTGATAATGTACTTGACAGTATTAGAAGAGTCAATGGGGTGTGTGCTGGGCCAGCATGACGAGTCTGGTCGAAAAGAGTATGCAATATACTACCTAAGCAAAAAGTTTACCGACTGTGAACAACGTTATTCACTGCTCGAGAAAACTTGTTGTGCTTTAGCGTGGGCTGCTCGCCGACTAAGGCAGTATATGTTGACCCACACTACCTTATTGATCTCAAAGATGGACCCAGTTAAGTACATATTTGAGAAGCCAACACTTACCGGACGGGTTGCAAGATGGCAAATGATCCTCACAGAATATGACATCCAGTACACATCTCAGAAAGCCATCAAGGGCAGTGTATTGTCTGATTATCTTGCTGAGCAACCCATTGATGATTACCAGCCTTTGAGATTTGACTTCCCTGATGAAGACATCATGTTCATAAAAGCAAAAGATCATGAAGAGCCTATTCACACTAAAGGGCCTGACCCAGAAGAAGAATGGACTATGATGTTTGACGGGGCTGTTAATATGAATGGTCGTGGTGTTGGTGCAGTACTCATTACACCTAAGGGAGTTCACATGCCTTTCTCGGCAAAGCTCACTTTCAACTGCACTAACAACGAAGCTGAATACGAAGCTTGTATTATGGGTCTTGAGGAAGCCATTGACCTCAGGATCAAAACTTTGACTGTATTCGGAGATTCAGCTCTGGTAGTTAATCAAACCAACGGTAAATGGTACACACACCAGGATCATCTGATACCTTACAGGGATTATACAAGGAGGTTATTGACTTTCTTTACAACAGTCAAGCTTGAGTATATCCCTCGGGACGAGAATCAATTTGCAGACGCTCTTGCCACCGTTTCATCCATGATCAAAGTTCAAGCTGCCAACTTTGTTCCTCGGATTTCAGTATCCAGACTTGACA
This sequence comes from Lathyrus aphaca, assembly GCA_963966055.1. Taxonomy (NCBI): domain Eukaryota; kingdom Viridiplantae; phylum Streptophyta; class Magnoliopsida; order Fabales; family Fabaceae; genus Lathyrus; species Lathyrus aphaca. The sequence goes on from OZ014519.1 coordinate 168,111,587, forward strand.
GACCAGCATATGTATTTGCAGCAGATGTTGTTAAAGATGATAAGCCTTGGTTCCACTACATTAAGTGCTTCTTGGAGGATCAAACATACCCACCTGGGGCATCTTCCAATGATAAGAAGACATTGAGAAGGCTTGCTGGCAGTTTCTTCCTGAATACTGATGGTTCCCTATACAAGAGAAACTTTGATATGGTACTGCTCAGATGCGTCGATAGAACAGAAGCAGACTTGTTAATGCACGAGGTGCACGAAGGATCTTTTGGTACCCATGCAGGAGGACATGCAATGGCCAAAAAGTTGTTGAGATCAGGCTATTACTGGATCACAATGGACGCAGACTGTTGTGCCTATGCCAGAAAATGCCATAAATGCCAGATTTATGCGGATAAGGTGCATGTGCCTCCCAATCCTCTGAATGTGATGTCTTCACCCTGGCCCTTTGCCATGTGGGGAAATGATATGATTGGCAAGATTGAATCGACTGCTTCAAACGGCCACAGATTCATCCTGGTTGCCATTGACTATTTCACCAAGTGGGTTGAAGCAGCTTCCTATGCAAATGTTACAAGGCAAGTGGTAGCCCGATTTCTGAAGAGAGATATCATCTGTCGATACGGAGTTCCCGAGCGAATCATTACTGATAATGGTTCCAACTTGAACAACAAAATGATGGCAGAACTATGTCGGGACTTCAAGATCCAACACCATAATTCTTCTCCTTACAGGCCAAAGATGAATGGCGTTGTTGAGGCAGCAAATAAGAATATCAAGAAGATTGTGCAGAAGATGGTAGTTACCTACAAAGACTGGCATGAAATGCTACCATTTGCCTTGCATGGGTACCGTACGTCAATCAGAACATCCACTGGGGCAACACCGTATCAGCTTGTTTATGGTATGGAGGCAGTCCTACCTGTTGAAGTTGAATTACCCTCCTTACGGGTATTAATGGATGTTAAGCTGAACGAAGCAGAGTGGGTCCGGTCCCGATATGAACAACTGAGTCTGATTAAAGAGAAGAGATTAGCTGCAGTTTGTCATGGGCAGCTGTATCAGAAAAGAATGAAGAAAGCCTTCGATCAGAAAGTCAGGTTCCGAGAATACCAAGTAGGAGATCTTGTGCTGAAAAGACTCCTCCCTCCTCATACAGACCACAGGGGCAAGTGGACTCCGAACTATGAAGGACCATTCGTAGTAAAGAAAGTTTTCTCCGGTGGAGCACTCATGCTCAGTACTATGGATGGTGAAGACTTCCCGTCCCCTGTGAATTCAGATGCAGTTAAAAAATACTTCGCATAAAATGACCCGCTGGACACAAAAACATAATGTAAGTCCAGGAAAAAATAGGGCATCCCGGCGAGTCAAAAACAGAATAAAAGACTCGGGCAAAAATAAGGGAAATAAATAAAAAATGTGCACCCGCTGAGTTGAAAAGCCGCATTGGACAACTCAGGAAAAAATGGGTATCCCGATGGATTGAAAACCCGAAAGGGCGATCCATGCAAAATAAGGGAATAAGCGAACAACTGCATTCTGAATTCGTCTGTATTACTTACAACTTGGTAAGCTTCGAAAGGATCAAGCTTCTTTCAGAATCAGCCTTCTTCAGAAAGCAAGACGAGAAGAACGTCAAATGTCACATGAGTCATAGCAAAGGGAAGCTCCTCGAAGTGTCATCAACATTGTCAATTCCTTTTTATTTCTCAATTTGTAACAATCTCCTCATTTTAGGGGATTTGTTTCTTTGACCGTATCTCGCCAATTCAGGGCCCGTGAATTAATAAAATCAGATTTTTAGTCACATTTCGTCTCGTACATTTTATTTTCATTTGCAAGAATGTCCGATGTCTTTAAAATACTGATTGCATAAATACAGATGCTTTTCTTCTAAAAATACATGCGTGCAGGAAATATACTTACTCCTGGGAGTGTTAAAACTCCTATGATGGAATCCGGTAAGGGATACCTCGGGATTACTTGTGCGTTTCTCTGTCTTTTCAGGATTGCAGGCATTCAAAGCACAACATGGGGCATGAAGGCTTCTCCCCAGCAAGATGCTTAATCATTATCTATGCAGTCTGTCTCCCGATTAGCACCAGAGGTGCTTTCTCCCCAGCTGAGTTGTCTGTCATCATTTCTCCTCAACCAAGTACAAAGATCGGGAATCATCTCCCCGCAGAATTTCAGCCTCTATCCGGAAGAGCAATGCCTGAGGATCTCACAACAGAGTAATGAAAGCTTCTACAAACCCCAGCTGGGTCCCTCATCACCAAGACAGGTCTATCAGTGACCTATGTCCCCAAGCAAAGTCCCATATGTCAGGTCTACCAATGACCTCATCCCCAGCTGGGACGTCAACTTCAAGAAGATCAGCCAGAGATCTTTGTAGCAGCGGGGTCCGAATCCCGGATCGGTATCTTTTCATAATCATGTCATTAGCATAATATTCTCCCCACAAAGCGTAGCATTCCGTCTACTACGGAGCATTACGGCAAAAATCAAACATATTGCATAATCATAAGCCATGGTCTGAATCAAACACTTGTATATTCATCAAAGATATACAGAAAACTCTCCAGGCTCCCCGGGAAGCCAAGGCATTTGCCTCACACTTATAAATACAGATGCACACGCCTTTTGGCACCCGTCCATGTCATGATTCCCCAGTAAAGTCGCCCGAGCCTTCTTTACAAGCAGACACTTATATATTACAGATACTTCTTGACACCCGTCCATGTCATATCCCCAGTAGAAAGCCAAAGCGTTCCCTTTGCACTCACAGATACATATACCCATACAGATTCCCTGACACCCGTCTGTGTCACCTTCCCCAACATAGCTACCTGAACACTTTGTAAAGCATATACTTGTTTATAATATACCTTTTGACACTCGTCCGTGTCACCCTCCCCAGCAAGTTAGACACTTGTCGGTGTTTCACTCATACCTATTATTCCTGTTTCACTCATATAGATACTCGTTCGTATCTTGTATACACCACTTATACCTCCTCAGATTCAACACTCGTCCGTATTCTTTGTTAACCCGTTGGTACTCGTCCGTATCATCATCTCAGAACATGCGTCAAGCGTTTGTTTCTACCTGATACTCGTCCGTATCATAGTCTTAGGGATGCTCGTCCGCATCTTTAATCCATACACGTGTCAAACACTCATGTCTTCTTGAATTTAGACACTCGTCTGTGTCTACCATTCCCCAGAGGAGTCCCCACAGATTCGACACTCGTCCGTGTTCTTTGTTAACCAGTTGGTACTCGTCTGTATCATCATCTCTGAACGTGCGTCAGCGTTTGTTTCTACTGATACTCGTCCGTATCACGGTCTTAGGGATGCTCGCCCGCATCTTTAATCTATACACAACGTCAAAACACTTATACCTTTTATTTCTTGGATGTAAACACTCGTCTGTGTTTACTATTCCCCAGTAGGTCGCCAGCAAAGCAACCTTTTTTCTATCTGACATTCGTCCTATGTCATGATACCTTTCGGCAGCCGTACCCTGCCAGGTGATCGTCCTTCACCCTTGGATGACCGTCCCTCATTATTTCCCCAGCGGAGTCTCCATTATTGGAGCCCTTTTCTATCCGGCATTCGTCCTATGTCGTGATTTTTAGCAGCCGTCCCCTGCTAGGTGATCGTCCTTCACCTCCTGATGATCGTCCTTCATCATTTTATCCGATGGCCGTCCCCATCGTTGATCTTGTTATCTGACATTCGTCCTATGTCATGATAAACCCTGAGAGCAGCCGTACCCTGCTAGGTGATCGTCCTTCACCTCTTGATGATCGTCCTTCATCATGCTTATCTGATGGCCGTCCCCATCGTCGACCTTTTTATCCGGCATTCGTCCTATGTCGCGATACTTTCGGCAGCCGTACCCTGCCCGGTGATCGTCCTTCTCCTTAGATGACCGTTCCTCATCTTATCCCCCAATAGAGCAGCCGTCCCCTGCTAGGTGATCGTCCTTCATTTCTGATGACCGTACCTCATCATTTATTTCATTCACCTGTAATCCCCAGAGAATCTTTGTCGCTTTATCTTGATGGCCGTCCCCATCATAATCTCTTATATCCCCAGCATGTCGGCCGTCCCCGTCATTGCTCCTTCCCCAGCAGTCGTCCTTTGCTCGACGGTCGTCCTCCGTCGCCCGCACTTTATAAACATACTTTATTTTCTTTTACAATCTATATCCCTTTTCTTCTTCATTCTGTGAGTGCAAATTTTGGACTGTCTTTGGTATTCAACCACAAGTTATCTTGTTTGCCTGTTAAGTCGTTGCTTACATTCTACATAGCTAACTCATGCTTGAATAGGGGCAGCTGTAAACACCCCAAATTTGCCCTCACCCATTCACACCACGGCTTGTGATATCCTCATATACATAATTTCAATCATAGCATCCCATATTGCATATTTGCTTCACTGCATTGTTTCAAAGTCATCTGCATCTAAGGTTTGTGATCTGAGTAATCCAAGAGCCATTTGAGCCACTCCAAAGGTCTTTAATCACTTCAAAGGGATCCATGTATGTTCAATCATCATATTGTATCCTCTCAGAGTCAATAATGTCAAAAAATCACAAGAACTGAGATTGGCATGGAAGCAGAGCCAGGTTTGACTGCACAGATGACCTAGAATTAGGGTTTTGGTTTCAAAGGCCATAACTCCAAAAAATTTGGTCATTCTTGTTTCTATTGGTCTCTATATGTTATAGAGATCATTCATATCAATTTTCATGAAGAAATTCAATGGGGAAGGCATCTGATCAAGAGTTGACTTTTTGAGCAAGTCAGTGCAAAATCAGGGCATCTGAGGCCCTCAATGACCCAACCAAAGGGTGTTCTTCATCATTTTGATTATGTATGATCTTTATTTGATCATAGAAGATGTTATAAGTTCACAAAATTGAAGAATTTCAAGCCATTTGCAAAGTTGACTTTTTGGGAAAATGACTTGTAATGGAAACTTGCCATTTTGGGAAACTTTTTCAACCCTTGCTTTTTGATTCAAAAATGCTTCAAATGGGAAAACTTTGGTCATGAAAGTTGTAGAATGGATCATTCCCTTTTCAAAAAGTACAAGAACTTGTCCTAATTCATTTTGGATCAAAAGTTATGGCTTGTCAAATTTGGGAAAAATCACATAATTTTAAGTTTTCTACCAAAGAGGCAAAGTTGCAAAATCCCTTGCCAAGGCAAATTGAGACCTCAAATGGACTTCTAATCTTCACACAAACATGAACCAAGGCCTAAGGATCATATTGCATCAAAAGTTCACTCATTTTCATGACTTGTGGATCAAGAAACTTCAAAAGGGCCAAAATTGAACAAAGTTGCAAAACCTCACTCAAACCCTAATCCATGTGCTGGCTGACTTCAAATCTGATCCTAGGGCTCTCCACACTTCTTGCTGCGCAGGACACCCCTCTTGTCCTTGGCTAGCCATGAGCCCATACCTCTCTTACACAAAGCTTGACTTTTTTGCAAAAGACCCATACCAATCACCATAGGCCACCAACAACTCTCTGACCTATCACCACTTGATAAGTGGACCAAATGCAGCATAACACACCACACACTCAAGCCTGAAACAGATCATAAGCCATAGTTCAAAGTTTATGCCTCATATGCAACTTCCTTCGAAACACACTCCACAAGCATCAAACATTCAAACAAACTTCACAAAACATCTCAGCACACTCCCCTGATCATTTCCCTGCCCTCATTCATCCCTGAAACATCCTCAAACTGAAACACGATTTCCTCACCTCACTGAACAGAACTTCTGCAAACTCACAAACCAACCATTATAAACTCCAACCAAGCTTCATAACTTCATCAAGAGGACCATTGGGATCATTTTGAGGCAAAGAGGCAGGCAGAAAGCTCTTGGGTTGAAAGCTTCGATTCAGGTAGCCATGGAAATTCATTTTTCCAGAACTCTTATTTCTTGTTTCTAAAATGATCTACATGCTTCCCTGAGTTCACTGAACCTTTTATTTTTGAAAATGATTGAGTTTTGAGGTTGTATGCTTGTTCTGAAACTTTGCCCGTGAAATGCTTTTTGTTTTGATTCTTGAGTTTGAGTGAAAATAAATGATTTTGATTGCTGGATTCTTGTTTAGAGTGGTCTAATGATTGATTCTGGAGAGATTTGTGAAGTTTCATGGCGTATTAAGAGAGATTGAGTGAGGACTTTGCCGGAGAAGATGACCGGAACACTGTTCCGGTCATCTGAGAGTGATTAGGGTTTTGGATTAGGGCTTAATCATAATTAGGCCAGTTTGAATTCTGGCCGTCCATTCGCGCGCCAAGTCAATTCCCGCCCCCCTGACTTTGAATCTGGACCTTTGGATGATTTGACTTTCCTATTTTCTCATTAAAATCATTTTTAAATTCATTTGTTTTGTATTTAATTTGTACGAATTATTAAAAATAGCAAAAAATGTTTAAAAATTATGAAAATTTTTGTCAAGGTTTTCATTATTTTTCAGAACACAAAAATATTTTTATTTTTATTTTTTGCATTAAAATTTATTTTTAAATCATTTAAAAGATTATTTTTAACTAATTAATGAAAATTAATTAATTAAAAATACTTTTACGTATTTAAAAATCACAAAAAAATTCATGTAACCTTTAAAAACATTTAGAAACATTGTCCAACTCACAAACCAAATTTCTTTTTTGTTCTTGAAGCCTTTTGATAATTTTCTTTGGATTTAATTTTATTTCAAGGCATTATTTTGTTTCAAACTTCAAAAATTCATTTCATCCTAACCATTGAGAGTTGGACAATGATTCTTTTTGCATTGCATCTTGTATAGCATTTAGTTTATAGGATAAAATTGGCATGAATTGATCTTGCATTTTCAATTTGTTTTGCACTTTTCTTGACAAGGTACCTTAAAACCCTAGCAATCTTAGGAAATTCATAACTCTCACTAGGTTAAGAATTGGATCCCCTCCTTTGGGCAGTGAGTTTGTATAGGTTTAGGGTTTCTTTGGTTGCATTTTCAAATTTTTATCATGTCATTTACTTCTGGTTTTGAATTTTTGTTTTGTGTGATGCATATAACCCTAATTTGTGCCTTCCCTTGCATCCATCTCTCATTTGCTTGCATCCATTGACTTGCCATGACATTTTGTGCATTCTTTTGATTCATAATACATCATAGGACATATTAGAACCATGTTTGATCATTGCATCTTTCATTTTCCATGTTGTATGTCATTTGCATTCCATAACTTTTCATGTATGTTCATGGTTCTAAGCATGTCTCTCTTGCATCCATATGTTTGTATGATCATTATAATGCCTTGCCTCATGATTGCATCATCTCTTAGCATCATTAACATCATACTCATGCTTCTGGTTTTGGTTTGCATCATCACATTTCACCTCATTTTGCATTGCATTTCATTTCTTTTGCTAACATTTCAGGTGGTAAGTTGTTTGAGAAGTGAATTTGCCTTCACTTTTCATAATCTCTTTTCATCTCTCTTATGCATCATTGCTGAATTTTTGTATGTGTATTGGATTGAGCTTGCTCATTATTGTCTATCTTACCTTCTTTCTTCAAGCAACTTGACTTCTTGAGTGAAGCAAGTTATTTTTCTTCTCTTTGCTCCTCTCATCTGCTTCTCTCCTTGGTGGCCCTTTGAAGATTTCTCTCTTAAGCCTCACAAACCCTAGGAATGACCAAGCATGATAACAATTAAGGTTTTATTAGTCCCCCACTTAGCTTTTACCTTTGTGTCTCTTTGAGTCTTCTCTTCTCATCTCATAATCAGGGACTAAACCCTAAAGGCTTTAAGGCTTTGTGATTAAGCTTATGCCTGCATCCTTCTATTAGGATGGAGTGTATAACTTTAATCCTAAGTGTTAAACCCTTAATCTGTTTAAATCCTTTAATTAATTCACATAATAACCATCAAGACATCAAGCTTGTAACTTGGGCCTTGCATTAGGGTTCTAATTCTTCCTTAATTGGTTAAGAAGGACTAACCCTAGTGTTAATGGACAAGTCCCCCTCAAGTTGTCTTACAAACCATAAAACTCACTTCTTCATCTTATCATTAACTAAAATCCATCTAATAAAGGCTTTGTTTTTTGATGAGGTTAATCCCTAATCATGGATTAAGTTGAGGAGCTTTCCCCAGCTTAAACATTCTCATCTATTATCCTTCTATTAGGATAGTGTAATGAGTCTGTTTAATCCCTGATTATGGCTTAAACTCATTACTTAACACTAAACAAAAACAACAAAAACATCTAAATAATAACAAGTAGGTTAATGATCTTAATCCTACACCATGGTGATTAAGTGTGAGATGCTGACTTCACACTTAAGGTATTCTCATTACCCCTAATCAGAGGGAGGATGTGATGAGTTTACTAACCCTTGGTTTAGGCTTAAGCTCATTTTCTTATGACAAAACTCCAAAAACAATAAAAGACTGAAAATACAGAAACAAACAATAACTGTCTCCTCCGGGATTCTTTTCTTACCTCAATCACTCACAAACGAGAACTTGCTTCTTCCGTCTAATGCAAGACAGTTTGCACCTAAGTCAGACAGGTCATACACTTGAGCATAGACAAGCAAGAAGTTCACAAGTCAATTTATCTTTCAGTCTCTTTGGGTCGAACTACGGTGTTCTGACTTCCTCATTGCACGAGAGGATACGTAGGCATAACTTAACAGTTATCGAACAAAAGTCTCTGTATATTCCCCCCTCTTCTAGCATTATTCTTTAAGCCTCATAGTCTTGAGCATTTCATTCTTGTTCTTACACTGACACTTTATATACTTCACTTCACATTTATTTTACACTGACACTTGCATTCTTTCCAGCTTTGATACACATATAAGCACTGACACTACCCCTTTAAAACACAAATCTTTTAAGCGTGGATCTCGTCGAGTACGGCAGACAATCTGGGTGCTAATACCTTCCCAGGTTGTAACCAACCCCCTTTCTCAGTCTCTCTGGTTCGCAACCGTCTTATCCATATCTTTCTAGGTCTATGCAGCATTACCTTTCCTCCGGGATAAAAATGCCTAGCTGGCGACTCTATTCATCCTTCCTCCTTTTCGCCGACCGTTCGCGTCTGTACCCCTCTTGACCTGAGGTGTCATTTGGTGGGAGCGACAAGGAGATGTAGTAGCTTCTGGATTTTTGCTTTGCATAGTTTTTAGGTCCTTTAAACTTAGGATTGAGTCTAGATTATGCCCTACATGAATTAGGTTTGTTTGGTACTTGTTTACCTCATTCCTTTTATCATGTTTATCCTAATAACCCTTGTTTTGTAGAGAGGTTGAGGTAAGTTATTAACAACTTATTATTTTTACTTCATTATGCGTTTAATTTGCATTTTTGCCTTACATTCCATACTTGTGCTTGTTAGGCTTATCCCCTCTAGAAATGACTTAGCTTCCTAAGTAAGTAAGTTGATTTCTAATTCCTATTTCTTTTCCTTTTTCGCATTAGGATTAGAAAACCACACTAACCTAGGTTCATCCATGCATGAAAACACTTAGGATTTTAGTCTTTCCCCTTTAGACTTTTTCCTTTGATTTGCTTTGCTTTCTCTCTCATATCAAAAGAAAAAGTAAAAAAACACCTAATAAAGGTCAATATTCTTGTATGCCACGAGACTTTGTCGTGGGTTACTTATACACATCTCATTTTGGGGAGAGGTGTAAGGCATCTACCACGATGAAAAAGTCTTAGTATGAGAAAGTTCACAAACAACAATCTCAGAAAACACTTCTTTAAAAGACAGTAAACAGACAACACTCGTCTTTTCCTTCGGGAATTCTTTTCTCACCTCGTTCACTCTAAACGCGAACTTTCGATGACTTATCTCATTTACCAGACGGTAAACGCACTCGTACCAGATGAGCCTGAAACACCTAAGCATAGACATAAGCAATTCATCTCTAAAAAACATAAATAGTTTTCGCCTTAGTTAGGCGAACTACGTCGACTCTGATCCTCATTTTCTCGATGAGGTACGTAGGAAGCGGGGTAGGGCCCGTTCAAGCACACTCTTTATTTTTCCTACATTTTTCCTTTTCTTTTCGTTCTCTTTTTTCTAGTTCCCTCTCTCATTCCAGTTCAAGTTAGCAGTTCTTTTGTTCAGCAGTATCTTATTTCTCACCCTTTGAAACAGACTAACAAGCGTGGATCCTGTCGGGTACGGCGGGCGATTTGGGGTGCTAATACCTTCCCAGGTCGTAACCGACTTCCGAACCCAGATCTTTGGTTCGCAGGACCTTATCCTTTCCTTCTCTCTTTGGTTTGTGCATAATTACCTTTCCCATTCATTCGGGATAAAAATGCCTGGCTGGCTACTCTACCTTTTCCGCGCCACTTTCTCGATTATACTAGGATGAAAATCCCGGGAGTGACAACTGGTGACTCTACTGGGGATCGAACCCAGAATCTTTGGTTTCCCTTGAGAGTCAATCCTAGCGCCTGTTTGTTTCTATTTCGTTGGGTGTTTACATGTGTGATGATGTGTGTTTATTTACTGTTTTATTTACAGTTTTCACTTTACAGCATTTATTACCGCTTTCAGTATTTATTTTCCATGCATCGTATATATTGGATTGTGCTGGTTTGCATTTTTTTGTGGGTGGGAGTTACTGTGAGATAAGCCAACTACCCGGCTTGAGTGCACAATAAGATTAGCATGGACATACATTGTACTCCCATAGTATCTCACCATGATGAGTGACGATGTGATCCACACCTAGATTGCGACCATCTTGGAACTATTCTATGTGGGGATTACTCCATTTTAGGGTTCGACCTCAATAGTTATATGCATCTGGTGACCGATCATTGAGGACCTTAGTGGAAACATCCCTCTCCAATGATGAAAGTGGCAGACCATATTTGTTGGCAAACCCACTTGCACCCGAGGGCCTACTGGGAACTCGCATAGGATAGCCTGGTTCTCTCATGGGAATTCAGTTAAAGAAAAATTTTTGTATGACGATAGTATTGTATCCTTCAGGATGGATGTACAATTGTTTCTCGATTCAGTGCTTGAAGTTGGGGACTTATGAGGGATGCTTGTTTCCTTGGACTCAGTTGAGGCCTTCTCGAGTAGTACATAATGCCAAACCAATTCCCTGATTTGGTCATGAGCCATTTCTCATAAATGATGAACGTATTATCGCTATTCGTCTTTGAGAGTTCGTGATGTTGACCCAAGTAGCACACCCGTGAGATGGGAGGGGTTTACAGGTTTGCAGGAACCCTTAAACTTCCAACATACCCATTTCGCAAGTATTGTTCAGTATTATGATCTGGTTCCTTGGTTCTGAGATCCGGGATTTCTGATGTTGTGATTGTGACCTTGCATAGACGCTGGGATATTTTGATCTGCAAATCACAGACACGTTACTGATCACATGCCTTGCATTGCATAAGCATCATGACATCATTAATCATTGTGTTCTTTTTTCATTCGCAGGGTTCATACTACTCCCGGTTCCTGGTCATACTCTGCTTCAGAAATGGAAGATGCCATAAAGAAGAATGTGTTCTACAAGTTCTTTGATTCCAAAGCGGATTTGCTTAATCAGATGGTGTCTCTTATTACCCCGGGTCATCTTGGATACTTAAAGGAGAGATATGGTGACATTTTGGATCTGGTAGTCAACCTAGATAGTTCCTAAATGGGTGTCATTCATACTTTATTGCAGTACTATGATCCGCTGCTCAGATGCTTCACATTTCCTGACTTCCAGCTGGGTCCACTGCTTGAAGAGTATTCTAAAATTTTGGGGGTGCCTCTCAAAGATCAGATTCCTTTCAACTCGGAGATGATCAAACCAACTCATCTTGACATTGCCAAGGCTCTTTATTTGAGCTCTTCAGATGTATCTAATAATTTGACTGCTACCAAAGCTGGTGTGCTTGGCTTTCCTTTGGAGTTCTTGGTAAGAAGAGCTGGAGAACTTGATGTTGTTGGTCAATGGGCGTCAGTTTGCGGTATCTTGGCTTTATCCGTATATGGGATCATCCTCTTCATTGATATGTATAAGTTTGTAAACATGAATAATATTCACTTGTTTGTGCTGAATAATCATATGCCCATTATCTTGGGTGATCTATATTATTCAGTGCATTACAAGAATGAGAAAAAGCGGGGTGGTTTGGTTAGGTGATGTGCTCCTTTGTTCTACAGATGGTTTATGAGGCACCTACCTATTACTGAAGATTTCACTGATCCCAAGGTGATCTGGGCCCTAAAGCTAAGCAAGTTGTCTGCCAAGGATGTCAGGCGGTTCACTTTGAAGTTAAAAGGGAAAGATCTCACCTCCAGTTATGGGGGTTATCCCAATGTTCCACCCTTAGGAGTAGCTGGGGGAATCAATTACAACCTCATTCTCCTGAGAAGACAATTGGGATATGCACTTAAGACTGTTCCCAAAGAATCAGAGCTAGTTCAGACCTTCTATTTCTCCGTGAAGGATAATCTTCCCTTGGTCCGAGAAGCTGCAGGTGCTTGGAAACTTGTCAAACAGAAGGGTATAGAGCGCTTGGGCAAGAGAAACAATCAAATATTCCCCGAATTTGAAGCCTGGATAAGGGAGAAAGCTCAGGTTTCCCTAATTCCTTTCTCTGCGCCAGTTCCACCTTCTACTACTATGCCATTGGAGGATTACCAGAAGTTGGAAGCTTTGGTCCAACAGCTCAGAGCAGAAAATAAAGAGGCCAACCATTCTTGTCAGAAGTTGATGATTCAGAATCAGAAGCTAGAGGAGACAGCTCATCAAGCCGAGGAGTTAGTCAGGCTCAAGCAGCAAGACTTCGAAGAACGAGAGCTCTACTTCAAGAAGCGAATGTTGGCTGAAACCCACAGGGCGAGCCAGCGTCGAAAAGATAAGAAAGCCTTGGATGAAGCAAACAAAGTTGTGACCCTCTGGAAAGAGAAGTGGTAAGACCATCTAAGAAAGCAGAAGGAGGAAGAGATTGAGTACAAGCTGAAGATCAAAGGCCTTCTGGAGACTCTAGATGAACAGGGAGAGCTGCTCCAGAAATCCCGCGAGCAATGGAGAGACTACCTTCAGAAGTCGGCAAAGAGTCAAAAAGCAGCTGAAAACATCCAGAAGGAGGTAGAAGAGTTGAAGCTTTGGGCTTATATCAAGAAAGTCAAGACTGAGACGGGCCCTAGCAAAGAAAATGAGGAGGTATTCCTACAACAGATCAACGAATTGCACGCTTCCTTTGATATAAGGGGCCTTCTTATTCAGAGGCTCATCTAGAAACTGAGTCATCCAGACATAGCCCAGTTGTTCCAGGCCGTCAAGCGTCTTAGCTGGAGGCTGCAAGACATGGAGCTTCCTAGGGCTTAGTCTTATATTCTTGTACCTGGATTACCCATAGGCTTGTTGTGGGGTTCCTTTTTTACTTTGCTTTTCTATTCTTTTGATGTATGAATTGGCACCCTTTGGAGATGTTGTTATATTCAGATCTCAGTTTGTGATACGTTTGAATTGGTTTAAATCTATGGTTGTTATCTCTTGCACTGACACTGGGTACTAAGCACCAATTCTCCACGAATATCATCTTATCTGAACATCATGCGGGGTCTTCTTCCCTAAATCTGAAAAGGCTCTCTGAATTCTCGAATACCAGAACAGGAATGTAAAAAACCTTAAGAATGAAAAGAACACATCATTGCATGCATTCATATCATTTTCGTTTTTTCTTTTGCAGGTTATCCAGGGTTCTTAACTTATCTGCATTTGTTGGAAAGATTGCGAGAACCTCCAAGAATCGTCTTCTCATGCACAAAACCCCTTCACACCGGTACGCTACTCGTCATAATCAAAGGCACGTCATGGATACAATACAAATCGAGTTGAACGAACTTCGCACCCGGATGGGGGAGTTCATGACAATGATACAGGGAATATCTTTGGGGAAGCAAGAGATCAGGGCTGCTATGCAAAGGCTTATCCCCCCACAAAATGATCCTCCGGTGGTTACCTTTGATGCTCAAGGAAATCCGATCAATAACAATAGAGAGGATGGACCTCCAACTCCAGAGGCTGGTGGCCCTATTCATGTCCTCGTACAGGACCGTCAGGAAGATTAATTCACCCTGGTCAACAAAGATATGGGGTTTGGTACTAGAGCTAACAATCAGGATTTCCAAATGCTGGCTAATAAGGTGAGGGCCTTGGAATGCCAGGATACTCTCGGCATCGACGTTTTTGACATGGGCTAGGTTTCAGGTGTGGTTATCCCTCCAAAGTTCAGACCTCCAACTTTCGACAAATACAACAGCAACTCTTTCCCTAAGACTCACTTGCAAGCCTTTTATCGCAAGATCACTGCACATGCCAAAGACGAGAAGCTTTGGATGTACTACTTCCAGGACAGCCTGTAAGTTGGCAACATACGTGTATTCCATCCAACATTGTTCTGTATATAATTAACAAGATATTAAGGGTGATCAGTTCCTCAATTTGTCAATAGATATCTGACATTCATGATGGGGCATACACCATCTTTACCAAACTACATTGGTGTTCCTTACAATCACCAATACACCGACCCAACATTCCACAAATACCATGTCTTAGAGAAGCAAAAGCTTCTCCCCCACTTGATTCATTCGCACTCCTACAGATAAAGGTTAGGAAGACAAACATGTACCGACAATGTTCTCACACACATGTCGCATACTAGGGGACATACAACATTAGAAAACCTGGCTGGATGGATAGACCTGATATGATACCACTATTGTAACACCTTTCTAACCTAACATAATATACGCGGTAAATATTCTTAAAACAATTCAGAGTAATCATAAAAAGGTGTCACATTCGTCATAAAACATCTTAATAACAATCATGCTCCGTAACACGGGTTTTCAAAAAAATATATATTTTTTAATAATAATTTATTTAGTAACATCAGAAACTAAATTCAAACTTTGCAGCAGAATCATAAATTCAAATATCTTCTTTATTTCAACAAAACTTCAAAAACTTTGTGTCATTGTCAACAATCATCGTCAAATAAAATCAACATGTAGAAACTCATAAAATAATTCTAACTAAACAACATAATATTCATTTAAGCATCTCCCCACCCAATGTTACATATCAGAGCAAGACACCCTCTAATCAACAGAAATAAAAACTAACTCTAATGCTAAATCTTCAAACATCTACGAGCTAATCTAGATCACCTGCAAGTTACCCACCATAGAGGCAACATTTCCAAGCAGGCAGGGTGGGTAATCATAAATCAATATAAATGACATAAAGAAAAGATGTACAAGGCAACATTCATCATATAGCAACACATCCTAAGATCTTACCTATCACATTACATAATTTGTCAAATCATCTAATTAACACAAACACAATCATGCTATGCCACAAAAAATGAAATGCAATCCTCATAGTATGCATGTGGTACTGGCTCATCATCACGGATGGACACTGGGCCATCAACCCTCCACAAGGAGCACATCGTAAACATTATATCGCTTCAATACACACAATGGGATTGAAGCTACCAACAGACCGAAGCTGTAATACCCCGTAATTTATTTAATACTCTGAATAATATTATTTGATATTAATATTGTTCCGGATTACCCTAAGAAATTTTGGTATAATTAAATAGAGTAATTAGCGGGATTTTATTTTATTAACTAATATTAGCTGACTCAGAGGTTTTATAAAATGTTGAGAGACATTTTTGGATATTCTCTATTTGGACCCGTCGGTAGGAAAAGTTATGTTTCCTTTTAAGACCTAAAGTCTTATTTCTTTTGTTTTGGTAAAAACATAAAAATAGAGAAATAAGGAGAAGAGAGAAAGGAAAAGAAGAAAGAAGCAGAGAAAGTCTTGAAGAAGAATAAGAGGACTCATAATCTTGTTGCTTCCACCCATCCATTCACCATTCAATCTTCTCCAATCTTCTTGCTAGAGGTGGGTTCATAGCTAGAAACTTTTACTTTTGGTTTGGTAGAGTTTGTAGAGTTTATGGATTTTAGGTCAATTTGTGAAAAATCCTAGAATCGATAGATTAAGCGGTTAGAAATCGATATAAATGCTTGAATATGTTGCCTCTAGGTGTAGGAACATTGCTACTATGTTGTTTTGATGATTGCCAATGTGTGGAATGGTTTTGGGATGTTACTGTCATGGATTTCACGTATTTGTTATTGTCTATGTTTGGTTAACCGGTTAACCGAATCCGTTAACCGATTAACGCATCTTGAAATTGCGCAATTGCCTCTGTTTTGGCTTGGTTAACCGGTTAACCAAATATGTTAACCGGTTAACACTATAAGTATGGGAGAACATATTTTATTTCCAAACTTTGAAAATTCATAACTTTTTACTCGCTTATCCGATTTCAGTGTTCTTTATATCGATTGAAAGCTAAAATTTTGTACTTTCACATGATGCCGAAAAATGTTATTTTCACCCAACTTTTACCCGAATTTTCAATTATACGGTAAAAATGCTAAGTTAGGGAATTGTGAATTAAAGGTAATAAAAAGGTACAACTCGTGAGGTATCTAGGATCCCCTTGGGCTAGCGAGAATCGATATTTTTGTATCACTTTGGGTCTTCCGTAAGGTCTTGAGTAAGTCTCAATGTGGTTATTATGTGTTTCACTAGAGCATCCGTAAGGACTTGAGGTGCATGTTGTGTATACATGGTTGATTGGAGACGTGTAGGCTATAAGTCCTCCGTAAGGTCTTGTGTAAGTTTCTATGTGTTTACTTTGTGTTTTGCAAGAGCGTCCATAAGGACTTGAGGCGAGTACTATACTAGTTAAGCGTTAATCTTAAGAAAGTCTTGAGGTGGGTTGCCTTTAGTCCCACGTGAAGCATCTGTAAAGATTAAAGAGAGTATTATATCGAATCCTCCGTAAGGTCTTGTGTAAGTCTCAATGTAGTTACTATGTGTTTCACAAGAGCATCCGTAAGGACTTGAGGTAGATGTTTCACTTAGCTTATGTTTCGAGAGGTTGTATGGATCTTAGTTACTTTGGATCCTGGTTTTGTGTGTGAGAATGGCTAGAGCTAGAGTTTTTGGAATCAAACCTTTAGATCTGAGCGAAATCTAAGATAGGGAACTCACTAAGATGTTTTATCTCACCCCATGATGATGTTGTTATTTCAGGTACTTCAGGTTCCGCAAAGGGTAAGGATAAGGTGACTTGATTATCCTTGCTTGTTTGATGGCTTCTTCCGCTGTGGACTTTTGAGATCTTTGGATCTAGTTCTTAGATTTTGTATTTTGTGAACATCTTGTATTACTTATAGCCTTTTGCTAGTATCTTATATTGTAGTGGCTATATTTATGCAATGTGTTATTAAGAACTTGTTGTATTTCAATACCAAACTTAAATTTATATATGAAAAATATGCTTTGATGTATGTCTTTTATATATGGGTATTACAAAATCCCCACCATAATTATACCATGAATGCAACGATGCAACAACTTCAACATAATCAACGTACTCGACATTTGCATCAGCATTCGTGTAAAATTCATCATATTACTCAACATATATCTTGCATCAAATTCATCATATTATAGCATCACAACTTCATTTCAATACCAAATTATCATAATTCATTGATCATCATGTTCGTCACATAGCATGTATAAACATCAAAACATTCACCTCATATATTTATTTCATCATAGCATCATTAAGCAACATCACTAATACATTTCAAAATCCTCATAATAACATCATACACATGACCATCAATACATAAGAAATCAACGCATAATCATCATACAAGTTTCAACGTATAATTAACATCATAACACAACAACATTCTATCGTTATCCTCTAGATCAACATAAACATCATATCATATTCAATACATAGTAACATCTTTACAACAACAATACCACACAACATTCGACTATATCATAAACAAACACTATTGCATTTACCAGTTAATTCATAACCCATCATACCTTAACCAATCATAATTGCATGGTATGCCATAACAACTTGACAACGACATTGTACAACATCATAATTTACAATCACAACACACATTCATACAATCGATTTCCACATTTCACGGTTCGACACATTGGAACATACACGAAACACACACATTGTGCATCGAATAGTTTGAAATTTATCATTGAAAACAATTTTAACATAAAGTACATAAGATTAGCTTTCCAACGATTTGAAAGACGACCCAAACGTACTTACGGATCAAAAGTTATGAATCTTCGAAGTTTTGAAAATAAGCTGCCAAAGGGACCCCGCTAAGTGAGCTAGAGCTGGCTAAGTGAGCTCTGCGAATTAGCAAAAAATGCCTACGATGAAAACACTTTTCACACTATGATTTCAAACCCTTAAACTGCGTTTTTAACCCCCAATAACCCCAGTTTAAGTCATTAAAACCCATATTTAACACATATACATCAATCACAACAAACATCACAAAACAAATCATCAAAATTCATCAATTCTACATCTTTAATCCTAGGTTTTCCCTTAAAACCCCAAAATCCCCAATAGCATCTAACTCTATATCATCCACATTGAAATGAAATACTCCTCATACCTTAGAATGTTGTTACATTAAATCTTCCCTTGAAATCACTGGCGTTCTTCTATGCCTTAGCCTCACCTTCCTTGTTCTTCAGAGTTTTTGCCTATTTTCTCCAAATGTTACAAATAATGAGTTTCTCAATTCTATTCTCCTTCAAATACCCCTAATTGGATTCTCCCTATTTTACCTTCACTTATCCATCACCAATGACCATAATACCCTAATTACTTCTAACATTCTTATTTTAATTAATAAATAATAATTCGAATAATATCATATAGTTATTCTTACTATTAATATTATTAAAATAATTTCACCACAATGTCTTGTGCCATATAACCATATATCATCAAAATCACCTTATATCCTCAAATAAGCAACAATCAATCATAATCGAATTTGGGGTGTGTAAACACCCCAAATTTTCCCTCACTCATTTCACCATGGCTTGTGGTTCTTTTCATTTGTATAAGCTCAATCATACCATCTCATATTGCATGTTTGCTTCATTGCATTGATTCAAAGTCATCTGTGTCATACCCCAAATTTGTCCTACCCGCACCTTTTTATTTTTCTGTCTAACCATCATTTCAAAGAATCCAGAAATATGTATTACGTTTTTTTTCTGTCTAGTATTCGAAAAATTAAAAAATGCATGTATTTCTTTTAAAAAAATTTAAAATTCAAATTCTTTTTTTATTTTTGTTCACTATCCCATTTAAAAATTTTAATTATTTTTTAAAAAAAAAAAATCATCGTTACGTTTTTTAGCCCATTGGTTCATTTCTCTACTCTTAGCCCATTACTAAAAAATTATATCATTATTATTATTATTATTATTATTTTTGTTTCATTTATGTTTTTTCACATTACATTTTTTTTCCCATTTTAAAATTATTATTACTTTTTATCACAACTTTTATTTCTATTATTTATTTATTATTATCATTAATATTACTTCCATTTTTTTTAGTTATTACTATTTTTTTATTTATTATTATTATTTCTCCTTATTATTAATATTTTTAATTTTTATTGTTATTGTTATTGTACTTCTTTTATTCCTATTTTTATTATTATTATTATTTTTTATAATCCATATTACCAATTTATTTTTTTAGCAACTCATGTCCTCTGCTTTCAGAAGAAAACAAACGCGTAGTCCAGCCTGGAATTTCATGCCACAAACCAAGTACTTTTTTTCAGCATTTCACAGCTTTATAATATGGACCACAACAGTTTCTTTCATGCCATCACCACGCAAAAAGCAGTATTCCATGTACGACTACAACGCAAAACCATATCTTTCCCCCCATCCGCAGTGCGTATAGCAAGAATTCGCAACAAACTTCTCAAAGAAACCTGCAAAAACTTTCCTCACCTTTACAACTTCACCACCAATCCTTACCATTATCACTCTTCTGCATAAACCATCACCAACCTCCTTCATCTTTCATCACCTCTCCACCGCCGTTCACAAACCGTCTCAAAACATCTTTACCAACTTTCATAAACACAACCCTTTTCCAAATCTCACAAACCAGAAAAAAAATGAAAAAATCAAACGCGAAACTGTGCTTCTCCTTCATGAGCCGTAAAGCAAAATAACCAACCACCAAATACCCCTTTTCTTTTTCATCTGCATAAATCAGAATAACTCTAAAACAAAAAAAACTAGTCGCACACTCCTCAAAACCACCACTGTCAAAACTATTCACTTGCATAAACCTGTCATCACCATAACACAAACTCATATTCAACCACTCAAATCCCTTTACACAAACCAAATCCGAAAACAGAGAAAGAAAGAGATGAAGCTGCGAAACGCACGAAACCAAACCTTCGAAACTGCTACTCATCCGCCGTCAAAACTCACCTTTGCAACCCCTTTCCGCTAACTCGTGACCTCACCGCTTGAAACCCCATCCGCAAAAGCCACAGCCGCACGAAGCCGCCATCGCAACCCAATTCACAGATCCAAACAGAACCACCACATCGCCGAAACTAACCGCAAACAGAGTGAGAACTGACGGCGAGCCCCCACGTCGCTGACAAACTTATCGCCGCCGTCATCATCCACCGGCTGAACCACGAGCGGAGCTGTGACCGCCGATCCGAAATCCGAAGCTGAGCCGCCGACGACCGAGAGAGTTTGAGAGAGAAATCGCAGGATTGAGAGGGGTAGTACACCTTTCTTGTCGTCATCACGGTGAAATTGCTTTTCCCTCTTTCTAAACTACAAGACATTTGATATTGTTTCTTTCTTTTTTATTATCTCTTGTTATTCTCTTTTGTTTTTTTTTATGTTTTTAATAAAATGCCCTGCTGATGTTGTGTTTGGGTTTGGAGAACCCGTAGGATGTCTATGAAAAGCCCATATTATTTTGTATCCTTTTTTCAAAAATGAGTGTTTATTCCCAATTTTGTTTTTTTAGGAGGGTATTGTTACTGTTACTATTCTTTAATGGATTTTGACTGGTGAAGTATATAAATGACTAGGTCTGACTTTTGAGTTTTATTTGTTTTTTTTTTTGAGTCATAGGTCTGTGTCCCAATATTGGGCTGGATGTTGGTTTTTGTTGTTACTACGCATACTCAGTTTTTTAAGATCAACCCTTCAAAAAGGTTTATTTTTTTATGATTATTTGTTCCACTGAACTTTACAAACCCGCGGCTATGTTTTCTACTGATACGTTGTTTTTTTTAATGATTTTATTCTAAAACTCTTTTTGTTTATGATTTTATTTTTTAACTCTATGGATTTAATCCCTAAAATTTTGGGGCCACCTCAGCCCATTTTGACCTGGACTGAATCTTACTGATTCACACACCTAATTCTGTGCTAAACTCTTTTTTATAATTTTTAATTTTACCGTATCTTGATTATGGGCTTTGTAGCCCATGGATCTTGCTTCTATTACCCGCTATTTTATATTTACTTACATTTTCTTTATTACTATTTTTTTTTTTAATTTGAATTTGAATTTAATTATTAGATTTTCTTTTTAGTTAATTGGTTTATTTAATTTTTTTTATTATTCACTCATTTTCCTTTTGATATTGGGCCAATGATATAATAAACGGCCGATTTTTCGCCCGATCTAAATCGGTGATTTTCGGTCAATATGAGGCCCCCTTTGTATTTAATTTTCTCATTTTTATTATTCCGATAAACAAATTGTAATTTAATTTAATTTATTTATTCTTGATTTTATCTAATTTGTTCGTTATTCATATTCATTATTTTATTTTTTTAAATTCTAGCAATTCAATTCATTCAATTTATTTATTCATTTTCGCATTAAAAAAAAAATTACGATTCGACTCCTTATAGAATGGTTCCCATTTTGAACCGATTCTAAGGCAGTAAACGAACAAAATTTCGTCGCGTCCCAAAAGGTCCAACGCCTTCGAATAGTTGTGCTCGATTAAAAGGTCCAACGCCTCCGAATAGTTGCGCTCGAAAAAGGTCCAACGCCTCCGAATAGTTGCGTCCCGAATAAACAGGCTGAACGCCTTCGAATAGTTCAAACACACTGCACACACGCTTTCTCTTGGGCTAATTACAACGAGACCTCTTTATTTCTCGCAATCCCCTGTATTTATTTTGTATCCCTCTCCCCATTATTTTGTACGCATTTTACTTTCCGCATCTTATTTAATTTCGAATCCTTGGTCCAACGCCAAGCGATTGCACTTTGCACACCTGCACTTTATTTTCCAGTTATTTCGTTTATTAGGATCCTCCTATCCTTGCGAGCCGAGCGATTCGTGCCTCGCTGACAAACTACAAAATAAACCTCCATTTGCATGCACCCTCTAAACCTCAAAAAACCAAAATATTCCGATTAGATCCAAACCCTTGATCCAACGTCAAGCGGCTTTAGGAAATAAAACATTCTAATAATACGAGAAGATTTGTACGCCACGAGCCTTAAGCGGTAGAAAGGGGGATAACGAGCTTTCGTTACTCGCTCCGATTATTTCGACGCAGGACACTCGTCTTGTTGGGCGAGATAAACTATCCATAGTCTTTAGTGCATTTCAACTCCTAAACCCTTTCATCGACGAAAGGTAATAAAATCAACAACCATTACCAGTAGTAGGCCGAACTACGAGGCTCTGACTTTCCCATTGCACGCGGGAGTACGTAGGCACGAGGATCTCCATCCTTGCCGAGCACCTAGGTCCAATCTAATTTATAATTCAACTCATTTCCCTCTAGCAAGCAATTCGTTTAAGCATAGACATCCTTTCTCGCGCGTTAACTTAGATGGTTCCCATCGAGTACGATGGATGTAGGGGGTGCTAATACCTTCCCCCTGCATAACCGACTCCCGAACCCAGGCAATGGTTCCGTTGACCTTTGTCCTATCCTTTTCCTCCCGGGTTGTATCTATATCTCCCCTTTCCCTCTTCGGGAATAAATAGAATTAGGTGGCGACTCTTCGGTCAGTCCGGCGCGTGACTCCGTCCTTTCGGATCACGTAAGGTCGTATTTTTCGGGGTACGACAATCTGCATCTAGGGTTTGTGACATGAGCCATCCAAGGGCCATCTGAGCCACTCCAAAGGTCTTCAATCATCTCAAGAGGGTCCATGTATGTTCAAGCATCATATTATATCCTCCCAAGATCAAGGAAGTCAAAGAATCACAAGAACTGGGAAAGGCATGGAAGCAGAGCCAAGCTTAACTGCACAGATGACCTAAAATTAGGGTTTTGGTTTCAGAGGCCATAACTCCAAATTTTTTGGTCATTCTTGTTTCTATTGGTCTCTATATGTTATAAGGATCATGCATACCAATTTTCATGAAGAAATTCAATGGGGAAGGCATCTAACCAAGAGATGACTTCTTGAGCAAGTCATTGCAAAATCAGGGCATCTGAGGTCCCCAATCATCCAACCAAAGGGTTTCCTCCATCATTTTGAATGTTTATGATCTTTATTTGATCTTAGAAGAAGTTATAAGTTCACAAAATTGAAGAATTTCAAGCCATTTGCAAAGTTGCCATTTTGGGAAAGTGACTTGTAATGTAAACTTTCCATTTTGGGAAAGTTTTTCAACCTCCCCTTTTTGATTCAAAAGTGCTTCAAATGAAAAATTCTTGGTCATGAAAGTTGTAGATTGGATCCTCCCATTTTCAAAAAGTACAAGAACTTGATCTAATTCATTATAGAACTCAAGTTATGGCTTGTCAAAGTTGTAAAAAATCACAAAAAATTCACTTATGTGCCAAAGAGGGAAACTTGCAAATTCTTGTACCAAGGCAATTTGTGACTTCTAACTGATGTCTAAGCATTACACAAACATCATACATGACTTAAACTTCAGATTGGCCCAAAAATTTCTCAAGTTCCATACCTTAAACTTCAAGAATTTCAAAAGGGGCCAAAGTTGGACAAAATTGAAAAATGATCCAAAACTTTTCATCCACTTGAGCCAGCTCACTAAATCAGTTTCCATGGACCTCTCTAAAGCCAGGTGACTCGAGCCATGCCCCTAAATCAGCCTGCCACTTGCCCATACCTCCAAGTACAACTTTCTTGACTTTTTGCAACATGAGCCATACCAATCACACTGCTCCACAACAACTCTCTGCCCAATCAGAACCTCATATGTGGACCTCAAGCAAGCCATTACACACAACAAGCAAACCTGAAACTCCAAGAACTCAGCACACTCAAAAATCCCCAAATTTGCAAAAGCCTTCGAATCTCTTGATTCAACCATCAAACCTTCAAACTTCTTTCACCATTCAACTCCATAAACCTCATTGATCATTTCCCACCTTTCATTTGGCCCTAAAACCTTCGCAATCAAAAATACGATTTTCACATTTCACAAACTGAACTTCTGCCATTTTCATTTTGAGGCCATATAAACTCCAACTAAGCATCACAAACACTTGAGGAGGATCATTGGATCTGGTTTGAAGCAAGGAACTGGCCAGAAAGCACCATTTTCGAAAGCTTCAGTTCAGGTATCATCAAGAACTTTTTTTCCAGAAACCTGATTTTAAGTTCTTAGATTGTTCTCCATGCTTCACTGATCACACTGCACCTTTTGGTTTTGAAAATGATTGAATATTAAGCATGTATGAAGCTTCTGAAATTTCTGTGATTTTTTCCGTTTTGCTTCGAATCTCTCTGATCATGTGAAATAAATCTTGTTTGATGATTGATTCTTGTTTAGAATGGGGTGGGGATCATTTCTGGAGAGTTAGAGAGCTTAGGGTTGCGTATGGAGTGAGAAAGCACGTTTGTCTGGCTGGAGAAGATGACCGGAACAGTGTTCCGGTCACCTGAAAGTAATTAGGGCAGCAGATTAGGGTTTAATCATAATTAGCGTAGTTTGAATTCTGGCCCTTGGATAGCGCGCGAAGTCAATTCCCTCCATCCTGAGTTTGAACCTGGGCCCTTGGATTGGCTGACTTTCTCATTTTCTCATTTAATTCAATTTTAATTTTATTTGTTTTCTATTTATTTCTACGAATTTTAAAAAATAGTAAAATACATCAAAAAATTCTGAAAATTTTTATTAAATCTTTTAATAATTTTCAGAACCCAAAAATATTTTTATTTTTATTTTTTGCATTAAAAATTATTTTTAAATCATTTAAATGATTATTTTTAATTAGTTATTGAGAATTAATTAATTAAAAATACATTTAGGTATTTAAAAATTCCAAAAAAAATTCACATTGCATTTTGATACATTTAGAAACATTATCAAACTCTTCAAACAAATTTCTTTTTGGTTCTTGACATATTTTGACATTTTTCTTTGGAATTAAAGTTCTTAGAAGTCAATATTTTTGCCCTAACTTAGAAAAATCCATTCTGCCTAACCTTGAAGAGTTTGATGATGGTTCTTTTTGCATTGCATTCTTCATATCATGTAGTTTCTAGGGTAAAATTGGTTTGAATTTATCTTTCATTTTCAATTTGTTGTGAATTTTTCCTTTTGAAGTGCCTTAAAACCCTAGCCAACTTGAGAAAATCATAACTCCCATTAGGTTAAGAGTTAGGTCCCCTCCTTTGGGCAGTAAACTTATGTAGGTTTAGGATTCCTTTGTTTCCATTTTCAATTTTTTATCTTATCATTTGCTTCTGATTTTGAATTTTGCTTTGTGTCTTGTGCATAAACCCTAATTTTTGCCTTCATTTGCATCCATCTTCCACATGCTTGCATACATGAACTTGCCATGACATTTTGTGCATTCACATGACTCTTAAGACATCTTAGGACATATTAGAATCATGTTTGATCATTACATCATTCATTTGCCATGTTATACCTCCATTGCATTTCATAAACTTTCATGAACTTTCATGGTTCAAAACATGCTTCATTTGCATCCTCATCCTTGTACGATCATCCACAACTCTTGACTTGTGTTTGCTTTATCTCTTGGCATCATTAACACCATGTTTATGCTTCTGACTTTGGTTTGCATCATTGCATTTCATCTCA
The DNA here is from genome assembly GCA_963966055.1 of Lathyrus aphaca. Lineage (NCBI taxonomy): Eukaryota > Viridiplantae > Streptophyta > Magnoliopsida > Fabales > Fabaceae > Lathyrus > Lathyrus aphaca. The sequence goes on from OZ014519.1 coordinate 168,137,679, forward strand.
TTTTCATTTCATTTCATTTCTTGTTACTAACTTTTCAGGTGGTAAGTCATTGAGAAGTGAATTTGCCTTCACTTCTCATAACCTCTTCTCATCTCTCTTATGTATCATTGCTGCATTTTACTTGTGTATTATAGTGAGCTTGCTAATTCATGTCTCCTTCTCACTTTCTTTCTTCAAGCAAACTATCTTCTTAAGTGAAGTAAGTTATCTTGCTTTCTTCCTGCTTCTCCTTCCCTTCCATCCTGTTTCTTCCTTGGTGGCTCTCTTGAAGATCTCTTGCAAGCCTCATAAACCCTAGGAACACCCAAGCATGATCACAATTAGGTTTTGATTAGTCCCCCCATTTAGTTTTACCTTTGTGTCATCTTTGTGTCTTCTCTTCTCATCTCTTAATCTAGGACTAAACCTTAAAGGTTTTAAGGCTTTGTGATTAAGCTTATGCCAGCATCCTTCTATTAGGATGGAGTGTATAACTTTAATCCTAAGTGTTAAACCCTTAATGTGTTTAAATCCTTTAATCAATCCACTTAATAATCACTAAGACATCAAGCTTTAAACTTGGGCCTTGCATTAGGGTTCCAATTCTTCCTTAATTGGTTAAGAAGGACTAACCCTAGTGTTAATGGACAAGTCCCCCTCAAGTTGTCTTACAAACCATAAAAGTCCACTTCTTAATCTTACCATTAGTTAAAATCCATTTAATAAAGGTTTGTTTTGTCATGAGGTTAATCCCTAATCATGGATTAAGTTAAGGAGCCTTTCTCAGCTTAAATGTTCTCATTTATTATCCTTCTATTAGGATGGTGTAATGAATCCATTAAATCCTTGATTATGGCTTAAGCTCATTACTTAACACTAAACAAAAGCAACAAAATCATCTAAGTAATTGCAAGTAGGTTAATGATCTTAATCCTACATCATGGTGATTAAGTGTGATGTGTTTACTTCATACTTAAGGCATTCTCATTACCCCTAATCAGAGGAAGAATGTGATGAGTTTACTAACCCATTGGTCTAGGCATAAGCTCATTTTCTTATAACAAACTCCAAAAAGCAATAAAAGATTGAAAACACAAAAACAAACAATAATCGTCTCCTCCGGGATTCTTTTCTCATCTCATTCACTCACAAACGAGAACTTGCTTCTTCCGTCTAATGCAAGACAGTTTGCACCTGAGCCAGACAGGTCATACACTTGAGCATAGGCAAGCAGTTCACAAGTCAATTTATTATTTCAGTCTCTTTGAGTCGAACTACGGAGTTCTGACTTCCTCATTGCACGAGAGGATACGTAGGCATAACTTAACAGTTATCGAACAAAAGTCTCTGTATAATCCCCCTCTTTCCAGCATTATTCTTTAAGCCTCATGGTCTTGGGCTTCATACTCTTTCCTTGCACTGACACTTCTTTTATTCACTTTACACTTCTTTCCAGCACTAACACTTGCATTCTTTTCCAGATTTTGCACACAAAATAGCACTGACACTACCCCTTTAAACACAAACTCTCAAGCGTGGATCCCGTCAAGTACGGCGGACAATCTGGGTGCTAATACCTTCCCAGGTTGTAACCAACCCCCTTTCTCAGTTTCTCTGGTTCGCGACCGTCTTGTCCATCTTTTCTTAGGTCTATGCAGCATTACCTTTCCTTCGGGATAAAAATGCCTAGCTGGCGACTCTTTTCTTTTCAGTTCACCCTTGTGTGTTCTCTCCTTTCGCCGATCGTTCGCGTCTGTACCCCATTTGACTTAGCCTCATTTGGTGGGAGCGACAGGGTGTTACATGATACCCACGGCGAGCATTGGCATCATAGTCTAGAGTGATAACAATTGGAGGTGGAAGATCCTTTAAAGTAATACATCCATCTTCTAGAAACCCATTAAAGATCTCACAATTTGACATAGGCAATGGATCAAAGTGTCTCTCGGGCCTCCTCATCCTTTGTTGATTCGGTTGTCGCTGTGGAGGAGCGCGTTGTTGTTGATTCTGATGTTGTTGCTAATACCTTGGTTGTTGACAAGGTTATTGTTGATAAGTTGGATGTTGGTATGGAATAGGTGAAACATTAGCAATTTGATGATATGGACGATGTTTCTAAGGCATTTGAAGTGGAAATGGAGCTTGAACAACTTGTTGATAAGGCATAAGAGCATATTACACAACAGTAACATATGGGTACTGGTAGTAGGGTATTGGAGTAGGCGCACTCTATTGAGGTTTCCCACTTTGAAAATATATTGCATTTGTTTCAAATTCCTTTTTCTTGTACCCTTTGAAAGGCTTCTTGATTCCAGTTTGGCTGCTAGAACCACCTTGAATCTTTCCATTTTTTGGACCGTCTTCAATTCTCTCACTGACGATCACCATGTCTGAAATTCCTGAAGACACACTGTTGATCATCTTTTCATAGTATTTCCCTTGTAAGGTACCCATGAAGATATCAATAAATTCATTAGTCAACCAATGGCGGATGCACTCTAGCAGCTAACTCCCTCCAATGTTGTGCGTACTCTTTGAAGGATTCGTTTTCCTTTTGAGCCATACTCTGAAGTTGAGTATGGTTTGGAGAAAGATCACATTTGTATTGCTTCGTGAATGCTTCAGATAGTTCATCCCAAGTGTGCACACTGCTATGCTCAAGTTGCATGTACCATTCAAGAGAGGCTCCAGATAGGCTGTCTTGGAAGAAATGGATCATGAGCTTGTCATGTTTGGCAAAAGCGGCCATTTTTCTGCAGTACATTCTCAAATGAAGATTAGGAAAACTAAGGACTTTGTACTTTTCAAATTTTGGCACTTTGAACTTAGTGGGAATCACAACATCTGGAACTAGGCACATCTCCATGGCACTCAAAGAAGTTGGATTGTGTCCTTCCATGATTCTGAGTTTTTCATCGAACTCACTATACATCTTCTTAGCTTTAGAATCTTGAACATCATGAGGATTTGAAATTGGAACAGATGTATGCATCTCATACTCATCTTGTAGTTCTTCTTCAGCATGAGGAATTTGAATATGAGTGACAACGGGTCGAGCTTGTGGGATAGCACTAAAAGTAACTCCAGAGGTAGGTATTGGTTGAGAAACGACTCTTTCAATTGTGGGAGTAAATTCTGAAGGCGAACCTCAGATCAAAGGATTTGGAACGGGAACTGAAGACATTGAGTGTGATGCAGATCCTTACATGAGAACACCGTTCCTTGCGGCAGAGGCTTCACGAACTTCATTCTCTCTTCTGGACAGGTCTATTATTGTCTCGAAGATCTGATGCAAATGAAATGATATGCAATATTAGAATCCAGGATCATATAATCAAAGTCTCGAATTAATCAAGGATCTTTAATCACTGGATTTCATGAGTCTGAGGTACGGATGAAGGATACTTTGATTGCTCTCCTCAC
>OZ014519.1:168147509-168420431 GCA_963966055.1 Lathyrus aphaca
TGAATGGAAGGAATGATATTTAGTAGTAAAATCTCCATCTTGGTGAACGGTAGTCCGACTAAAGAATTCATGGTGGAGAGAGGTTTGAGGCAATGTGATCCTTTATCTCTGTTTTTATTTGTTTTGGTGGTTGAGGGGTAGTCGGGTTTAATCTGGAATTCGGTGGGGCTTGGTGATTATTCCGGTTTCAATATCAATGGCAATTGTCCTATATAAACTCTTCAATTTGCAGGTGATACTCTTTTGTTTGGAGATGGTGGGTGGAGACATATGTAGTCTATCAAAACTGTTCTTAGAGATTTTGAATTGATATCAGATCTGAGTATTAATTTCCACAAAATCAAGTTAAATGGTATTAATGTTAATAATAGTTTTGTTCTGGATTGGCCAAGCATATGCCCAACGCCAATCTGAGGCCCAATCCAGCAGACAACTGGGACAAGCCCATTATGAGATCCACGAGGATATGATCGTTATGAAAATAGAACCGTTAGCATATAGCCGTTGGGGACTTCCACCTTACGCGCTTAAACGCTCCCTACGCGGCCAACTGCCCAACAAAGTCGTTAAGGCAGTTGGACTTGGTCAAAGGCACGCGCCCGTATCATGCAGACAAATGCCCCTATAAAACTATCCATCTTTGGAGAGTCAGGTATTCACTTCTTTTCACCCCTTTTCACTTACGCTTTCGTTGAACACTTATTGACTTGAGCGTCGAAGTACCTTGCAGGTACCCCACCACCATCTCCGACCAACAGTCCACAGTCCCAGTTGAAGGCCACGAAGACCTGTCCGGATTCTTTCTGTACAGTGGTGCCATTTGTGGGAACCAGTAGCTCCCCCGTCTTTCGTAATCAAGATCCCCTTTCATCGCGAGACCAAAGCTCACTTTTTTGTCTTCATGGCAGCCCAGATGCTCGAGACTATCAAAGATCCTCTCGTCATCCTCCTCAGCGATGGCGGCAACACCGGTAGCCAATGAGCTTTTCAACCTAATGTCGGGAATGGCGAAGGACATCCTCATTCCCCTTCGAACAACTTAAAATAGCCATTCGTTGTTCACGCAGACCCTGTCTTTGAACCAATCCCCATACCTACGGAGGAGGATGCCAACACTCAAGCCCTTATCACTGCCCTCAACAAGGCAAATCTCACCCTGTTTCAGCAGAATGAGCATATGCAAGTGCTTGAATGGAGCCGCCGATCTCCCTCGCCGTATAGGCGACGCTGCTACAAGGGTTCACCTCGAAGCTCTCGATCTCCACACCGAGGTCGGAAGGGGAAAGAAGCCAAGCGCTTTTCTCCTCTCAAGGATCAAGATCCGCCCGAAACATCGCATCCTGAGCATGTGCGAAAGCGTATCCGTTCTCCTCCCCGCATATCCATATGCTCACCGGAGGATCAAGACTGCGACAAGAAAACTCGTTATGACTTTGGTCGTCATCAGAGAAGGTTCCATTGTCAAGATCCTGGGAGTAGTGACGACGAAGGCAACCGCGGTCCTCTCATTCGTGAGATCATGGAAACACACATCTCTCGAGGACTGGAAAAGCCTCCGCCTTTAGCCACTTATGACGGGACTACTGATCCTGACGATCACATTGAGAACCTCGAAGCCATGCTCCATTATCACAACGTGAATGGCACTATCAAATGCAGGTTGTTCCCCATCACCTTGCGCAAAAGCGCCATGTCTTGGTACAAGCATCTTCCCGCAGGGTCGATCACCTCGTGGAGAGTTCTGAAGAACCAGTTCGCCAGACATTTCACCGCCTCCAGGCGTCATCCCAAATCTAAGGCCCCAAGAGACTACATTGATCGATTCAACAAGGAGGTTGTGGAAGTGCACACCACCGTTCGCGTGAAGAGGTACATTTTAGAGAAGGGCTTACTCCCCCAACAGGGAGTTTCGGAAGGTTGTGGGTATCGAACCCCCCAGTCACTTGTAGAGCTACTTCATAAAGCTCAAGCATACATTCAGTACGAGGAGAAGGAGGCTGCGTACAAGACAAGAGATTCGAGGAATCACGAGAGTACAAAGGTTCACAAGAAAAAGGATGGCGACGATGCACCCCGACGCGAGAAGTGTAGAGATGATCGCCCTCGTGAGAACAGAGGACCGGTTGGCCGCTTTGCGGAATACAGCCTTCTCACCGCTCTGCGTGAAAATATCCTTAGTGAATGCATCAATACAGAATTCAAACAGGGAGCGTTCGATTCCCCAAGCCTACAACTTCGAAGGCCAATACCGACAAAAGCAAATATTGTCGGTTCCACCGCAGCCACGGGCATGTCACCGAGGATTGTATCCATCTCAAGGACGCCATCGAGATCCTTATCAAAGAGGGGAACCTCAAGAAGTACGTTAAATACAGAGCTCCTCAGAAGGAGGAGGCAAAAAGGGTCAACGAGATTACCGAAGAAGCTGCCCCTGTCTAGGTAGCCCTTTTTGTCATCATACCTAAAGACATCTATATTCTTCATCACCTTTTACGCGCAGGATAACTAGTATCGCATAGCCCGTGGGAAGCTTTCCCATTATCCATGCTCATCTCAGGTGGGGGTTACAATGAGATGAAAGTCAGATCCGTCGGACAAAACCTCGAGCATTTGGTTGATTCATCCCCAATTCAACTATCATCCATCGAAAGAATCAAAGGGAAGTCCCAACCGATTACTTTTTACAAAAGGAGCTGATTGGTGGATCCCCTAACTCTCACATTCCTCTATTGATCCGCGCAAAAATTGCGAGGACTAATGTGCGAAGAATCCTCGTCTACCATGGAAGCTCAGTCGACATCATGTACACTTCGCTCTTCCGAGCTCTACAACTAGATCAGGGAACCTATCCTCGTACGTAGGTTCCGACTTGAAAGGGTTCAATGGTGCCATGACAAGACCTTGGGGTTACGTCAAGCTGAATGTCACCTTCGGGGAAGGGAACGCTTCCAAGACCATCAAAACACACTTCCTAGTAATTGATTGTCCCTCGCTCTACTAGTGCATGCTAGGGAGACCTACACTTGCCGATCTCATCGTCGTACCTTCGACAGTCCACCTTAAAATGAAGTATTACACCGAAAAAGGCCATGTGGCTATATTGCACGGAGATATCAAGGCAACACGAAGGTGCTTCGAGGCAGCAAACAAGGGCCAGACAATGATAGAGAATGCAACGAAGAACGAAAAACGTGCAAGGGAGGAAAACCCTCCATCTGACGACATTCAGCCCGAGAAGAAGCCTACTCTCCAAATCAACACGTTCGAACTCGATCCCCGCATCCCTGTAGATGAGGAAGTTGATACCCCTGCAGAAAAGTCGGCCTTTCTACGCCCCTTGCCCGCATGGAACTTCGAAATTGTGACCTTCCGAGATAACCTCGATAGAGGAGTTCGGATTGGAGCAGGGCTCCCCAGCGAAGTTAAAGAGAAGCTAAAGCAATGCTTGCACAACAACGCCGACCTTTTTTCCTGGAGCGCAGCCGACATGCCATTAATCTCTGTAGAAATCGCATGCCACAAACTCACCATCAACCCAAATGCCCACGTAGTCGCACAATGCAGACGCAAGAAATCCGAGGAAAAGACTTTAGCCGCTGAGAAACTAGTTAAAGACCTCATAGAGGCTAAATTTGTAACCGAGGCTAGGTAAACCACTTGGCTCTCAAACATTGTACTTGTTAAGAAATCAAATAGAAAATGGAGACTCTGTGTTGATTAAGCTCGACCTTTGTAAGTCAATTAAGTTAACGTAACAACACTTAGAAAAACCCCTCAATGGTTCTTTGGTAGTGACCATCTAAGACAATAACGTTGAATCTTAAATGCAGACTTCAGAACTTCTAACTGCAACACAACATCAATCCTAGAAGAGGTTACAACAATCTTAACACTAAAATTTATAGTCCAAGAAAACTCACTTCTTCCAACTGAAACTCTCAATTGAGAATCATTCGCACATTACTAATCCAATCTCCACATTATTAACCATACTGATCCAACAAGATGCCTTCATTCACTCCTAGGCCGGAAAACAACAATGTTGTTATCATCACATTTAACTTCGTCATATGAACATCAACATAACTCATAATACTGACAATTCTATTTCACCACCTTAATTCCATAATGTCGTGATTCCTCAAATGAACGTATACTTAAATACTTCTAAGGACATGGTAGTAACACAAAAACTTATCACATATCACTTTCATTCTAGAATGTTTAATGGTTTGCATCATTCTCACTAGCTTCACATCTAACCTTTGACTCTCTTAAAATAATGGGAACAACTATCTTCCCGATAGAATGCCTTTTTACTTCACACATTGCCAAACTAGCAAGTCAGATATCTCCCATACTCTCTTAGCATAACACATATGTTAAGTATCTCTAACTCTGGACATGATAAATACACTAAATTCCCCACAAATCATTTCATTCCCTTTGAAATCTCTATTTACATAGAGGACTTTAACAACATCCACAAATCCTTAGTTTTCTTTTAAACCCTTTTACATACAGGATCCATATAATTTCAAATTTGAATCTCATTCCAATTTGCAATCTCAATAATACCACCTTTGTATCCGGTTGCTATAGAAACTCTCTTAATTCTTCCTAATACAAACTGATACTTATCCTTACAAATTGGATTCTAGTCTCTCTTAAAGTTGTTTCTCTTTTACTATAATCATCACAAAATCTATCATCATTCTAATCATTCTTATCTAACATACATCACATCTCTATGCATTTCTCAGATACTGTCACATTCTTTCTAATACCAACATTTCATTCCTTAACAATATCTTACACTTGTCTTCATCATACTTATTTTCAGCAAGAGACGTTCAACTTCAAACAGACTTATCTCCTTCAATACAGACCTCCTAATTATAAAATCATATTCCAAAGTGTAGGGAATTTCATATAGATTCAAGAAGTTCAAGAATAGCTCAAATCCGAATTACAAGTAAAAAGTTATTCTCCTTGCAATGGAGACTGGTCAAGAAATCTTGTATACAAACTTCCACCAAAATCAGCACCAGACCCAAATATTCAAACGCGTTTTTATCCCTCTTCAAAAACATTCCGAAGACAAAAATTATACGTAAACTGTAAGGAATTTCGTAAGCTTTCCAAACAAATCCAAAATCGCTTCCATCAGATTAACAAGTGAAAAGTTATACCCTTTTTACTGAATGTGTTCCATAATTGCAAAAATAAAAACCGAAATTGATGGACATGAGTCCTCTCTTTCTCTCTCTCTTGCTTCTAAGATCCTCCAACCATCCTCTCTTTTCATTCCACTCCAAAAATCATCCGAACTCAATGCAATTATACTTAAGACATACTAACTTACCGGTTGATCCATCAAATCATTCATTTCTTTGGAGTGTATCCTTGTTATAAATCTTCTCTTTAAATCGTCGCCAATAATTCACACACATCTCCTATAACCTCTATCACATACATGTATTCTTACAATCTATATCATCTTGAACGAACTCCACATACCAAAAACATTCCAGGGAAGCAAACCTCTCCCTCACTTATTCTGAACCAACACCTGGAGATAAACAGGAAACTCGAATTTGCCTCATCTTCAAATATAATAATCTGCATCGAATCATCAAGCCATCTGCAAGCACTTGACTTAAATCCAATAAATTTTATCTTATACACCATCTAAGTTGGCAAGATACTTCTATTCCATCCAACATGGTTCCGTCTATAATTAAAAAGATATTAAGGGTGATCAGTTTCTCAATTTGTCAATAGATATCTGACATTCATGATGAGGCATAAACCATCTTTACTGAACTATAATGGTGTTCCTTACAATCACCAATACATCGACCCAACATTACACAAATACCATATCTCAGAGAAGCAAAAGCTTCTCCCCCACTGGATTCATTCGCACTCCTACAGATAAAGGTTAGGAAGAAAAACATGTACCGACAGTGTTTTCACACACATGTCGCATACCAGGGGACATACCACATTAGAAAACATGGCTGAATGGATAGATCTGCTCTGATACCACTATTGTAACACCTTTCTAACCCAACATAATATACACGGTAAATATTCTTAAAACAATTCAGAGTAATCATAAAAAAGGTGTCACATTCGTCATAAAACATCTTAATAACAATCATGCTCCGTAACATGAGTTTTCAAAAATATTTTTTTTATTAATAATTTCTTTAGTAACATCCACAACTAAATTCAAATTTTGCAGCGGAATCAATAATTTCAAATATCTTCTTTATTTCATCAATACTTCAAGAACTTTGTGCCATTGTCAACAATCATCGTCAAATAAAATCAACATGTAGAAACTCATAAAATAATTCTAACTAAACAACATAATATTCATTTAAGCATCTCCCACCCGATGTTACATATCAGAGCAAGACACCCTCTAATCAACGGAAATAAAAACTAACTCTAATGCTAAATCTTTAGACATCTACGAGCTAATCTAGATCACCTGCAAGTTACCCACCAGAGAGGCAACATTTCCAAGCAGGCAGGGTGAGTAATCACAAATCAATATAAATGACATAAAGAAAAGATGTACAAGGCAACATTCATCATATAGCAACACATCCTAAGATCTTACCTATCACATTACATAATTTTTCAAATCATCTAATTAACACAAACAAAATCATGCTATGCCACCAAAAATGAAATGCAATCCTCATAGTATGCATGTGGTATTGGCTCATCATCACGGATGGACACTGGGCCATCAACCCTCCACAAGGAGCACATCATAAACATTATATCACTTCAATGAACACAATGGGATTGAAGCCCCATCATAATTATGCCATAAATGCAACTATGCATCAACTTCAACATAATCAACGTACTCGACATTTGCATCATCATTCGTGTAAAATTTATCATATTACTCAACATACATCTTGCATCAAATTCATCATACTATAGCATCACGACTTCATTTCAATACCAAATCTTCATAATTCATCGACCATCATGTTCGTCACATAGTGTAATACCCCAAAATTTTCTCTCTTAATTTATTGCCAACCTCAAGTGGTTTATACTTCGACGTTTCGCATTAGCATTCGTGCATTGCATAACATAAAAAATAATAAATAATAAATAATAATAATAAATCATGAGCATTCGATCATTGCATAGCCCTAAAAAAAATATTAAATCATGAGCATTTGCATGTGCATGAGTGTAACACCCCAAATTTGCCCTCTTCTGTTTAGCATCATCATCATATCATAATCATCATAAGCATGTCATGTCCTTAGCATTTTGCATAGAAATATGAAGCATAACACTTGCATGTTCTTGCATAAGGCATGTGATCGAACATCCGGGAAATTTGAAGCACTACAAGGCGAAATCAAGAGCATGGTGACCTGGCAAGAAGCTCACAGGATCTTTTATGTAAGCTCTGTATCATGTTCAAAGCCCTAAAAAAGGGGATTGAGGATCAAAATCATATCAAACGGTTGGCGTCGGGTTATTATTGAAGTTTCCCACCAAATGGAGGGAAAATTCAAAATTCACTGGTGTTAACCGGTTAAAGCTTTGGTTAACCGGTTAACGGCTGCGAATTTTGAATTCCAGCAGCAAAATTCAGCATGTGTTTTGGCTCCAATTTTGCATTTTCTGATTTTTATTCATTTGAATTATGGAGAAGGGCCTAGAGAATTTCTCCAAGCCTAATTCCAATTCTAGGTCCTAATCCTTTTCCCAATCCATATTTTTTGGATCCCAAGCCTAAATTTTGGGCCCCAAACCTAAACCATCTTTAATCCATTTCCCACCAAACAAAAAAGGGACTCTGTCATAATTCACTCCTCTTCATTTTCTGAATTTTTGATCTCTCTCACCATTCTCTCACTTTTTTCTCTCAATTTTCCAAATCACTCAAAGCTCCTCTTTGAATATCACATAACTTTGCCTTAAAGTGTGTAGATCTTGGAACTAGACTTCCATCCATAGCTTCATTGCATCATTTTGCTGGTTTACTTGGTGGTTCAGATTTTGTTTGGAAATTAGAAGTGCTTTTGGAGCCAAAATTCTGCATCAAGACCATTTGCTTGCATTTATTTTGCATGGAGTGTGAATCTTAGCACCGGATCTTCAACGTTTTCCGTGAAATCTCTCATCTCCAGCTCAAACAACAATTACCAAAGCATACCTCAGCTTTGTAGGTTGGTTAAATTCAGATCTACCTCTGTTTTAGCTTATTTGCATGCTTGTGCTTTAGATCCACCATGTGCTTGTGTATTTGCTTGTGTTGCTTGAATTGATTGGTTGATTTGTAGCCGGATCCATGTGCTAATGTTCATGAGCTTAATGATGTTAATTAATGTGAATTGATCCATTTATTTCATGCTTAATTGATTGTTGGTCTGGTGTGGAATTATTTGAATAAGCTGGTTTGAGCTTATTTTCATGCAGGATTTGTTGCTGTTTTAACAGTGTTAACTGGTTAACGCTTTGGTTAACCGGTTAACGCACCTGTTTTCTACGTATTTTGTCGCAGGTTTGAACTAGTTAACAGGTTAATCCTTTAGTTAACCGGTTAACACTGATGCAGAATGTCATTTTTGAGCTGTTTTGAGCTTGTTTGATCCCCTTGCTTGCTTTAATTGCCATGGATCATTGTATGATCATTGAATATGCTAGTTTAGGGTGATTTGCTCGCTGGTTGATGTATGCTTTCATGTTCTCGACACGTAAATGCTTGTATGTGCAAAGTTTGGCATGTTTATTTAATCTTTGTTGATTTGAACTTAGAGCATGCTAATTCCATGATGGTGTTGATGAACATATGCTGGATTTTCTTGCTAACATTGCAGGGGCTTATGGTAAAAGAAGTGTGGATGTTTATCCACATTTCAACTCTTCATATTATCCTTTTTAGTTGCTTTCTACTTTGTGGTTTTTGATGTGCCTTATGTCATCATGTGATTCAACTCTTTTCTTTCCCCTCTAGAAGCAACTTATCTCCTTTAGAGGAGTAAGTTGCTTGCTAGCTTTCTTCTCCTCATCATATCTTTTCCTTTGGTTCTTTCTTCTCTTAGGATAGTTGAAACCTCACTAACCTTAGGACCACTTTTTGCATGCTAATATTAGGATTAGTCTTTCCCCATCAGACTTTTGCCTTTTGTTCCTTTGGTTTCTTTCTCTTCTCATCTCAAAACAAAACCTAAAAAACATTAATAAAGAAAGAAGTGACTTCTTCTGTAATAGCCTTATTCCATGGGGCATATGTATTCATTCCATCTTGGAATAGTGCATTTGTCTATCATGATGCACAAGTCGGATCATGAGGTCATCTTCATCAAGAAAAATCTTAAAAAATACTTCTTCATTTTTTTAATCACTAAAACACCTAATAAGTTCAACAAGTCAATGAATTTAGGCCCTTTCCCTTGGAAACAAGTTTTTGATAAGTTCTCCTTACTTGGTGTGCTTGTTTTATTATTTCATCTTGGAATGTAGTAGCAAGTACACATTTCATGGAAAAGAGTTTGGGTTCATTCTCTTGTGCCACACCAATAAAAAACCATAAAAAACAAACAAACAATAAGCGTCTTTCCTTCGGGAATTCTCTCCTCATCTCCTTCGCTCCGTACGCGAACTTGTCACTACTTGTCACTTTGCTAGACGGTTACGCACTCGTCGTCCGAGCCTGCAACACCTGAGCATTGACATAGGCAGTTCAAACATTAATTCACAAGCAATTTCTTTTCCACCTCTAGTTAGGGGAACTACGGCGACTCTGATCCTCATTGTCCAGATGAGGTACGTAGGCAGCGGGGTAGGGCCCGTTCGAGCACACTCTTTTATTTTCCCTACATTTTCCCCCCTTTCTTTTCTTTTATCCAGTCCAGTTTCAGTTTCAGTTTTGCAGCGGCTTTCATTTCTTCACCCTTTGAAACAGTTTCTTTGCAAGCATGGATCCCGTCTAGTACGACGGACGATCTGGGGTGCAAATACCTTCCCAGGTCGTAACCGACTCCCGAACCCAGTCTCTTTGGTTCGCAGGACCTTTGTCCTTCCTTTTCTTTTCTTCGGTTTGTGCAGCATTACCATTCCCGTTCCTTCGGTATAAAAAGGCCTGGCTGGCGACTCTACCTCTTTCCGCACCACTTTCGCGTTTGTACCAGGATGGAAATCCAGGGAGCGACAGCTGGCGACTCTGTTGGGGATCGAACCCAGAATCTCTGGTTCCCCTTGAGAGTCAATCCTAGCGCTTGCGTGTTTTTGTTTCGTTGGGTGTTGATTGCTTGTTGTTGCGTGTTTATTTTTACTGTTGTTTATTTACAGCTTTATTTACAGCTTTATTTACAGTTTTCAGTATTTATTTTCATTCATCATATATATTATACTGGACTTTCTGGCTGTGTTGGTTTCCTTTTTTTCTGTGGGATTGGGAACTGTTACTGAGAGATGAGCTCGTAATTGGGGCTCGAGTGCACCTTAGGACTTAGAGTGGACAGTCACTTTGGCTTCATGGCATCTTGCTATGTTGGTAGTAGTGAGTTCCACACCCAGACTTGCGACCGTCTTGGAAATGTATTGATGCCGGAATCTTTCTGGGGTCATACACAACATCGATAATTATGTGCATCTGGGGACCGATCATTGAGGACCTTTGTGGAAACATCCTTCTCCAGTGGTGACAGTGGAAGACTACATTTTGTGGCAAACCTATTTGCATCTGAGGGCCCACTGGGAACTCGCATATGATGGCCTAGTTCTTTTATAGGAACTCAGTCAAAGCATCTGGTCGTATGACGATAGTATTGTACCCTTCGGGATGAATGTACTATTGTTTCTCGATTCCAGCGCTTGAAGTTGGGAACTTATAAAGGATGCTTCTTTTTCTTGGACTCACGCTGAAACCTCCCTGAGTAGTACATAATGCCAAACTGATTCCCTGATTTGGTCATGAGCCATTTCTCGAAAATGGTGAACATATTATTGCTATTCGGCTTTGAGAGTCCGTGATGTTTGACCCGGAGCACACCCGTGAGATTGGGAGGGGTTTACAGGTTTGTAGGAACCCTTGACCTCATCATACCTCATTACCAGTACAGTTCTATGATTTGATAAGGCTACATGGATTTTGGGGTTCTTAAGTCGTCTGATATCTGATTTTGGGGCTTTTGAGACTGAATTCTTGATCATGGGGCTTTATTCAGAGGATCTTGGTTCTTGGTCACTTGGGGCCAGTGTTCCGTATCCAGACAGTCCCAGTTGTTGATCATATGCCTGCATTGCATTTGCATCATAATTGCATTAACTATTTGTGTTTCCATTTCAGATTATCATTTATTCTTTGTACCCAATTTTGGTATTCATTGTTTCCCCAGATGACAGAAGTCCAAGAGATACCCAGAAAAAGGAATGCTCATTTCACTTTCCCGAACGAGAAACCGAGGATATTCAGAAACTGGTGGGCTTGATGAGTGACAAGGTTTCAGATGATTTCAAAAGCCAGTATGGGAAGATCTTGGGTTACATGAACAAACCTACTGTGGATCAGAGAGATAGTCTTCATTCTTTGTTGCAGTTTTATGACCCTCAGTTGAGAATTTTCGTGTTTGCTGATTACGTTTTGGCTCCTACTATGGAAGAGATTTCTGACATCCTGAAGATTTCTGTCAAGAATGGTGTTCCCTATTATGTTGAAGAGAAGTGTCCTACGTACAAGGACATTAAAGGTGCTTGTCATTTGAGTATGCTTAGAGTGAAGATGGAGTTAGAAGCCAGTAAAGGGAAGGGATTTACTCTGGATTTTCTTATCACAGAAGCCCATGTGTTTTCTTTAGGAGGGAAGTGGTCCGAGTTCAGTGCACTGTTAGCATTAATGGTATACGGGACCGGTATGTTCCTAGGAGAGAAAGGATGGGTAAGCTTGGATGCTATCACCCTTTTCATTAAAGGGAACCCAATGCCTACGTTGTTGGGAGACTTTTAATTTGGTGTCCATCACATAAATGAGAAGAGAAAAGGGTATGTGAATTGTTGTGCTCCATTGTTCGCTGAGTGGTTTGCTAAGAAGCTTCCGAAGTCAGGACCGTTCAAAGATCTTAAGCAAGAATGGAAGTGGGCTAGAAGATTGATGGGGTTAACATCTGACGACATAGCTTGGGGATGTGGCAAAAGCTTAGTGGGAAAGGAGTTTATCACAAGGAGTGGTGAATTTCCCTATGTGCCTTTGTTAAGTAGGAATGTAGTTATAAGTCATAACCCTGTGCTGTCTAGAAAGAAATTTGGCTATCCACTGAAGGATCCTCCATCAGATGAAGAAATAGCCAAGACCCTGTATTTTCCGGCTGAAGATAACGAGCAGTTAGTTATCCAAGTATCTCAAGCTTGGGAAACAAGGGTTAGGGAAGGTAAGAAAGAATTTGGAAAGGTGGATCCTAAGACTTATCCCTCTTTTGTTGCTTGGATACAAGGTAGGGTTGATACCTTCTTCCTTCCATTTTCAGTTGAATCTCTCCTATATCCAAAAGAGGTACCGGTACAAAACACTATTTCTCTTGAAGATTACAAGAAGTTGGAAGCTCAGTTGCACAAGGTTCGGGTAGAGGATTTTGACATGGCTAGTTTGTATCACCATGCCAATCACACTAAGCAAGAAGCAGAAGAAAAGCTACAGGGGATGCAGGCTACCTTAGAAGCTAAGGAAAAGGAGTTTGCTGGGAGAGAAGCTCATTTTCAGAGATTGGGTTTAACAGAGTCAAAAAGAGAAGCGGAGCATAAGAAGATTGTGAAGACTCTTAGAGAAGCTCGTCAGTCCATTACCTGGTTACAGGGCCAAAGAGATCAGGAGCAGAAGAAGTACAAAGAAAAGGAAGAGTTCTTCGAAGTGCAGATGGCATTCAAGAAAGAAGAGGTCGAACAAGTTCACAAGATACAAAGGGAAAAGACTCAGCAATTGGTACAGAGCCAACTAGCCTTGGAGGAAGCAATGAAGGAGTTCGCGGATCTTAAGCTGAGAGCAGGTGTCAAGAAGAACCGAACAGAGGTGGTGACTGCAGAAGAGGAGCCTGGATCTTCTTTTAGTGTAGGGTTTTAGTTTATTGTTGATTGTATCCATACTACCTACAAGCTTGTTGTAGGAGTCTTGTCTTATCTTTCTGTCCTTTGTATTGAAGTGTGGCCCTTTCGGGGATTCTGTCTATGTTTATGACTCTGGTTGTTGGTAGTTTGTTCATGTTATGAAATGATACTTTCCAGTTACCGTTTTTGAATGAGCAAAGTTGTTCGTCTGAAGCCATCAGGGTCTGAATACTCCTCAAAAGAGTTTGAAACGTTGTTTCCAAAAGGACATCTGGAGTATTTTCTGTCCAAAATACCAGAACTGGGGCATATTAATGCCTGAGCGTGGAAACATGAATAGTTACATTGCATGCATATAACGTGTTTGTTGTTTTGCAGGTAATTTATCAGTTTTCTAACATTTACATTGCTTTCAGGCACTATAGCTCCTAAGAAGGTTCAAAGACAGCCAACGGTGCACAGATACCCTACGAAGGTGAACAGAGAGAGAGAGAGAGAGAGAGAGAGAGAGAGAGAGAGTAATGGAGCAGATGCAAGCAAATCTGGCTGATTTAAGGACAAGAATGGACAACTTCATGACCCTCATGGCTGTGATGGGTCAAACTCAAGAGCGTTTGCGCGAGATGGTAGATAATAATCAAGCCAGGAACAATGGGACAGGAGATGGAGGTAATCACAATGGGGCTGGAGTCCGTCACGTTGAAATCCCTGTGGTGCAACCAGGGGTCACTATTATCAATTATGGAGTGAATAACATGCAAATGGATGGGCAGGACGAGCAGTTCACCTTGCTGGATGAGGCGGAAGGCCAAGGGGTTGACATGAATAGAAGGTTTGAAGAAATGGCTGAGCAGATTTGTGTCATTCAGTCTCAGAGTTCTCTAGGGTTTGACATCACTGATCCGGGCTTAGTTCCAGGGGTGAGAATTCCCTACAAGTTCAAAGTCCCTACTTTTGATAAGTACAACGGAACAACTTGCCCGAAAACGCACCTTCAGTCCTTTGTGGGAAGGATTCTTGCGCATACAAATGATGAGAAGCTGTGGATATATTACTTCCAGGATAGTCTTGTAGGAGCTTCGTTGGAGTGGTACATGAAGTTGAGCCGGGTCAATATTCGAAGCTAGAAGGATTTAGCCGAGGCGTTTGGGAAGTAGTATCAATATAATTTAGATATGGCTCCGAATCGTACCCAGTTGCAGACAATGTCTCAGAGAGCTAAAGAAGGGTTTAAAGAGTATGCCCAGAGGTGGCGTCAACTTGCTGCTCGAGTACAACCTCCCTTGATAGAGAATGAAATGGCAGACATGTTTATGGGAACACTGCAGGGGGTGTTTATTGACTGACGTCTTGTTCAGCAACAAAGTTTAATGACATCGTGATAGCTGGAGAGAGGGTTGAAACTCTTCTGAAAATGGGGAAGATCCAAGACGGTGGTGCAGGTAGCTCAAGCAGTATGAGAAAAGCTTTTAGTGGACCTACATGAAGAAGGGAGGGAGAAACTAATGTTGTGTATGGTCGAGGCCGGGGCCGCGAATACAAAGGGTCTTACGAGCAGGTGGCAGTTGTCACCATTCCATCAAGTCTCGTGCAACAAACCCAATAACAGCAACAACAACAACAGCCACAATGCAATAACTATCAGCAAAGACCCTATCAACAGAGAGAAGCTCGTCCAGCTAACAGGGTGCTTGAAGCCATCCCAATGACATACACATCACTACTCCAGAGACTGTTAGACTTGAATTTGGTTCAGTTGAGGACATTAGCACCACCTTCACATAGAGAGCTTCCAGTGGGGTATGATGCTAATGCAAGATGCGCATTTCATTCAGGAGATCCCGGACACTCAACGGAGAAGTGTAGGGTATTACAGCATAAGGTCCAAGACTTGATTGATTCAAAAGTAATTAACTTCGCACCGCCTCCAAATGTTACATCAAACCCCCTTCCAAATCATGTAGGGGCCAGGATAAATGTTGTTGACAGTGGCGAGAGGTTGAACCTGATTCTGAATGTGGATGAAGTGAAGACTTCGTTGTTGGTCATGAAAGACAGATTGTTGAAAGGGCAAGTTTTCCCAGGTTGTGGTCATGGATGCGAGGGTTGCAGGGATTCAGTTAATGGTTGTGAGGGTTTGAAAGCCGAGCTGCAGTGTTTGATTGACGAGGGGTCTCTACAGTTTGACAGAGTTGACAATATAGGCGATTGTGTGTCTACAATGACAATTTATTTTGATCCTGCTGAAGTTCCTACCCAGAGAGAGCCGGTGACTATCTATGTTCCAGAAGTGAGCCCAATTACCATTACTGTTCCAGGACCAGTTCCCTATGTTGATGACAAGGCCATCCCTTGGCATTATGGCTCTGACGTGTACGTAGAAGGCCAGAAGGTGGAAAGTAAAATAGTGACAATCAACCCGACTGTAGTGAATGTCGGAGGAGTCGGTGGGTTTACACGGAGTGGGCGTCTTTTTTCTCCTCAAGTTCTTAGAGGTGATCCCGAAGCTGAGGCTGCTGCAAAGGTTAAGGATAAGCAGATAGCAACTGAAGAGGTGACAACTCCTGCTGCTAGTCAGAGCACTTTTGAAAAGGAAGTCGAAGAGTTCATGAGAATAATTAAGAAAAGTGACTATAAGGTGGTTGAACAATTGAATCATACCCTGTCCAAGATATACATTTTGTCATTGTTGATGTGTTCTCAAGCTCACCGGGAGGCTTTGCTAAAAGTTTTGCAAATGGCTTATGTACCACAAGAGATAACTGTTAACCAATTGGAGGCCGTGGTAGGCAGCGTGAACGCCAGCCATGGGTTGGGATTCACAGATTTGGATCTCACTTCTGAGGGACGTAATCACAACAAGGCCTTACAAATCACCATGGAGTGTAAGGGTGATGTTCTATCACACGTCCTGGTAGATACATGCTCTTCTCTCAATGTACTCCCTAAGAAGGCCCTCATGAAGCTGAATGTTGATGGCATTGTTTTGCGACCCAGTGATTTGATTGTGAAAGCCTTTGATGGGTCACGAAGATCTGTGTTGGGGGAGGTGGAGCTACCGGTAAAGATTGGGTCTCAGGTATTCAAGAGTACATTATATGTTATGGATATTCAACCCACTTATAGTTGTTTGCTGGGACATCCTTGGATTCACGCTGCTGGCACGGTAACATCCACGTTGCATCAGAAGTTGAAGTATGTGGTAGACGGCCAGGTTGTTACTGTATGCGGAGAAGAAGATATTTTTGTAAGCCATCTATCGACCTTCAAGTACGTGGAAATGGACGGGGAGATCCATGAGACACTTTTCCAAGCTTTTGAGACGGTCAATGTCAGTACTTTGTCTCTGGTTGCTGCAGTTCAGAGCAATGAGAAGGAAGGGACTCCTATCTACTCCTACAAGCAAGCTAAGGAAGTGGTCCAATCCACAAATGCCCAGGGCTGGGGCAAGCCGTTAGAACTGGAAAGGAAAGATGACAAGTTTGGGCTTGGATATCAACCTGGTGGGTCTAGCTGATCTCAAGGCAGTAAGTCTATAACATTCACAAGTGCTGGAATGCTCGACTACAACAACATTTGTGCAACAGATGCAAAGGGGGATAGTGACTGCGACTTGGATAACTGGATTCACCCATGCGTACCTGAGGAGGAGCTCCGGAAATGGTCTGCCGAAGATTTTGTTCAAGTTACTTGGAAGTCAAAGTAATTTTCTTTGTTTCCATTTTTATCATGCTGCATGTCAAATCCTGCACTCTGCCCAAGGTGCATGGATCCATGTGTAGGGCCACCATGTTTTAATGCATTTACTTTTTCCATGAAATAAAGGATATTTTTCAAGCAAATTGTGTTCTCTTTCTTTCGTTTTAAATTTTTTTCTTTCAAAAAAACAAATAAAAAGGCAATGTTTTTCTTTCCAGTGTTTTTGTGTGTTTGCGTCTCCTTTGAAAGAACAGATTCTAAAATAAGCACATCATTTGTGCAGTGTTGATCATTCGGATTCCTGTGATAATGTTCCTACTATGACTATGCATGACTTCGGCAATCCTATCTACCAAGCTGATGAAGGGGTTGAGGAAGACTGTGAACTCCTGGAAGAATTGGCTAGATTGTTGAAACAAGAGGAAAGGGTCATTCAGCCTCACTAGGAAGAAATAGAGATCGTCAACATCGGGTCTGAGGATGTAAGGAAAGAGATAAAGATTGGGGCCAGTCTGCAGGCCGAGATAAAGAGAAAATTGATTGGTATGCTACGTGAATATGTGGATATCTTCACCTGGTCGTATTAGGATATGCCAGGGTTGGATACTGACATCGTTGTGCATAAGCTGCCACTAAAGGAAGACTGTCCTTTGGTAAAGCAAAAACTGAGAAGATCTAGTCCTGATATGGCTATGAAGATCGAGGAGGAAGTTCAAAAGCAATGGGATGCCGAGTTCCTTGCTGTAACTAGTTACCCACCTTGGGTAGCTAATATTGTGCCTATACCAAAGAATGATGGCAAGGTCCAGATGTGCGTCGATTATCGGGATCTAAATAGAGCAAGTCCAAAGGATGACTTTCCATTACCTCACATTGATGTGCTGGTAGATAACACGGCTCAGTTCTCGGTATTTTCTTTCATGGATGACTTCTCCGGGTATAATCAGATCAAGATGGCACCGGAAGACATGGAGAAAACAACGTTCATTATCCCGTGGGGTACATTCTGTTATAAGGTTATGCCCTTTGGATTGAAGAATGTTGTGGAAATGTATCAACGGGCTATGGTAACTTTGTTCCACGATATGATACACAGAAATTGAATGTTATGTGGATGATATGATTGCCAAGTCCCGGGACGAATAAGAGCATCTGGTTAATCTCAAAAAGTTGTTTGATAGATTGATAAAGTACAGATTGAGATTGAATCCAAACAAATGCACTTTCAGAGTGCGTTGCGGTAAGTTGTTGGGTTTTATTGTTAGCCAAAGGGGGATTGAGGTAGATCCTGCAAAAGTAAAAGCAATACAAGACATGCCTGCACCGAAAACAGAAAAAGAAGTGTGTGGGTTTTTAGGGAGATTGAACTACATTTCACGGTTTATATCTCATCTAACTGCCACGTGCGAGCCGATCTTCAAATTGTTAAGAAAAGAACAAATGGTCAGGTGGAATGAGGACTGTCAAAGAGCCTTCGAAAGAATAAAAGAATATTTGCAGGAGCCTCCCATCCTAATGCCTCCGGTTCCAGGACGGCCACTTATCATGTACTTGATTGTGTTAGAATGGTCGATAGGGTGTGTGCTAGGCCAATATGACGAGTCTGGTCGAAAAGAGCATGCTATTTATTACCTTAGCAAAACATTTACCGACTGTGAGTCCCGTTACTCACTGCTCGAGAAAACTTATTGCGCTTTGGTATGGGCTGATCGCCGACTGAGACAGTACATGTTAACCCATACCACATTGCTAATCTCAAAAATGGACCCCGTCAAGTATATTTTTGAGAAACCAGCATTAACCGGAAGGGTTGCAAGGTGGAAAATGATCTTAACAGAGTATGACATACAATATACTTCCCAGAAAGCCATCAAAGGAAGTGTATTTTCAGATTATCTTGCACATAAACCACTTGAGGACGACTATCAACCAATGAAGTTTGGTTTCCTTGATGAGGACATCATGTACCTCATGGAAAAAGATTGCGAGGAACCACTTCCGGATGAGGGGCCTGACCCTGAATCCAAATGGAAGTTGATGTTTGATGGGGCAGTCAATATCAATGGACGTGGAGTTGGTGATGTTCTTATCACTCCTGAAGGTGTTCACTTTCCCTTCGCTGCCAAAATTACTTTTGGCTGCACCAACAATGAAGCGGAATACGAGGCGTGCATAATGGGAATAGAGGAGGCTATTAATCTTCAGATTAAGACCCTCTATATATTCGGAGATTCAGCCCTCGTTATCAACCAGATTACCGGCAAGTGGTATACACATCAAGAACACTTAATTCCTTATAGGGATTATGCCAGAAGAATGTTGACGTTCTTCACAATGATTAAGCTTCATTATATACCACGAGATGAGAATCAATTTGTCGATGCATTGGCTACTCTTTCTTCGTCCATCAAAGTCTTGTGTTGGAACTACGTGCCCAGGATTGACATTTCCAGGCTTGACGCACCAGCTTATGCTTTCTCTGTAGACGCAATGTCTGATGAGAAACCTTGGTACTTTGATATCAAGTTTTTCCTGGAAAAACAAGAATACCCAGCTCGAGCATCATCCAATGACAAGAAGACTTTGAGACGACTTGCTGCTAGTTTCTTTTTGAATGTAGATGGGGTTTTGTATAAGAGGAACTTTGACATGGTCTTGCTCAGATGCGTGGATAGACACAAAGTAGACCTGTTAGTGCAGGAAGTCCACGAGAGATCCTTCGGTACTCATGCAGGAGGGCATGCAATGGCTAAGAAGTTGTTGAGATCAGGGTATTATTGGCTAACACTGGATTCAGACTGTTGTTTGTACGCCCGTAAGTGCCACAAATGCCAGATATATGCAGACAAGGTGCATGTTTCCCCTAGCCCGCTCAACATCATGTCATCTCCGTGGCCCTTTTCTATGTGGGGCATTGACATGATTGGGAAGATAGAGCCTACTGCTTCAAATGGTCATCGCTTCATCTTGGTTGCAATTGATTACTTCACCAAATGGGTCGAAGCGGCATCTTATGCCAATGTCACTCGTCAAGTGGTAGCCAGATTTATGAAGAAAGATATCATTTGCAGATACGGAGTTCCCGAGCGAATCATTACTGATAATGGTTTCAACTTAAAAAATAAGATGATGGCAGAACTGTGTCGGGACTTCAAGATTCAGCATCACAATTCTTCTCCTTACCGGCCAAAGATGAATGGCACGGTAGAGGCAGCTAACAAGAATATTAAGAAGATTGTGTAGAAGATGGTTGTCACTTACAAAGATTGGCATGAGATGTTACCCTTCGCACTGCATGGGTACCGAACGTCAGTCAGGACGTCGACCGGGGCAACTCCATTCTCCTTGGTGTATGGCATGGAGGCAGTCTTTCCTGTTGAGGTAGAAATTCCTTCATTACGTATGATGATGGATGTGAAGCTTAATGAGGCTGAATGGGTACGTGCCCGATATAATCAGTTGTGTCTAATTGAGAAAAAGATATTGGCAGCTATCTGTCATGGTCAGCTTTATCAGAGGAGAATGAAGCGAACATTCGACCAACGAGTACGTATTTGAGAGTATCAAGTAGGCGAGCTTGTACTCAAGAGGATCATTCCTCCGGGTTTAGATCAATGGGGCAAGTGGACCCGAAACTACGAAGGCTCGTTCATAGTAAGTGAAATTCTGTGATCAGGTATGAGATGTCGAATGAGATGTTTAAACACTTGACAACTTAACCAAAACTTAAAGTGCAGGAAAATTAAACAACACAGTAATTTGTTAACCCAGTTCAGTGTATAACCACACTTACATCTGGAGGCTACCAAGCCAGGAGGAAATCCACTATAAGTAATATTAATTCTAGACTTAAACCACCCAGTTTAATCTTTCACTTAATATCTACCCAATGCAATTCCTACCTAAGACACAACTTAGATATGAGTACCAACTCACTCCCCCTCAATCACACAGTGATCTTGTTTACAAGTTTAATAAAATTGAAGTCATACTTCAAACAAAACAGCTTGATCTTACTTCACAGTTTCAATCAAGACACAAATACACTTTTGCTTAAAAGCTCATAAAGTGGTACAATTAAAAACAACCTGCTATTAAAACATAAAACACCCTATTTGGTCTTCTTAAATTCGTACTCAATTCTGAGAGTTTCTGTTGCTTAAATAGGTGTATGGATTTTGGGCTTTCTGTAGGTTTATCCAATCCTGAAACGCATGCAGCTTCCACCTTGAATTAGGGTTTGTTACTTCCTAGATTCTAGGTGATTCAGTTCTTCTGATTATGCTGAAGTCTCATAACAACACTCCCTACAAATGCGCCTTATTCTGTTTTGTCCATCCATAATTAATTCCAGATAACTTTCCTTAAATTACTCAGTTCTGTTAGTCATTAATTAATTCTGGTAGCAGGTTTGAGATGTCACAACATCTGTTGGGACATCCTGAAAAACTGAACTTAAATCATTAACACAATGTCCCAACATCTGGTGTGACATCCTGAATTAAGTTCATTTACTTAAACTCTGTTTGATAATGTCCCAACATCTGATAGGACATCCTGAACTGAATTCAACATTTCTTGTTGGTCAAAAATTCTGCCAATTCTAAACATCTACAAACTCCCCCTTTGGCTAATTTTTGGCTAACATATTTTTCTGGTTATCAGAGTGCATCAGAAGTTCTTTTATCAGAGTATAGCAGTTCTTTTCTGTTGAGTCATGTGTGAGTTTACTCCCCCTCAAACATACATGTATTCAGTCTGTTGCAACAGAAATTTTCATTAACTTCACAGATTTAGTTCAGAAGCAAACAGAGGTTTTTCATTAATCAGTAATTTGGATCATACATTGTTGTTGTTGTTCAGTTCTCCCCCTTGTTAGACATAAATTGGGGCCAAAGTTACTAATTCAAAATTACATTGCAGATTCCTCACATACAATTTTCACTCAGATTCCTCATATTCAGTTTCTTCCTCTTCCTCAGTTTCCTCATCAGAAGTAGCAGCTTTCTGAGCACTTTCTTCAATCTCCAGCCTTTGGATAATCTCCTCAAGCTTCTGCTTCCTTGCATCCAGTTCTTTGCAAGTACTCTTCAGTTCAGCAATCAATGCAGCTTTGGAGATTGGAGACTTTGCCTTTGAAGGACCAGCAGATGTCCCAGAGGGAGCTTCAACATCAGCTGCATGATGACTCAGGAACAGCTTGTAGTGGAAGGCCAGAGGGCATTCTCTTTTGCAAATTGTGTCCTTCTCAGTGAGGATACCAGGATACTAACTCAGCATTATTCCACACAGCAAGGAAGGGAAGGCAATTGGCAACTTTGTTGCAGATGATCCAGCATGCTTCAATGTCTGATCAAAGATATAAGCTCCATAATCCAGCTTTGTTTGGGTGCCCACAGCAAATATGAACCTGCCCAATCCAATTGATATTGAGGATGTATGGTTGGTAGGGACCCAGTTTGTTGTGCCAATCCTATTCAGCATGGCATATTTCCTTGTCAGCATGCTAACTGAGAGCTTCCCTTTAACTGGCCAAGCCTTGACCTGGTTAGCAGTGATAACCTTGCAAACCTGGTTATCAGTCTTCCCTAACTCATTTGGACCATCAGATTCTCTTCCAAGGTAGTGGTTGATAACCCTAGGAGAGAATTCTACACACCTTCCTCTTACATATACTTTTCTAAAGTCAGCAGACTTACCATCAGCACAATCTTCTTGGAGGTTGACAATGAATTCCTTGACAAGCAGCTCATAGCAAGGAGAGAAGTTGGAGACAGTTTTGAAAAGGCCAGCAGAAGAAATGAGATCAATTAACTCTGTGCATTCAAGTGCATTACTGCTCAGCTCTCTTTCAAGTGCTACCCTTCTTTGATAAACAAACTTCCATCTATTCACACTTGAAACATGATGAAAGGAGATGTTGTCCAAAGGAGCTTCTGGAGCAGCAGTTGATGACCTTGAGGGTGCTGGTTTCTTCTTTGGTGGAGATGTTGGGACATCTTCTTCAACATCTGAATCTGGAGGAGTGACAGCTTTCCTCTTTTGTGTTTGCACCTTGCTCCATTGTTTTGTAGGACCAAAGAAAACTTTAGCTTTGTCCTTCTTTGGTGTAGCTTGCTTCTTCTCAGGAATTGCATGTCGTGCATTCATCTTTTCTTTCCTAGTCCTAAGCCTTTTGGCTATGCTAGGGTTTACAGAAGCAATGATTTCTGTATCAGAATCATGCTCTAGGTTCACAACAGAAGGAGGTTGAGCAGTCTCCTCTTCAGCTGGTGGATCAACAGAGATTTGCTCTTCAGTGGAGGCCTTGTGCTGGTCCTCAGATGCTTCTTCATCACTATCAGTGGAGGCCTTTTTCTGGTCCTCAGATGTATCATCAGCAGTATCAGATGAGACCTTTTGCTGGTCTTCAGATGGTTCAACATCTATTGGGACATCCTGTTGAGCAGGAGTGTCCTTTTCAGCCTGAGTTTGTTGATCTTCTTGTGGAGTTGGCATGGTGTTCAGAGGGATAGAAATGCCACTTACCACTCTTTGCTCAGATAGGATCCTGTTTACCAACTCCTTTATGGAATCATCCACGTATTCAGAAGCTTTTGGAGTGGTGTTTGATGGAGAAGGTATGCCTTTGGCCTTGCTGAAAACAGGATCTTTTGTTCTTTTTGGAGTTCTTGGCTTTTGAGCAAGAGGAACACTTCCTCTGATTTCGTCCATTGGAGTTGAATCCATGGGTACCACAGAAATGGGGGTTGCATGCACCACATCTTCCTTGTTGAGGATTTCTTCAGAGATGTTAGGGTTTTGGTGATGAGCCATTTTGAGAATGTGGTGAAGAAAAAGATTGAGATTGGTTGAGTTTGATGATCTCAGAGAGTTAGATATAGAAAGCAAGTTGTTCTGAGAGAATGCTGAGAAGATGAATAGCTGAATGTGAGCTGATATTCTTATAAGAGCCGTTACTTGGAGAATTTTTAGGAGTGGAATACACAAGGTGCTTGACCAGACTGGTGTTGCCATCTGGTGATCATGCCACACGATGTCATATGACATGTTGGCACATCTCCATAACTGCTAAATTTCACACAAACAGATTCCCAATTTACCCCTTAGGTTTTCAAATTGGGTAGCATCCAAGGCTTTAGTAAATATATCAGCCAATTGCAGATTTGTAGCTACATGTTCCAATGAGATCACTTTTTCTTCTACAAGATCTCTGATGAAATGGTGCCTGATATCAATATACTTGGTCCTGCTATGTTGGATAGGATTCTTTGATATGTTAATAGCACTTAAGTTGTCACAGTACAATGTCATGACATCTTGTGGGGCAATGTACTCAGTGAGCATTTGCTTCATCCTAACCAACTGTGAACAACTACTTCCAGCTGCAATATATTCAGCTTCAGCAGTAGATAAGGATACACAATTTTGTTTCTTACTGAACCAAGAAATCAAATTGTTTCCTAGAAAGAAGCATCCTCCTGAAGTGCTTTTTCTGTCATCAGCACTTCCAGCCCAATCAGCATCACAGAAGCCAGTGAGAATTGGTTTGCATCCATGAAAGTACATTATGCCATAGTCACAAGTACCATTAACATATTTCATAATTCTCTTGACTTGATTAAGATGACTAACTTTTGGATCAGCTTGATATCTTGCACATACACCTACTGCAAATGCTATGTCTGGTCTGCTAGCAGTCAGATATAACAAGCTTCCAATCATGCTTCTGTATAGGCTTTGATCTACATTCTCACCCTTGTCATCTTTAGTCAGCTTTAAATGTGTGGGGGCAAGAGTTCTCTTATGAGTAGCATTGTCCATCCCAAATTTTTTGACTATGTTCTTAGCATACTTGCTTTGGGAAATGAACATGGAGTCCTCCATTTGCTTTATTTGCAGTCCAAGAAAGTAGGTTAATTCTCCTACTAGGCTCATTTCAAATTCAGATTCCATCTGATTGACAAAATGTTTCACCATCCTTTCTGACATTCCACCAAAAACAATGTCATCTACATATATTTGAGCAATCATGACATTTCCTTCTTCATCTTTAACAAATAAGGTTTTGTCAATTCCACCTTTCCTGTACCCTTGCTTGATAAGAAAAGTAGTTAGCCTTTCATACCATGCTCTTGGAGCTTGCTTCAAACCATAAAGAGCCTTCTTTAGTTTGTATACATGATTTGGACAGCTTGGATCAACAAATCCTTTAGGCTGTTCTACATACACCTCTTCATTAAGATATCCATTTAGAAAGGCACTTTTCACATCCATTTGAAATAGCTTGAACTTCAAGATACAAGCAATTCCTAAAAGTAGTCTGATTGATTCAAGTCTTGCTACTGGTGCAAAGGTTTCATCAAAGTCTACTCCTTCAATTTGTGTGTATCCTTGAGCTACAAGTCTAGCTTTGTTCTTTGTAACAACTCCTTGCTCATTTGACTTATTCTTATACACCCATTTAGTTCCAATCACATTTATGTCATCAGGTCTAGGAACAAGGTTCCACACTTCATTCCTTGTGAATTGACCTAATTCCTCTTGCATAGCACAAATCCAGTATTCATCAGTAAGAGCTTCCTTGATGTTTTTAGGTTCTATTTTAGAAACAAAACAGGAACCTGAAATCACTTCTCTTGATCTAGTGCTTACACCTCTGTTGGGATCACCAATTATCAAATCTTTGGGATGATCCTTCTGGATTCTGATGGAGGGAGGTTTGTTGGATTGTTCTGTCCTTGCATCAGTTTGAGTGAATTCAGAATGATCACTCTTTTCTTCAGCTTCAGTTTTGATATCAGCAGATGTTCCAACATCTTCTGGAACATCTGTAGGAGCATCATCAATTATCACATTTATGGACTCCATGATAACCTTGGTTCTAGAATTAAATACTTTATATGCTCTGCTGTTTATAGAGTATCCAAGAAAAATCCCTTCATCACTTTTAGGATCCATTTTTCTTCTTTGCTCCCTATCTGCCAGAATATAACAGTTACTTCCAAACACATGAAAGTACTTAACTATGGGTTTTCTGCCCTTCCAGACTTCATAGATTGTGGACAAAGTTCCTTTCCTTAGAGTAACTCTGTTATGGATGTAACAAGCTGTGTTCATAGCTTCAGCCCAGAAGTACAAAGGTAACTTTTTAGCATGGATCATAGCTCTTGTTGATTCTTGAATAGTTCTATTCTTCCTCTCAACAATCCCATTCTGTTGAGGAGTGATTGGTGAAGAGTATTCATGATTGATTCCTTCTGAAGAACAGAAATCTAAGAATTTTTGGTTCTCAAATTCTTTTCCATGATCACTTCTTATTCTGATCACACAGCTGGCTTTTTCCCTTTGTATTCTTTGGCATAAGTCTTTGAATACATCAAATACATCAGACTTTTCTTTGATGAAATTTATCCATGTATACCTAGAAAAGTCATCAACCACCACATAGGCATACCTCTTACCACCAAGGCTCTCAACCTGCATAGGTCCCATAAGATCCATATGCAATAATTCCAAAACTTTGGAAGTTGTCAGATGTTGGAGCTTTGGATGGGACATCTTGGTTTGCTTGCCTATTTGACATTCACCACATATTTTGCCATCATCAATCTTCAGTTTAGGAATACCTCTCACAGCATCCATAGATATGATTTTCTTTATGCCTCTGAAATGAAGATGACCTAGTCTTTGGTGCCATAGTTTCACTTCTTCTTCTTTAGCTAAAGAGCAAGTTGAAGTGAGACTGAAGTCTTGAGGTTCCCACATGTAACAGTTGTCTTTAGATCTGGCTCCTCTCATGACAACCTTTTGTTCTTTGTTAGACACTATGCATTCAGTTTTGGTAAAGTTTACACTGTACCCTTGATCACATAATTGACTTATGCTGATCAGGTTAGTAGTTAAACCTTTAACCAGCAGCACATCATCTAGTCTTGGTACATCTGGACAGTCCAAGGTCCCAACTCCCTTGATTTCTCCTTTAGCTCCATCTCCAAAGGTTACATATCTGGATGAATATGACTTTAAGTCTACTAGCATATTATTTAATCCAGTCATGTGTCTTGAACATCCACTGTCAAAGTACCAGTCTTCTTTAGCTGATACTCTTAGTGATGTATGAGCTATATATGCAACACCTTTCTTTGACCATTTGTGTTGAGATTTCTTTTGATACCTCTGCCCTGTGCATTGTTCATCAGTAGATCTCCAAGGTTGTTTGTTGATCTTGTTCTTGGGTATGTAGCTTTGACCAGCATGAAGACTAACTTTTGGTCTCCATACCTTTTTGATGACCTCTGTCTTCTGCTTAGGGGATTGCTGATCTCTTTGATGTCTATGCAGCACTTTCTTGGTAACTTCTATCTTCTGCTTAGGAGGTTGATGATACATCTGATTTGGATATCCATGCAACTTATAGCAATGAGGTTTGATATGTCCAAATCTTCCACAATGATGACATCTCCATCTTTGATACTTCTTCTTCATTATGTTCTTTTCAGGATGTTGAAGCATCTGTTGGGACATCTTGTTTGACTGTATGGACTTTGAAGTAGTTTTGCTAGAGCTAGCTTCAACCTTATGAACTTTGTTAAATCCCAGTCCACTTTTATCCCCTGAATGCTTATTGTTGTTGAGAATAACATCCAGTGTGCTTGAGCTACTGTTAAGCATTCTAACAGATTTGGACATATGTTCCAACTTGGAGTTGAGAAGACTTACTTCACTTTTCAAGGTGTCAATGATCTCTAGATCACTTGCTTTTTCATCCTTTAGTGCTTCAATCTGCTTATTTATCTTTATACTCTCCCTGCATATTTCAGTGCTTCTTTTGACTAGTTCTCTGTATGATTGCTCAAGTTCTTCAAAAGTAAGCTCCCCATCACTGGATTCACTTTCAGATTCACATAATCCAGCTAGAGCAGTGATATGCTTAGCTGATTCTTCTTCTGAATCACCTCCTGAGTCTTCATCAGACCAGGTTACAGAGAGACCTTTCTTTTGCCTTTTTAAATAGGTAGGACATTCATTCCTGATGTGTCCATATCCTTCACATCCATGGCATTTAATTCCTTTTTCTTGACTGGTCTTTTCATCATAATTTGACCTTCTATTAGCATCATAAGGTCTTTTGTTCTCAGAAGAATTTGTGTATCTTCCACTTGGTCTGGACTTGTCTTCCATCCTTCTGAGAATCTTTTTGAACTGTCTTCCAAGCATAGCAATGTTTTCTGATAAGTTTTCATCAGTTTCTGATTCATCATTTTCTTCTTCTTTATCAGTATTTGACATCAAGGCTATGCTTTTATTCTTCTTTACAATTGTGTCATTCATTCCCATCTCAAATGTTTGAAGGGAACCAATGAGCTCTTCAACTTTCATTGTGCATATGTCTTGAGCTTCTTCTATTGATGTGACCTTCATGTCAAATCTTTTTGGCAAAGATCTGAGAATCTTTCTTACAAGCTTTTCATCAGTCATCTTTTCTCCCAAGTGTCGCTCCCGATAAGTGGGACCGGCCCAAATAAAGGTACAGACGCGAACGGTCGGCGAGAGGGACAATGAGAACACACAGCCGTGAACTCACTGGAGATGAATAGAGTCGCCAGCTAGGCATTTTTATCCCGGAGGAAAGGCAATGCTGCATAGACCTAGAAAGACATGGATAAGACGGTTGCGAACCAGAGAGACTGAGAAAGGGGGTTGGTTACAACCTGGGAAGGTATTAGCACCCAGATTGTCCGCCGTACTCGACGGGATCCACGCTTAAAAGATTTGTGTTTTAAAGGGGTAGTGTCAGTGCAATTTGTGTGTAAAAGGGCTGGAAAACAAAATGTACAGGTGTCAGTGTAAAGGAAATGAAAGTGTATAAATGATGTGTCAGTGTAGGAATGATAATGAAATGCTCAAGATCATGAGGCTAAAAAGAATAAAGCTGGAGGAGGGGGAATATACAGAGACTTTTGTTCGATAACTGTTAAGTTATGCCTACGTATCCTCTCGTGCAATGAGGAAGTCAGAACACCGTAGTTCGACCCAAAGAGACTGAAAGATGAATTGACTTGTGAACTGCTTGCTTGTCAATGCTCAAGTGTATGACCTGTCTGGCCCAGGTGCAAACTGTCTTGCATTAGACGGAAGAAGCAAGTTATCGTTTATGAGTGAATGGAATGAGAAAAGAATCCCGAAGGAGACGATTATTGTTTGTTTTTGAGTTTTCAGTCTTTTATTGCTTTTGAAAGTTTTTCATAAGTTAATGAGCTTAAGCCTAAACCAATGGATTAGTAAACTCATCACATCTTCCCTCTGATTAGGGGTAATGAGAGTACCTTAAGTGTGAAGTCAGATTCTCACACTTAATCACCTTTGATGCAGGATTAAGATCATTAACCTACTTGTGATTATTTAGATGTTTTTGGTGTTTTTGTTTAGTGTTGAGTAATGAGGTTAAGCCATAATCAGGGATTAAACAGACTCATTACACCATCCTAATAGAAGGATAATAGATGAGAATGTTTAAGCTGAGGAAAGCTCCTCAACTTAATCCATGATTAGGGATTAAACTCATGACAAAACAAGCCTTTTGATTAAGTGGATTTTATTAAATGGTGAGATGAAGAAGTGATTTTTAGGGTTTGTAAGACAACTTGAGGGGGACTTGTCCATTAACACTAGGGTTAGTCCTTCTTAACCAGTTAAGGAAGAATTAGAACCCTAATGCAAGGCCCAAGTTACAAGTGTGAAGTCTTGATGATTATTATGTGAATTAATTAGAGGTTTAAACACATTAAGGGTTTAACACTTAGGATTAAAGTTATACACTCCATCCTAAGAGAAGGATGCAGGCATAAGCTTAACCACAAAGCCTTAAAGCCTTTAGGGTTTAGTCCCTGATTATGAGGTGAGAAGAGAAGACTCAAAGAGACTCAAAGGTAAAACTAAGAGGGGGGACTAATCAAAACCCTAATCATTGTCATGCTTGGTTGTTCCTAAGGTTTGTGAGGTTTGACAAGAGAAATCTTCAGAGTAACCACCAGGAAGCAGATGAAAGGATCAAGAGAAGCAAAGCAACTTGCTTCATTCAAGAAGTCAAGTCACCTGAAGAAAGAAAGTGGGAAGAAGAAGAATGAGCAAGCTCAAACTCAAACACATATAAAAATGCAGCATGGATGCAAGAGAGAGATGAAGAGAAGTTATGAGAAGTGAAGGCAAATTCACTTCTCAAAGTCACTTACCACCTGAAAAGTTAGAAAAGAAAGTGCAATGTAATGCAAAAATGAGATTAAATGGTATGATGTAAATCAAAACCAGAAGCATGTTTATGATGATAATGATGCTATGAAGTGATACAAACATGAGACAACAAATGGAGATGATCATACAAGCTCATGGATGCAAATGGAGCAAGTTAAGAACCAAGAACATACATGAAAAGTTATGGAATGCACATGGCATACAACATGACAAATGCAAGATGCAATGATCAAACATGCTTTCAATATGTCTTATGATGTTCAATGAATCAAATGGAGGCATGGAATGTCATGGCAAGTCATGTTATGCAAGAAAATGCAAGATGGATGCATATGGAAGCCCAAATCAGGGTTTAATGATCAAAGCATCAAACACAAACCAAAACCAGAAGCAAACAACATTATAAAAAATTGAAAATGCACTCAAAGGATCCCTAAACCTATACTAACTCACTGCCCAAAGGAGAGATCTCAACTCCTAACCTAATTCAAGATGTGATTTTTCTAAGTTTTCTAGGGTTTTAGGGTTCCTTAACAAGAAAATTACCAAACAAATGGAAAATGAAAGATCAAATCATTTCCATTTAATCTCACAAACTACATGCTAAACACAATGCAATGCAAAAAGAACCAAGGTCCAACTCTTTAGGGTTAGGCAGAAATGATTTTTGGAAGTTTGGATCAAAATAATGCATCAAAATGATTTTAATTCAATGAAAAATTCTCAAAATGCATCAAGATCAAAAAATAAATTTGGTTTGAAGGTTGGACAATGTTTCTAAATGTCTTAAAACATTTCATGAATTTTTGGGTGATTTTTAAATACCTAAAAGTATTTTTAATAAATTAATTTTCATTAATCAATTAGAAATAAACTTTTAAATATTTAAAAATACTTTTTTAATGCTAAAAATGAAAATAAAAATATTTTTGGGTTTTAAAAATTAATGAAACCCTTGGTAAAAAATTTCATAATTTTTAAAGCATTTTTGCTATTTTTAATAAATTGTGGAAGTTAAATGAAAGAAAATGAAAATAAAAATACATAAATGAAAAGGTAAGCAGATCTGATGGCTGAGATTTGAATCTGGGAGGGAGTGTTTGACCACGCGCGCTAATGAAGGGTCTGGATTGATTCTGACCTTAATTAAGTTTTATAAAATAATTAAATGGATTAATTAGACTTAATGGTGATTAGGGCACAGTGGACCCATCTGAACCATTCATACGCGCGCCAAGTCAAAGCAAGTCAGATGATCCAACGCACAAGATTTAAACCTCACTTAATTACAGGATTAGGGTTAAACAAATTCAGGTGACCGGAGGGAAGCTCCGGTCATCTTCTCCGGCAACATCAAAACCCTAGATCATGATTCAGGCTTCCATTCATCAAATTAAAAGCAGGAAAATGTTCCTCTACTTAAACCTCACTCAAATCACCTCTCAAACTAAATTTCTCATGCTCAAATGAGGACAATCGAAGCCATGAAGATTCACGGGCAAAGTTTCAGAGCCCTGGTAAATCCTCATTTCTCACTCATTTTTAATTCTAAACCCATCCCCATGATCAGCAAGACATACACAATCAATTTATAACTTAAAATGCAAGCTCTGAGAGAAAAAGTTCATGGCCATACCTGAGATGGAAGATCCTGTTTCTGGGCTTTCTGGGCTTCTCCTTGATGCAGACTCACTCCAATGGTTCTCCTGATGCTAATGGTAGGCTTGGAATGAGCTTAAACAAGCTATTTTGAGAGGTCCAGTTCTGGTGTATCAGAAAATGGAGTCTGTGTGTGAGTGGTTTCAAGCTCTGTCAATGGCTGATTCTGGTTCCTTTTTGTATGTTTGATTTGTTGGTGAAGAGAAATGGGATGTTTGATGGCTGGAAAATGAGATTCGAAGAAGGGAAGCTTTGTGACAGTTTTTGTGGTATGCTGTGTTCTGGCTTGCTTCAATGCCCAATGCCTTGCTATAACATCTCCAAGTTGTGTGGATAGCCTGTGGGGCAGGTCAGTAGGGGTGGCTGCTCACTGTGCCATGAGTATGGGAACTTTTGCCAAAAAGTCAAGTTGGCTTGTACTAGCAGCATGGGTCATGGCAGCAGCAGTTTGAAGTCATGTCTTGCTTCAGCTTGAGTTGAGGAGGGCCCTTGGATTGCTTGTAGCTGACTGCAACATATGGATCACAAGCTATGCTAGCTTTTGCAACTTGCCCACTTGTGCTTTCTTGAGATTTTATGCTAAGTACATGAAGCATTTCTTGCTGAATTTTGTCACATGATGTCTCAATTGGTCATGGCAATGCATAGAAATCAGTTGGTAATCACACGCCCCTTTGGAAAATGACTTTGCCAAAAATCCATCTTTTGCACTTGTAATGAAAAATGACATAGAAATCTTTGAAAACCAAAGCAAACAATGCAAAATCCCTTGGGCCAATTCTGTTTTTTAGGTCATGTATGATCATGTGATGAAGTTTTGAAGCCATTTTGAAGTCACTAGAATGCTTGGTACATGAATTTGCAAGTTTTCCATTTGGTGCATATCTTGAAATTTAGTGATTTTTGCCAACTTTGATGAACCATAACTTTTGATCCAAAATGAATTAGGTCATGTTCTTGTACTTTTTGAAAAGGGAAAGATCTAATCTACAACTTTCATGACCAAAGTTTTTCCATTTGAAGCATTTTTGGATCAAAAAGTATGGGTTGAAAAAGTTGCATAAAATGACATTTCATTAAAAGTCAACCATGCCCAAAAAAGTCAACTTTGCAAAAAACTTCAAATTCTTGAATTTTGTGAACTTCAAACTTCTTCTATGATCAAATAAAGATCATATACACTCAAAATGATGAAGATCACCCCTTGGTTGGGTCAATGGGGGCCTCAGATGCCCTGATTTTGCACTGACTTGTCTGAAAAGTCAACTCTTGATCAGATGACTTCCCCATGGAATTTCTTCATGAAAATTGATATGAATACTCCCTATACCATATAGAGACCAATAGAAACAAGAATGACCAAAAAATTTGGAGTTATGGCCTCTGAAACCAAAACCCTAATTTTAGGTCAACTGTGCAGTCAAACTTGGCTCTGCCTTCACACCAATCCCAATTCTTGTGATTCTTTGGCATTCTTGACTTTGAGGGGATGTAATATGATGCTTGAACACATATGGATCCCTTTGAAGTGATTGATGACTTTTGGAGTGGCTCAAGAGGCTCTTGGATTGCTCAGATCACAAACCCTAGATGCAGATGACTTTGAATCTATGCAGTGAATCAAAACTGTCATATGAGATGCTATGATTGAGTTTATGCATATGAAATGATCACAAGCCATGGTGTGAATGGGTGAGGGAAAATTTGGGGTGTTTACAGCTGCCCCTATTCAAACATGAGTTAGCTGTGCAGGATGTAAGCAACAGCTTAACAGGCAAGCGAGATAACTTGTGGTTGAATACCAAAGACAGTCCAAAATTTGCACTCACAGAATGAAGAAGAAAAGGGATATAGATTGTAAAGGAAAATAAAGTATATTGTAAAGTGTGGGCGACGGAGGACAACCGTCGAGCAGAGGACGACTGCTGGGTAAAGAGCAATGACGGGGACGGCCGACATGCTGGGAAAAGTGCGGAAAATAAAGCAATGACGGGGACGGCCGACATGCTGGGGATAAAAGAATTATGATGGGGACGGCCATCAAGATAAAGCTGTAAAATTCTCTGGGGATTAATGAAACATGACGGGGACGGCCATCAATTTCATAAAGTAAAGTAACCAACGATGGGGACGGCCATCGGGCTAAATTGATGAAGGACGATCATCAGGAAAAAGAAAAAGGGACCACGACGGGGACGGCCATAGGGTTAAAGAATAAATGAAATAAACAGATGATGAGGTACGGTCATCAAAGGTGAAGGACGATCACCTAGCAGGGGACGGCTGCTCTGTTGGGGATAAGATGAGGGACGGTCATCTAAGGTGGAGGACGACCACCTGGCAGGGTACGGCTGCCGAAAATATCGCGACATAGGACGAATGCCGGATAAAAGGTCAACGATGGGGACGGCCATCGGATGAGCATGATGGAGGACGACCATCAAGAGGTGGAGGACGACCACCTAGCAGGGGACGGCTGCTCTCAAGGTTTATCATGACATAGGACGAATGCCAGATAACCAAAACCAACAATGGGGACGGCCATTGGATAAAATGATGAAGGACGATCATCAAAAGGTGGAGGACGACCACCTAGCAGGGGACAGCTGCTAAATATCACGACATAGGACGAATGTCGGATAGAAAATCAACGATGGGGACGGCCATCGGATGAGCATGATGGAGGAAGGCCATCAAGAGGTGGAGGACGACCACCTAGCAGGGTACGGCTGCTCTCAGGGTTTATCGTGACACAGGACGAATGTCAGATAAAAAGAAAATTGCTTTGTTGGCGATTTCCTGGGGAGTAGTAAACACAGACGAGTGTTTACATCCAAGCAACAAATGGTATAAGTGTTTAGATGTTGTGTATAGATTAAAGGTGCGAACGAGCAACCTTAAGACTACGATACGGACGAGTATCGGGTAGAAACAAATACTGACATGTGTTCAAAGATGATGATACAGACGAGTATCAACTGGTTAACAGAGAACACAGACGAGTGTTGAATCTGAGAGGATCCTTCGGGGAATAGTAGACACAGGCGAGTATCTATATTCAAGAAGACAAAAGTGTTTGACACAGTGTATGGATTAAAGATGCGGACGAGCATCCTTAAGACTATGATACGGACGAGTATCATGTAGAAACAAACTCTAGATGCATGTTCTGAGATGATGGTACGGACGAGTACCAACTGGTTAACAAAGAACAAGGACTAGTGTTGAATCTGCGGGGATATATAAGTGGTATATAAGATACGGACGAGTATCTGTATAAGAGTGAGTGGTGTATATACAAGTGTTTAACTGCTGGGGAGAGTGACACGGACGAGTGTCAAAGGGAGCATATGAGTGTAGTATGAACAAATATTTGGTATACAAAATGTAAGCGACTGCGCTGGGGATATGACACGGACGGGTGTCAAAGCATATGCAAGTATATGTGAGTGCAAAGAGGACATCTTTGGCTTTCTGCTGGGTTATGACAAAGGTGGGTGTCAAAAGGTATCTGTAATACGAGTGGTTTTGTTTGCACAGGGTATTCGGGTGACTTTACTGGGGAGTGATGACACGGACGGGTGCCAAAGAGAGTATATACTGGTGTTTGTGAATGTGAGGCAACTGCTTTTGCTGGGGAATCTCCGCTGGGGATTTGGGGAGAGTTTTATGTTGATGGACTGTTATTATTCACAAGTGTTTGATTCAGAACATGGCTTATGATTATGCTATATGTTTGATTTTTGTCGTAATGTTCCGTACTAGACGGAATGTTACGCTTTGTGGGTGAATATGATGCGAATGCTATGATTATGCAAAGATACCAATCCGGGACTCGGATCTCGCTGCTGTGAAGATCTTTGGTCGATCTGTTTGAAGTGGACATCTCAGCTGGGGATGAGGTCATTTGATAGATCTGATGAGATGCTATTGCTTGGAGATACAGGTCACTGATAGGCCTATCCTTGGTAATGAGGGGACCCAGATGGGGTTTGTAGAAGCTTTCGTCACTCTGTTGTGACTCCTTCATGCGTTGCTCTTCTGGATAGAGGCTGAAGCTCTGTGGGGAGAGGACTCCCTGACTTTTGTACTCGGCTGAGGATGAAATGGCAACTCGGCTGGGAAGAAAAGAGGAATCACTGAAAGACCTCCTTAGAAATTCTGTTGAGGTGGATTCTCGACTCATCCGGGGATATGGGCGCCTTCTGTGATGCCTGGAAACTCTGATGGGGATAAGTAATAAGTGGCAACTCAGCTGGGGAGAGAATACTTTGGGCGTTGAGTGTCGATTTATCAGCTTGCCGGGATGAAGCTTTCATGCCCCAAGTTGCATCCTGGGTACCTGCAATCCTGCAAAGATAAGGAAACGCACAAATAATCCCGAGGTATCCTTTACTGGATTCCGTCATAGGAGTTTAGACACTTCTGAGAGTAAGTATATTTCCTGCAAGCATGCGACTTTATTTTTGAAGATAAACATCTGTATTTTATGCAATCAGTGTTTCTTTTAGACATCAGACATTTTTTGCAAATAAAATGTACAAGACGAGACATGACTGAAAATCTGATTTTATTAATTCATATGCCCTGAATTGGCGAGATACAGTCAAAGAAACAAATCTCCTGGAATGAGGGGATTGTTACAAATTGAGAAACAAAATGCTGGCAATGTTGATGACGCTTTAAGGAGCTTCCTCTTTACTATGACCCGTATGACTTTTGACGCTCCTCTCGTCTTGCTTTCTGAAGAATGTTGATTCTGATTGAAGCTTGATCCTTTCGAAGCTTACCAAGTTGTAAGTGATACAGACGAACTCAGAATGCAGTTGTTCGCTTATTCCCTTATTTTGCATGGATCGCCCTTTCGGGTTTTCAATCCATCGGGATACCCATTTTTGCCTGAGCTGTCCAATGCGGCTTTTCAACTCAGCGGGTGTACATATTTTTATTTATTTTCCCTTATTTTTGCCCGAGTCTTTTATTATGTTTTTGACTCGCCGGGATGCCCTATTTTTGCCTGGACTTACATTCTGTTTTTATGTCCAGCGGGTCATTTTTATGCGAAGTATTTTTTAACTGCATCTGAATTCACAGGGGACGGGAAATCTTCACCATCCATGGTGCTGAGCATCAGTGCTCCACCGGAAAAAACTTTCTTTACCACAAATGGTCCTTCGTAGTTTGGAGTCCACTTGCCCCTGTAGTCTGTATGAGGAGGGAGGATTCTCTTCAGCACAAGATCTCCTACTTGGTACTCTCGGTGCCTGACTTTCTGATCGAAGGCTTTCTTCATTCTTTTCTGATACAATTGCCCATGACAGATTGCAGCCAATCTTTTCTCTTCAATCAGACTCAGTTGTTCGTATCGGGACCTAACCCATTCTGCTTCGTTCAGCTTAACATCCATCAGTACCCGTAGAGAGGGTAATTCAACTTCAACAGGTAGGACTGCTTCCATACCATACACAAGTTGATACGGTGTTGCCCCAGTGGATGTTCTGATTGACGTGCGGTACCCATGCAAGGCAAACGGTAGCGTTTCATGCCAGTCTTTGTAAGTGACTACCATCTTCTGCACAATCTTCTTGATATTTTTATTTTCCGCTTCAACAACACCATTCATCTTTGGCCTGTAAGGAGAAGAATTGTGATGTTGTATTTTGAAGTCCCGGCATAGCTCTGCCATCATTTTGTTGTTTAAGTTGGAACCATTGTCAGTAATGATTCGCTCGGGAACTCCATATCGACAGATGATATCTCTTTTCAGAAATCTGGCTACCACTTGTCTTGTAACATTTGCATAAGAGGCTGCTTCAACCCACTTGGTGAAATAATCAATGGCGACCAGGATGAATCTGTGGCCATTCGAAGCAGTTGGCTCAATCTTACCGATCATGTCAATGCCCCACATAGCAAAGGGTCAAGGTGAAGACATCACATTCAAAGGATTGGGAGGCACATGCACCTTATCTGCATAAATCTGGCATTTATGGCATTTCCTGGCGTAGGCACAACAATCAGCATCCATTGTGATCCAGTAATAGCCTGATCTTAGCAAATTTTTAGCCATGGCATGCCCTCCAGCATGGGTACCAAAGGATCCTTCGTGCACTTCATGCATTAACAAATCTGCTTCTGCCTTGTCGACGCATCTGAGGAGTACCATATCAAAGTTTCTCTTATACAGGGAACCATCAGTGTTCAGAAAGAAACTACCAGCAAGCCTTCTCAAAGTCTTCTTATCATTGGAAGATGCCCCAGGTGGGTATGTCTGATCCTCCAAGAAGCACTTAATGTCATGGAACCAAGGCTTATTATCTTTAACAACATCTGCTGCAAATACATATGCTGGCCTATCAAGTCTGGACACTGAAATCTGAGGTACAAAGTTGGCAGCTTGAACTTTGATCATGGATGAAATGGTGGCAAGAGCATCTGCAAACTGATTCTCGTCCCGAGGGATATACTCAAGCTTGACTGTTGTAAAGAAAGTCAATAACCTCCTTGTATAATCCCTGTAAGGTATCAGATGATCCTGGTGAGTGTACCATTTGCCGTTGGTTTGGTTGATTACCAAAGCTGAATCTCCGAATACGGTCAATATCTTGATCCTGAGGTCAATGGCTTCCTCAAGACCCATAATGCAAGCTTCGTATTCAGCTTCGTTGTTAGTGCAGTTGAAAGTAAGTTTTGCCGAGAAAGGCATGTGAACTCCTTTGGGTGTAATGAGTACTGCACCAACACCACGACCATTCATGTTAACAGCCCCATCAAACATCATAGTCCATTCTTCTTTCGGGTCGGGCCCTTCAGTGTGAACAGGCTCTTCATGATCTTTTGCTTTTATGAACATGATGTCTTCATCAGGGAAGTCAAATCTCATAGGCTGGTAATCATCAATAGGTTGCTCAGCAAGATATTCAGACAATACACTGCCCTTGATGGCTTTCTGAGAAGTGTACTGAATGTCATATTCTGTGAGAATCATTTGCCATCTTGCAACCCGTCCGGTAAGAGATGGCTTCTCAAATATGTACTTAACTGGGTCCATCTTTGAGATCAACAAAGTAGTGTGGGTCAACATATACTGTCTCAGTCGGCGAGCAGCCCACGCTAAAGCACAGCAAGTTTTCTCGAGCAGTGAATAACGTTGTTCACAGTCGGTAAACTTTTTGCTTAGGTAGTATATTGCATACTCTTTTCGACCAGACTCGTCATGCTGGCCCAGCACACACCCCATTGACTCTTCTAATATTGTCAGGTACATTATCAGAGGTCTTCCTTCAACTGGAGGCATAAGGATCGGGGGTTCTTGCAAGTATTCCTTGATTTTGTCAAATGCCTTCTGGCAGTCTTCATTCCACCTGACTGTCTGTTCTTTTCTTAACAATTTGAACAAGGGCTCACAGGTTGCTGTAAGGTGAGATATGAACCTTGAGATGTAGTTCAATCGACCTAAGAACCCTCGAACCTCTTTTTCTGTCTTCGGTGCAGGCATCTCTTGAATAGCTTTGACTTTATCAGGGTCAACTTCAATCCCTTTTTCGCTTACAATAAAACCCAGCAGCTTACCAGATCGCACCCCGAATGTGCACTTGTTGGGGTTTAACTTCAGTTGGTACTTCCTCAGACGCTTGAACAACTTTAGCAGATTTACCAGATGATCTTCTTCAGTAAGGGACTTGGCAATCATGTCATCCACATAACATTCGATTTCTTTATGAATCATATCGTGGAATAATGTTACCATAGGCCGTTGATACGTCGCACCGGCATTCTTGAGTCCAAATGGCATTACCTTGTAAAAGAATGTGCCCCAGGGTGTGATGAAGGTTGTCTTCTCCATGTCTTCAGGTGACATTTTAATCTGATTGTATCCTGAAAATCCGTCCATGAAGGAGAATACCGAGAACTGAGCTGTGTTATCCACCAATACATCAATGTGAGGTAATGGGAAGTCATCTTTCGGGCTGGCTCTGTTCAGATCCCGGTAGTCAACACACATTCTTACTTTGC
The DNA here is from genome assembly GCA_963966055.1 of Lathyrus aphaca. NCBI lineage: Eukaryota > Viridiplantae > Streptophyta > Magnoliopsida > Fabales > Fabaceae > Lathyrus > Lathyrus aphaca. Next base: position 168,187,230 of record OZ014519.1, read on the forward strand.
CGTCTTTCTTAGGCACAGGTACTATGTTAGCAACCCACGGTGGATAGCTAGTTACAGCAAGGAACCCGGCGTCCCATTGCTTTTGTACCTCTTCTTTGATTTTCATTGCCATGTCTGGACGAGTACGGCGTAGCTTCTGTTTAACCGGCGGGCATTCTTCTCTCAAAGGCAGCTTGTGCACAACAATGTCGGTATCCAACCCTGGCATATCTTGATAAGACCAAGCGAACACGTCCACATACCCTCGAAGCAGGTCAATCAGTTGTCTCTTCACTGAGTCTTGTAAGCAGGCCCCGATTTTAACTTCTTTCACGTCTTCATCTGTACCAAGATTGATCACTTCAACCTCCTCCTGGTGAGGAGTAATAACCTTTTCCTCTTGTCTTAACAACCTGGCTAGCTCTTCAGGAAGCTCATATTCTTCTTCAACCCCTTCATCAGCTTGATTGATTGGATTGTCAAAGTCATACGAAGTCATAGCCGTGCTGTTGTCGGTGCTGTCTGGAAGGCACACTCTGCAAGGGTCCAGTTTGTTCATTTTAGTGATTTGATTTTAGTCTTGTTTAGAAAAGTGAAATAAAGTTGTCATTTTGAAAACACTGCCATTTATTTTTTGTACAAAAAGAAAAATGGAAAAACAGTGAGCGGAAAAGAAAAAGACTCGTTTGCAAAAAGATGTCTGATATTTCATTGATTAATCTTGTTGCACAAAAAGTACAGATGGCCCGATTACAAAATGAGTCTTGTCATCTTGGGCAAGATGCAAGACTTTGATGCATGCTATAAAAATACAGGAAATAATAATTACTCTGCATGAGTAACTCTTATAATTCCCTAGGAAGACCAGTTTGAGATACTGCTCCCCGGGATCTTTGGACGAATCCAGCTTTCCAGGTTGCGTTCTTCTTCCAGCTCGTCTTCCAAATTGTTGACAGCATCGGGGGTGAGCATCCCCCCACTAACAAAGTTGGGCTCTTTTGCAGCCTCTGCTTGATCTTGTTGAGTTGGTTTGTAACCCAACCCAAATCTATCCTCTTTCTTCTCCACCGGTAACAATTTGCCCCAGCCTTGGGCATTTCCTTCTTCAACAACCTTCCGGGCTTGTTGATATGATGTCATTGAGGTTCCAGGTACAGCAGATGTTTCATTTACGTTCAAGGCCTCGAACCCTTGACTCATCGTTTCGTGGATCTCCCCATCCATCTCAATGTATTTATAGGTAGCCAGGTGGCTAACAAAAATATCCTCCTCTCCACAGATAGTAACGACTTGACCCTCCCACTCGAATTTTAACTTCTGGTGAAGGGTTGAGGTCACGGCGCCAGCGGCGTGAATCCATGGCCTACCCAATAGACAGCTGTAGGCAGGCTGTATATCCATCACGTAGAAGGTCGTTTTGAAAGTTTGCGGGCCAATCATTATGGGCAACTCAATCTCTCCCAGAACCGATCTCTTAGAACCATCAAAGGCTCTCACTACCAGGTTGCTGGGACGCAACGCCAATCCGTCATACTCTAGCTTCACAAGGGCTTTTTTAGGTAAGACATTGAGGGATGACCCCGTGTCTACCAGCACATGGGAAAGGACTGCACCTTTACATTCCATGGTTATGTGCAAAGCCTTGTTATGGTTGCGGCCTTCTGTAGTCAAATCAGTGTTGGTGAACCCTAGTCCATGACTAGCATTAACATTTCCAACCACAGCTTCCAACTGATTGACGGTGATCTCTTCAGGCACATAAGCTGCGTGCAAGACTTTTAGTAGTGCATTCCGATGGGCTTCGGAGCACATGAGCAATGATAGGATAGAGATCTTGGAAGGCGTCTGATGAAGCTGATCCACTATTTTGTAATCACTTTTCTTGATGATTCTCATGAACTCATCAACTTCTTGATCGAAGGGTATTTTCAAAGCTTCCTTAACAATCTGCTCCTCCTGCACCAAGCTTTTCCCTTTTGCTTTGGCAGCAGCTTCTGCTTCGGCAGTGGGTCTTTGAATTTGTGGAGCAAAGAGATGTCCGCCTCGAGTGAAGCCTCCGCCTCCTCCCACATTGTCTATTTGTGGTGCAGGGGTTGATGATTCAAAAGTGATTTTTTGTCCTTCGCAGTATAGATCAGAGCCGTAATGCCAGGGGATGGCATTACTGCTTTCATACGGTACTGGCCCAGGCACTGTGATAGTGACTGGACTGATTGCAACTGCGGAAGGAATTGTGATAGTCTGTGGATCGTAGTATATCGTGACTGGTGCTCTGATGGGAGTAGCACTTTGTGAGTTGTAGGCAGAATTGTTTTCGGGATCATAATAAATCGTAACTGTTGAGACATCTTCATGGTTTGTTGCTGATGTTGTAGGAGACATTGTTGGAAGGATGGGTGTTGTTGTTGTAGGAGATTCAAAATGAAGTGGTGCTGAAGTTGTAGAATGAATGTTTGCGGATATCTGGTCAGTTGAGATGACAGATGAGACATTTGTTGATGAAGCTGAAGAGTTGTCGGGAACAATGGTTGTTGCAGTTGTAGGAGATACTGGAATTGTTGCTGATGGGATTGCTGGATTTGTTGGAATTGATGTTGTTATCTGAAGTAGGCCACTCTGGATAAGACCGTCTATGCCATCCCTCAAGTTATCACACCCATTTACTGAGATGTTGCAGTAAGCACACCCTAACTCACACCCCGGAAACATTTGACATTCGAGGAGTTGAGCCTTAATCTCTACCAACGGTGTCCGGATCTGACCCACACTGGTTATTAAATAAGACGGCTTGTCTTCTTCAATAGCATTGATTCTGGGACCCCCGTGGTGCGGCATAGGGTTTTTGTTAACATTGGGTGGTGGTGCGAAGTTTAGAGCTTTAGAGTCCACCAGGTCTTGTACCTTCATGTGCAAGGCTCTGCACTTTTCTGTACTGTGGCCAGGTGCATTTGAATGAAAAGCACATCTGGCGTTGGAGTCATAATTCCTGGGTAGACTATTGGGATCTGGAGGTGCCAACGTCCTTAGCTCAACTAGGTTGAGTTTCAGGAGTTGTGGTAATAATGTTGCATAGGGCATAGGGATCGGATCGATCACCCTATTGGCCTGAGAAGGTCTCTGCTGGAATGGCCTTTGCTGATTGTTGCTGTTGGTGTTGTTGTAGTTTCTCGGAGGGTACTGAGCTTGTTGATGGTACTGAGGTTGTTGCTGATAGTTTTGCTGCGGAGGTTGATAAGCTGGTTATGGATGAGCTGGAGCGGGAATGGTGACTGCTGCCACAGACCTATGAACATATTGAGGTCTGCCCCTGTTGGTGTGGATGTCATTGGTCTCGCCAGTTCTTCTTGGGCCTGCAAAAGGCTTCCTTGCATTGCTGGACGAGCTGGCACCATTGTCAGAAATCTTGCCCATCTTTAACAGGCTCTCAATTCTCTCTCCAGCTATGACAACATCTGCAAAGCTAGTGGAAGAGAAAGCAGCTAACCTGTCAATGTATGTTCCTTGGAGGGTGTTCATAAACATATATGCCATCTCCCTCTCTGACATAGGTGGCTGAACAGCAGCAGCCAATTGCCTCCATCTCTGGGCATACTCTCGGAAACTTTCCCTTGACGACTGTGACATTCCCATTAGGAGGGTCCTGTTGGGTGCCATATCTAAGTTGTACTGATACTGTCTGATAAAGGCCTCTGCCAGGTCCTTCCAACACCTGATAGTTGCTCTTGTCAGATGAGAGTACCATTCTCTTGAAGCTCCTGTCAAGCTGTCCTCAAAATAAAACATCCAGAGCTTCTCGTCCATGGTATAGGCCTTCAGCCTCCCCAGAAATGATTGTAAATGGGTCCGGGGGCATGAAGTCCCGTTGTATTTTTCAAAACAAGGAGGCTTAAACTTATGGGGAATCCTGACCCCGTCTACCAAGCCCATGTCCATAACATCGAAACCTAAAGAGTTCTGAGACTCCAAGGATCTTAATTTCTCAGCTATCTCATCCAGCCTTCTGTCGTAAGCTTCTTCCCCAGCACCCATTACTGTGAACTGATCCTCCTGGGGGTCTTCTTGCAGTACCCTGCCTGCGGTGGCAGTCCCTTGAACATTTGCAGGAATATTGACCTCTGGATGAAGGTGGGGGCCAAATACAGGGGGATTGACATGAGGTTGGACCCTCTCATTGTTACTTGTGCCAGCAGTCCCTATATGTGGATCTTCTTGATTCTGCCTTTCCACTATTGCTCTCAATCTTTCTTGGCTCTGAGCCATGTTGTTCATCACTTCCATGAACTGCGTCATCTGGGTTCTCATTTCCAATCTTTCGTTTGCCATTTGATTTCTGACCTCTGCAAGGTCCTGTTGTACCTGATCCATTTGTATGCCCGGAAGGTTGTTACGGGTTGGATATCGGTGCAGACGGTTGAGGGGAAATACCCGGCGTCGAGCAATAGTTCCTGAACATCACAACAGAGTTAGTAGTAATAAAACAAAAACCTACAAAACAAACAACGGGTTATCATGCAATGCAGTATGCTTATTTGTTTTCAAGGTATCCGGCTTGGCATTCAGTTTTGACCCTTCCAGACCCTTGAAGAGGCTGTTGATGTGGCTTTTGAAGTGGAACAAACTAATACATATATTACAAAAAGGCAAATGGTACATAGTTTGTTTACAAATACAAGCCCTCTGAGGGGTCAAAATACATTACAAGAAAATAAAAATACATGGAATGAAAGCAACAACAAGCAAATGGTCAAACACCAAGACCAAACTCATCCTCCCGAACTTCCTTGAGAAGTGCTTCGGTCACAGGATCAGCTGGACGCTCCGTGAGATTCCTGATGAGGAGATTCCGGGTAGTAACAGCTGCAGTTAGCTTCTTGTGTTGACTTTGGTCCTTTGACCTCTTCACTCCAGCTTTGATCTTCAGCTCTGATATCTCCCTCTGGGCTGCTGCCAGGGCTTCCTACTGCTCTTTGGCACTAGCTTCCAGCTGCTCTATCTTGTCTTGGACCCTCTTATCCTCTAGAGTATGAGCCTCGGTGATCCTGACCCACCTAGCCTGACTCTCCTTCAGATACAAGTCTGTCTTGGCTTTCTGGAATTGGGCTTCCTTGCAAGCATTCTTCAGAATTTGTTCTCCAGCCCTAGACTTCTTGATGTAATCCTCAGACTTCTCAATTTTAGCCAGATGCTCCACTCTCAACTTTTCTAACCTCTCAATATCCATCCTACCATCACTTCTCTCCCGGAGGGTCTTCTGCAAAGCCTGAGTCAACTTCTCATTTCTCTCCTTCAAGCCCTCAAACTCCTCCAAACTGACAGTGGCAGGGGGTGGTGCTGAGGATGATCCAGGCATATCCTCCATGGTAAAGGGCATTCCAGAGAATTGAGCCCTGGCATGGGACCACTCCTGGTACTGTGCTGATGCTACATTGTTGCACTTCCCTAGAATGGTTATTCCCTTAGTTTGAACATTGTCCCAGGCCCAAGCTGCCTGCCTAACAATAACCAGATTAGGCTTGTTCTCACAATAAAGAGTCTCAGCCAAGTCTTGTGACTTAGGAGTGTGGACCAGTGCATAGCCCAATTGCCTTTTGAGCAGCAGAGGATTGTAATTAATGCTACCCTTAACTCCTATCAGGGGCACATTGGGAAAATGCCCACAACTGGTGATGATATCCCTGCCCTTTGTGCTTTGAGTGCACCACCTGATATCAGCTGAAGTCTGGGCAGTGAGTCTTCTAGCCCAGTTTCTCTGCTGATGAGGGTTCAAAAATGCATCTGTCTTGGGCAAATGCCTGAGAAGCCAAGTATGGAACAAAGGAGCACAGCACCTCACTAATCTTCCCCTCTGCTTTTCATTCCTCTGGTGCACTGAATAGTAGAGATCCCCCAATAAAGTGGGCACTGGGTTCCTCAGGATGAAAAGATGGATTGCATTCTTGCTAATGAATCGAGGCTCATCTGCAAATAATATGATCCCATATATGCTCAGGGCCAATAAAGCATAGACTGCTTTCCACTCTCCTAAAGAAGCTTTCAGGGTAGCTTGAGAGATCAAGAAATCCAGATGCAAGCCAGGGATTCCAGCCTTAGAAGTCATATGCTGCCCAATCAGAACTGGTTCCAGATGCAAGGCCTTTGCTACCTCTTCATTACCAGGAAAGACCATCTCAGGGTTGAAAGGGATTCCACCTCTGATAGGTATACCAACCAATGATGAGTATTCTTCCAATAAAGGGCCCAGCTGAAAGTCCTGAAAAGTGAAACACCTCAGTGGGGGATCATAAAACTGAAGGCAAGTATGGATCAGGCTTCTCTGTGAAGGGTCCAAATCCATAACCACATGAAGTATATCTCCATAGTGTTCCCTGAACAGTGGTATATGGTCTGGAGTGATCAGGGTCTGAATCTTCCTGATGTCAGCTAGCTCTGGCTGGAAGAAGTGGTAGGTGATGTTACTCTTTTTAGGTGCCATGATGTTGAGGATGAGTAGAGACAAGTGCTGATGATAACACTGAAGAATGGGCCACTGATTGGCTGGTGCAGGTGACTTGAAACAAGTAACTGATAGCTGAAGCAGATGCTGATGAAGATAGGTCAATACTAATGATAGGGTCAAAACCAAGCCAAAAAATGAAAATGGATACCCTGAAAAACAAATAAACAAATGTCAAAATGATGCAATGATTATGTATGCAAATGATATGCAAGGGTTTGTGACTGAGCTGGATCTGATCAAGTGCTCTGATATAAGTCCAGGTATATTCAAGAATTCCAGATGGAGGTCTATAGGTCCAGTAACCAAGGTGGGGGACTCAAATAAAGAGCCACTTGTCCAGGGTTTAGAATCACAAGAACTGTTCCAACATGGAGTATTCTTAATCAAATCAAAGTAACAGGGTATGCTGAGGCCAAGGGTACCTGCAAACCTGTAAACAGCCCAACCCCCTCACAGGTGGTGTTCTAGAACAAGGATCCTCAGACTTGGATCAGTTATGAGAAGTGTAAACACTTCTAACCCGGAGGTACATTGTTTACAATAACCATAAAAGTTCCTCCTCTAATTCACCTCAGTTTCTGAAGGTCAATACTAAAAGGTCATCCAGACTTAGCAGGCTTTCCAGATAGCCCTAGCATTGCAGGAAATCTGCAACATAGAGTTCTCAAGAAGAAACCCATATCTGAACTGTGTTTCATATTCCCGCACCAGACCGAGATGGAATGGGAGAGAATATGAACCACTCTAGCCTAGGTGTCACTCAGGTCCCAGGTATAGGACCTTAACTCTCAATGGAACACCCACCCACCAAAGCAAACAACAGATCCAGCCAGCAGCACAGTATGACAATATGATATAATGCAAAGCTATAAAGAAAGCAGTAAAACAACTGTACATAAAGCAAAAATAAATACAAACACAGATAGCACATAACACCCTAGTAAACACAAATCAATCAAGATCTAGGAGGAACCCACAAAAAGAACCAGAAGCCCTGGTTGCAGTATAAGGTTCCCCAGCAGAGTCGCCAAGCTGTCGCTCCCGATAAGTGGGACCGGCCCAAATAAAGGTACAGACGCGAACGGTCGGCGAGAGGGACAATGAGAACACACAGCCGTGAACTCACTGGAGATGAAAAGAGTCACCAGCTAGGCATTTTTATCCCGGAGGAAAGGCAATGCTGCATAGACCTAGAAAGACATGGATAAGACGGTTGCGAACCAGAGAGACTGAGAAAGGGGGTTGGTTACAACCTGGGAAGGTATTAGCACCCAGATTGTCCGCCGTACTCGACAGGATCCACGCTTAAAAGATTTGTGTTTTAAAGGGGTAGTGTCAGTGCAATTTGTGTGTAAAAGGGCTGGAAAACAAAATGTACAGGTGTCAGTGTAAAGGAAATGAAAGTGTATAAATGATGTGTCAGTGTAGGAATGATAATGAAATGCTCAAGATCATGAGGCTAAAAAGAATAAAGCTGGAGGAGGGGGAATATACAGAGACTTTTGTTCGATAACTATTAAGTTATGCCTACGTATCCTCTCGTGCAATGAGGAAGTCAGAACACCGTAGTTCGACCCAAAGAGACTGAAAGATGAATTGACTTGTGAACTGCTTGCTTGTCAATGCTCAAGTGTATGACTTGTCTGGCCCAGGTGCAAACTGTCTTGCATTAGACGGAAGAAGCAAGTTCTCGTTTATGAGTGAATGGGATGAGAAAAGAATCCCGAAGGAGACGATTATTGTTTGTTTTTGAGTTTTCAGTCTTTTATTGCTTTTGAAAGTTTGTCATAAGTTAATGAGCTTAAGCCTAAACCAATGGATTAGTAAACTCATCACATCTTCCCTCTGATTAGGGGTAATGAGAGTACCTTAAGTGTGAAGTCAGATTCTCACACTTAATCACCTTTGATGCAGGATTAAGATCATTAACCTACTTGTGATTATTTAGATGTTTTTGGTGTTTTTGTTTAGTGTTGAGTAATGAGGTTAAGCCATAATCAGGGATTAAACAGACTCATTACACCATCCTAATATAAGGATAATAGATGAGAATGTTTAAGCTGAGGAAAGCTCCTCAACTTAATCCATGATTAGGGATTAAACTCATGACAAAACAAGCCTTTTGATTAAGTGGATTTTATTAAATGGTGAGATGAAGAAGTGATTTTTAGGGTTTGTAAGACAACTTGAGGGGGACTTGTCCATTAACACTAGGGTTAGTCCTTCTTAACCAGTTAAGGAAGAATTAGAACCCTAATGCAAGGCCCAAGTTACAAGTGTGAAGTCTTGATGATTATTATGTGAATTAATTAGAGGTTTAAACACATTAAGGGTTTAACACTTAGGATTAAAGTTATACACTCCATCCTAAGAGAAGGATGCAGGCATAAGCTTAACCACAAAGCCTTAAAGCCTTTAGGGTTTAGTCCCTGATTATGAGGTGAGAAGAGAAGACTCAAAGAGACTCAAAGGTAAAACTAAGAGGGGGGACTAATCAAAACCCTAATCATTGTCATTCTTGGTTGTTCCTAAGGTTTGTGAGGTTTGACAAGAGAAATCTTCAGAGTAACCACCAGGAAGCAGATGAAAGGATCAAGAGAAGCAAAGCAACTTGCTTCATTCAAGAAGTCAAGTCACCTGAAGAAAGAAAGTGGGAAGAAGAAGAATGAGCAAGCTCAAACTCAAACACATATAAAAATGCAGCATGGATGCAAGAGAGAGATGAAGAGAAGTTATGAGAAGTGAAGGCAAATTCACTTCTCAAAGTCACTTACCACCTGAAAAGTTAGAAAAGAAAGTGCAATGTAATGCAAAAATGAGATTAAATGGTATGATGTAAATCAAAACCAGAAGCATGTTTATGATGATAATGATGCTATGAAGTGATACAAACATGAGACAACAAATGGAGATGATCATACAAGCTCATGGATGCAAATGGAGCAAGTTAAGAACCAAGAACATACATGCAAAGTTATGGAATGCACATGGCATACAACATGACAAATGCAAGATGCAATGATCAAACATGCTTTCAATATGTCTTATGATGTTCAATGAATCAAATGGAGGCATGGAATGTCATGGCAAGTCATGTTATGCAAGAAAATGCAAGATGGATGCATATGGAAGCCCAAATCAGGGTTTAATGATCAAAGCATCAAACACAAACCAAAACCAGAAGCAAAAAACATTATAAAAAATTGAAAATGCACTCAAAGGATCCCTAAACCTATACTAACTCACTTCCCATAGGAGAGATCTCAACTCCTAACCTAATTCAAGATGTGATTTTTCTAAGTTTTCTAGGGTTTTAGGGTTCCTTAACAAGAAAATTACCAAACAAATGGAAAATGAAAGATCAAATCATGGCCATTTAATCTCACAAACTACATGCTAAACACAATGCAATGCAAAAATAACCAAGGTCCAAATCTTTAGGGTTAGGCAGAAATGATTTTTGGAAGTTTGGATCAAAATAATGCATCAAAATGAATTTAATTCAATGAAAAATTCTCAAAATGCATCAAGATCAAAAAATAAATTTGGTTTGAAGGTTGGACAATGTTTTTAAATGTCTTAAAACATTTCATGAATTTTTGGGTGATTTTTAAATACCTAAAAGTATTTTTAATAAATTAATTTTCATTAATCAATTAGAAATAAACTTTTAAATATTTTAAAATACTTTTTTAATGCTAAAAATGAAAATAAAAATATTTTTGGGTTTTAAAAATTAATGAAACCCTTGGTAAAAAATTTCATAATTTTTAAAGCATTTTTGCTATTTTTAATAAATTGTGGAAGTTAAATGAAAGAAAATGAAAATAAAAATACATAAATGAAAAGGTAAGCAGATCTGATGGCTGAGATTTGAATCTGGGAGGGAATGTTTGACCACGCGCGCTAATGAAGGGTCTGGATTGATTCTGACCTTAATTAAGTTTTATAAAATAATTAAATGGATTAATTAGACTTAATGGTGATTAGGGCACAGTGGACCCATCTGAACCATTCATACGCGCGCCAAGTCAAAGCAAGTCAGATGATCCAACGCACAAGATTTAACCTCACTTAATTACAGGATTAGGGTTAAACAAATTCAGGTGACCGGAGGGAAGCTCCGGTCATCTTCTCCGGCAACATCAAAACCCTAGATCATGATTCAGGCTTCCATTCATCAAATTAAAAGCAGGAAAATGTTCCTCTACTTAAACCTCACTCAAATCACCTCTCAAACTAAATTTCTCATGCTCAAATGAGGAGAATCGAAGCCATGAAGATTCACAGGCAAAGTTTCAGAGCCCTGGTAAATCCTCATTTCTCACTCATTTTTAATTCTAAACCCATCCCCATGATCAGCAAGACATACACAATCAATTTATAACTTAAAATGCAAGCTCTGAGAGAAAAAGTTCATGGCCATACCTGAGATGGAAGATCCTATTTCTGGGCTTTCTGGGCTTCTCCTTGATGCAGACTCACTCTAATGGTTCTCCTGATGCTAATGGTAGGCTTGGAATGAGCTTAAACAAGCTATTTTGAGAGGTCCAGTTCTGGTGTATCAGAAAATGGAGTCTGTGTGTGAGTGATTTCAAGCTCTGTCAATGGCTGATTCTGGTTCCTTTTTGTATGTTTGATTTGTTGGTGAAGAGAAATGGGATGTTTGATGGCTGGAAAATGAGATTCGAAGAAGGGAAGCTTTGTGACAGTTTTTGTGGTATGCTGTGTTCTGGCTTGCTTCAATGCCCAATGCCTTGCTATAACATCTCCAAGTTGTGTGGATAGCCTGTGGGGCAGGTCAGTAGGGGTGGCTGCTCACTGTGCCATGAGTATGGGAACTTTTGCCAAAAAGTCAAGTTGGCTTGTACTAGCAGCATGGGTCATGGCAGCAGCAGTTTGAAGTCATGTCTTGCTTCAGCTTGAGTTGAGGAGGGCCCTTGGATTGCTTGTAGCTGACTGCAACATATGGATCACAAGCTATGCTAGCTTTTGCAACTTGCCCACTTGTGCTTTCTTGAGATTTTATGCTAAGTACATGAAGCATTTCTTGCTGAATTTTGTCACATGATGTCTCAATTGGTCATGGCAATGCATAGAAATCAGTTGGTAATCACACGCCCCTTTGGAAAATGACTTTGCCAAAAATCCATCTTTTGCACTTGTAATGAAAAATGACTTATAAATCTTTGAAAACCAAAGCAAACAATGCAAAATCCCTTGGGCCAATTCTGTTTTTTAGGTCATGTATGATCATGTGATGAAGTTTTGAAGCCATTTTGAAGTCACTAGAATGCTTGGTACATGAATTTGCAAGTTTTCCATTTGGTGCATATCTTGAAATTTAGTGATTTTTGCCAACTTTGATGAACCATAACTTTTGATCCAAAATGAATTAGGTCATGTTCTTGTACTTTTTGAAAAGGGAAAGATCTAATCTATAACTTTCATGACCAAAGTTTTTCCATTTGAAGCATTTTTGGATCAAAAAGTAAGGGTTGAAAAAGTTGCATAAAATGACATTTCATTAAAAGTCAACCATGCCCAAAAAAGTCAACTTTGCAAAAAACTTCAAATTCTTGAATTTTTTGAACTTCAAACTTCTTCTATGATCAAATAAAGATCATATACACTCAAAATGATGAAGATCACCCCTTGGTTGGGTCAATGGGGGCCTCAGATGCCCTGATTTTGCACTGACTTGTCTGAAAAGTCAACTCTTGATCAGATGACTTCCCCATGGAATTTCTTCATGAAAATTGATATGCATACTCCCTATACCATATAGAGACCAATAGAAACAAGAATGACCAAAAAATTTTGAGTTATGGCCTCTGAAACCAAAACCCTAATTTTAGGTCAACTGTGCAGTCAAACTTGGCTCTGCCTTCACACCAATCCCAATTCTTGTGATTCTTTGGCATTCTTGACTTTGAGGGGATGTAATATGATGCTTGAACACATATGGATCCCTTTGAAGTGATTGATGACTTTTGGTGTGGCTCAAGAGGCTCTTGGATTGCTCAGATCACAAACCCTAGATGCAGATGACTTTGAATCTATGCAGTGAATCAAAACTGTGATATGAGATGCTATGATTGAGTTTATGCATATGAAATGATCACAAGCCATGGTGTGAATGGGTGAGGGCAAATTTTGGGTGTTTACACCAAGGCTCCAGAAGTATTGGCTATTTCTAAGATGTTCATGTAGAATTCATGAATTGTCTCATCTTCCTTCATTCTCAAGTTTTCAAACTTGGTGATGAGAAGTTGAAGTCTTGACATCTTTACCTTTGATGTTCCTTCATGAGTTGTTTTGAGAGTGTCCCAAACATCTTTGGCCAGCTCACAGTGATGCAAAAGTCTAAAGATGTTCCTATCAATGCCATTGAATAAAGAATTTAAGGCCTTGGAGTTGCCAAGTGCTGAATCTTCTTCCTCCTTACTCCATTCTTCTTCAGGTTTCAACATTTTTGCTCCATCTTTGGTGTCTTAGACAGGGTGTTCCCATCCATTGTTGACTGCTTTCCAGGCCCTATTGTCAAGTGATCTTAAGAATGCAATCATTCTTGGCTTCCAGTAGTCATAATTAGATCCATCCAGTATAGGTGGTCTATTTACTGATCCTATATCTCTGTCCATGTTTCCAGAATTTGTATTCCCTAGATCTCACCCAGTATAAACAGGCAGGGTGCCTGCTCTGATGCCAATTGAAATTCTGTGATCAGGTATGAGATGTCGAATGAGATGTTTAAACACTTGACAACTTAACCAAAACTTAAAGTGCAGGAAAATTAAACAACACAGTAATTTGTTAACCCAGTTCAGTGTATAACCACACTTACATCTGGAGGCTACCAAGCCAGGAGGAAATCCACTATAAGTAATATTAATTCTAGACTTAAACCACCCAGTTTAATCTTTCACTTAATATCTACCCAATGCAATTTCTACCTAAGACACAACTTAGATATGAGTACCAACTCACTCCCCCTCAATCACACAGTGATCTTGTTTACAAGTTTAATAAAATTGAAGTCATACTTCAAACAAAACAGCTTGATCTTACTTCACAGTTTCAATCAAGACACAAATACACTTTTGCTTAAAAGCTCATAAAGTGGTACAATTAAAAACAACCTGCTATTAAAACACAAAACACCCTATTTGGTCTTCTTAAATTCGTACCCAATTCTGAGAGTTTCTGTTGCTTAAATAGGTGTATGGATTTTGGGCTTTCTGTAGGTTTATCCAATCCTGAAACGCATGCAGCTTCCACCTTGAATTAGGGTTTGTTACTTCCTAGATTCTAGGTGATTCAGTTCTTCTGATTATGCTGAAGTCTCATAACAACACTCCCTACAGATGCGCCTTATTCTGTTTTGTCCATCCATAATTAATTCCAGATAACTTTCCTTAAATTACTCAGTTCTGTTAGTCATTAATTAATTCTGGTAGCAGGTTTGAGATGTCACAACATCTGTTGGGACATCCTGAAAAACTGAACTTAAATCATTAACACAATGTCCCAACATCTGGTGTGACATCCTGAATTAAGTTCATTTACTTAAACTCTGTTTGATAATGTCCCAACATCTGATAGGACATCCTGAACTGAATTCAACATTTCTTGTTGGTCAAAAATTCTGCCAATTCTAAACATCTACAGTAAGGAAAGTTTTCTCAGGTGGGGCGTTGATGCTCACTACTATGGATGGGGAAGATTTCCAGTCTCCTGTTAACTCAGACGCAGTTAAAAAATACTTCGCATGAAAAGACCCGTTGGACACAAAAATAGAACTAAAGTCCAAGCAAGAAAAGGGCATCCCGGCGAGCTAAAAACAGAATAAAAAGCTTGGGAAAAAATTAGGGAAAACAAATAAAAAAATATACACCCGCTGAGTTGAAAAGCCACATCGGACAGCTCAGGCAAAAAAGGGTATCCCGGTGGATTGAAAACCCGAAAGGGCGATCCACGCAAAATAAGGGAATAAGCGAACAACTGCGGTCCGGGTAATCTGAACCAAATCATTGTTTCATGCAGTCCGACGATATCAGAAGGATAGGAATCACTCCCCTCATCTTCTTCGGAAAGTAAAGGCAAGAATAGAAAGTCTTGAAGACATGTTGGTCATAGCAGGAAGGAAACACATTGGAATGTCGTGTACATTGCCATTAGGATAGTTTATTTTCTCAATTTTATGGTAGCTACCTATTTCCAGGTAGTTGCTTCCTGATGTAAAACTTAGCCTATTCAGAGGCTATTCAATGAATGAATATTCATCCAAAAAGCCGTGTTGTGTTGTGTTTACTTTGTTTGCAAAAATGTCCCGATTTTTTGGCAAAAAGAGAATTGCATACAAAACATGTTGATTTTTCTTTAAAAAAATTGACATTGCAGGGTAACAACTAAAACTGTCTTTGAGTGTCGGGTGACAATGGATGAACAGATCATACCATGCAAGTCCCTGGGGCACATGTGTGTATACTGTTGTTGCAGGTTTTGCAGGGCGATGTGGTATTTCCCCAAGCAGAGAGTGCTCCTCGGCTGACCTATAGCAGGTGGAATCCCCGACAAAACTTCAAACCTAATCAAAGAGGTGTCCTTCCCAAGCGGTGGTTGTGCTTCACAAGAAAGACATGGTCATCCCCAGTAGGGTTCAGATGGAACCTTCCCCAGCTGAGCTAGAGCAAGTGGAATCCTCAGCGGAGTTTCAAACCCAATCGAAGAGGTTTGTCCCTAATCGAAGAGGTTTGTCCCCAATCGGAGTCTTTGTGTCAGAATGGGCTATTCCTAGTGAGCAGCTAAATGCCTGATTCCCCGCAGAGTCGTATCGGTCAGAAATCTTTCCCTAGCGATGGTGATTTGACTAAGTGTTTCCCCAGTCGGGTCAGAAGATTGTATTTTCCTCGCAGTTCATGATTGGTACGCTACCATCATTGAAATATCACCAGCAAGTCCGCCAATTTATTTTTGGCCGGTGTGACAGAGTAATGCAGACATTTGTTCATGTTTCATTCCTCAACCAAGTATCGCCAAGGTATCTTAATTATTTCCCCAGCAGAATTCCAAGGCTAATCGAAGAGCTTCCATCCCCAAGCGGATTATTTTTTTCCACAAGCGAAATTATCCCCAGCGAGTAGTTGTGCGCCTGGTTTCCCCACAGTGTCAGAATTTTCAGAATTCTCTCCCCAGCTAGAGTCTTTACCAAGCCTTCTTCCCCAGCCGAGTCTGAAGATGGGTATCCCCACAGAGTTCATGATCGGGATTTACTCCCATCATTGAAATACTCCCCAGAGAAGTCGCCAATTTATTTTTGGCCATGTGATGATACAAACAGTTATTCATCTCCTCAACCAGCGTCAAGCATTGTCAAAGCCTCTTGACCAGGTTCCCCTGCATAGTCGTGATTATTGTTGCTAATCAGGGCACTTCGCGTGATGCTCGTATGCACTCCCTAACACCCGTTAGTGTTTGATGTTTGATAGTTGCTCTTATGCACTCCTTAACACTCGTCACTGTTTGATGATTGATAGTTGCTCGTCTGCATCCCCCTAACATTCGTCCGTGTTTAATGTTTGATATCTACTGGATGTTCACCTGCATTCCCAGCACTCAGTCGGTTGTGAATTATTCTTCTTTTGATTCTCCCCGGCAGAGTTGTTGTTCTTATCAGGCATCCGTATGATGCTCGTCTGCACTTCTCAACACTCGTCTGTGTTTGAAATCTGTTTATTGCTCGTCTTCATTCTTCGACACTCGTCCTTGTTTGAAAATTTGTTTGATGCTCGTATGCACTCCCCAGCACTCGTCTGTGTTTGGTTTGATGCTCGTCTGCATTTCCTCGCACTCGTCTGTGTTTGATATTGTGATATCTGTTGATGCTTGTCTGCATTCCTTGGCACCCGTCTGTGTGTGACATCTGTTTGTTGCTCGTCTGCATTCTTCGGCACTCGTCCGTGTTTGAAAAATTTTTTGATGTTCGTATGCATTCTCTAGCACTCGTCTATATTTGATATCTGCTTGAAGCTTGTTTTCATTGTTGGATACTCGTGTGTATCAAACCCCATTCGTATGTGTTAGCTTATACCCTTATGTGCTAATTTGATAATTACTATGGTACTCGTCTGCATTTTTACTCCAGATGCTCGTCCATGTTGTATTTCTGGTATTCGTCTGTATCAACGGTTGATATTCGTCTGTATCATCACTTGAAGCGCTCGTCTGTGTTTCTTAGATCATCGTCTGATATTTGTTTGTATCTTTGATTTATGGCACTCGTTTGTGTTTCTCTTGATGATCATCCAATACTCATCTGTGTTGAAGAGGTTTGAAGCTCTGACGGTGGGATTAAACGTCAAATCGGTTACCGGTCCTGGTGTAACAGGTTTATGGTTTGTATGTCTCAGAGACACTTATCTACGTAAGATTTGTGAAGAGGTTTCGTCAAATCCTAATGTTGTACTTGGCGTAACAGGTTTGCTCAAAGAAGACTCGTCTGTCTTAGACCATATATCCACAGATAATATATGAAGAGGGTTCGTCTATCCTGATTATGCATGTCTATCCCATAGACTTAAGTGCATCACCGGTCCTGGCGTAACAGGTTTATCCGAAGGAGGTTCATCTGTCTCAGATCATATATTGCAAAATGTATGAAGAGGGCTCGTATGTCCATTTCCTGGCGTAACAGGGTTGTTTGAAGAGGGCCCGTATGTCCAGTTCCTGGCGTAATAGGTTTGCTCGAGGAAGTCTCGTTTGTCTAAGTTTTTCTTAACCGAAGTAACAATTCAGGTTGGAAGGAGCTCGTCTGCTTCGTATTCACTTCAGTCTCCAAAGCGTCATTTGGTTGGGTTTATTTCCCATTGCTTGCATTCTCCAGCAGAGTTCAAATTTCAGGTCTTCTTGGTATTCAACCACAGTTCATCTTGAACGGTCGATAGTCGTGCTACCATCCGTTTCAGATTAACAGTTGCTTGAATAGGGGCAGCTGTAACACCCCAAATTTGCCCTCTTCTGTTTAGCATCATCATCATATCTTAATCATCATAAGCATGTCATGTCCTTAGCATTTTGCATAGAAATATGAAACATAACACTTGCATGTTCTAGCATAAGGCATGTGATCGACCATCCGGGAAATTTGAAGCACTACAAGGCGAAATCAAAAGCATGGTGACCTGGCAAGAAGCTCACAGGATCTTTTATGCAAGCTCTATATCATGTTCAAATCCCTAAAAAATGGTATTGAGGATTAAAATCAGATCAAACGGTTGGCGCCGAGTTATTATTGAAGTTTCCCACCAAATGGAGGGAAAGTTCAAAATTCACTGGCGTTAACCGGTTAACGCTTTGGTTAACCAGTTAACGGCTGCAAATATTGAATTCCAACAGCAAAATTCAGCATGTGTTTTGGCTCCAATTTTGCATTTTCTGATTTTTATTCATTTGAATTATGGAGAAGGATCTAGAGCATTTATCCAAGCCTAATTCCAATGCTAGGTCCTAATCACTTTTCCAATCCATATTTTTTGGATCCCAAGCCTAAATTTTGGGCCCCAAACCTAAACCATATTTAATCCATTTCCCTCCAAACCTAAAGGGGAGTCTCTCTCATAATTCACTCCTCTTCATTTTCTGAATTTTTGATCTCTCTCACCATTCTCTCACTTTTTCTCTCAATTTTCCAAATCACTCAAAGTTCCTCTTTGAAGATCACATATCTTTGCCTTAAAGTGTGTATATCTTGGAACTAGACCTCCATCCATAGCTTCTTTGCATCATTTTGCTGGTTTACTTGGTGGTTCAGATCTGGTTTGGTAATTAGAAGTGCTTTTGGAGTCCAAATTCTGCATCAAGACCATTTGCTTGCATTTATTTTGCATGGAGTGTGAAGCTTAGCACTGGATCTTCAAATTTTCTGCGAAATCTCTCCTCTCCAGCTCAAACAACAATTACCAAAGCATACCTCAACTTTGTAGGTTGGTTAAATTCAGATCTACCTCTGTTTTAGCTTATTTGCATGCTTGTGCTTTAGATCCACCATGTGCTTGTGTATTTGCTTGTGTTGCTTGAATTGATTGGTTGATTTGTAGCCGGATCCGTGTGCTAATGTTCATGAGCTTAAAGATGTTAATTAATGTGAATTAATCCATTTATTTCATGCTTAATTGATTGCTGGTCTGATGTGGAATTATTTAAATAAGCTGGTTTGAGCTGATTTTCAAGCAGGATTTGTTGTTGTTTTGACAATGTTAACCGATTAACGCTTTGGTTAACCGATTAACGCACCTATTTTCTGCATATTTTGCTGCAGGTTTGAACTGGTTAACCAGTTAACGCTTTGGTTAACTGGTTAACACTGATGCAAAATGTCATTTTTGAGCTTGTTTGATCCCCTTGCTTGCTTTAATTGCCATGGATCATTGTATGATCATTGAATATGCTAGTTTAGGGTGATTTGCTCGCTGGTTGATGTATGCTTTCATGTTCTCGACACGTAAATGCTTGTATGTGAAAAGTTTGGCATGTTTGTTTGATCTTTGTTGATTTGAACTTAGAGCATGCTAATTCCATGATGGTGTTGATGAACATATGCTGGATTTTTTGCTAACATTGCAGGGGCTTATGGTAAGAGAAGTGTGGATGTTTATCCACATTTCAACTCTTCATCTTATCCTTTTTAGTTGCTTTCTACTTTGTGGTTTTTGATGTGCCTTATGCCATCATGTGATTCAACTCTTTTCTTTCCCCTCTAGAAGCAACTTATCTCCTTTAGAGGAGTAAGTTGCTTGCTAGCTTTCTTCTCCTCATCTTTTCTTTTCCTTTAGTTCTTTCTTCTCTTAGGATAGTTGAAACCTCACTAACCTTAGGACCACTTTTTGCATGCTAATATTAGGATTAGTCTTTCCCCATCAGACTTTTGCCTTTTGTTCCTTTGGTTTCTTTCTCTTCTCATCTCAAAACAAAACCTAAAAAAAATTAATAAAGAAAGAAGTGACTTCTTGTGTAATAGCCTTATTCCATGCGGCATATGTATTCATTCCATCTTGGAATAGTGCATTTGTCTAGCATGATGCACAAGTCGGATCATGAGGTCATCTTCATCAAGAAAAATCCTAAAAAATACTTCTTCATTTTTTTAATCACTAAAACACCTAATAAGTTCAACAAGTCAATGAATTTAGGCCCTTTCCCTTGGAAACAAGTTTTGGATAAGTTCTCCTTACTTGGTGTGCTTGTTCTATTATTCCATCTTGGAATGTAGTAACAAGTACACATTCCATGGAAAAGAGTTTGGGTTCATTCTCTTGTGCCACACAAATAAAAACCCATAAAAAACACAAACAAACATTAAGTGTCTTTCCTTCGGGAATTCTCTCCTCATCTCCTTCGCTCTGTACGTGAACTTGTCACTACTTGTCACTTTGCAAGACAGTTACACACTCGTCGTCCGACCCTGCAACACCTGAGCATTGACATAGGCAGTTCAAAACTTAATTCTCAAGCAATTTCATTTCCACCCCTAGTTAGGCGAACTACGACGACTCTGATCCTCATTGTCCATATGAGGTACGTAGGCAGCGGGGTATGGATCGTTCGAGCACACTGTTTTATTTTCCCTACATTCCCCCCCCCCCTTTCTTTTCTTTTATCCAGTCTAGTTTCAGTTTCAGTTTTGCAGCAGCTTTCATTTCTTCACCCTTTGAAATAGTTTCTTTGCAAGCGTGGATCCCGTCGGGTACGGCGGACGATCTGGGGTGCTAATACCTTCCCAGGTCGTAATCGACTCCCGAACCCAGTCTCTTTGGTTCGCATGACCTTTTTCCTTCCTTTTCTTTTCTTCGGTTTGTGCAGCATTACTATTCCCGTTCCTTCGGTATAAAAATGCATGGCTGGCGACTCTACCTCTTTCCGCGCCACTTTCGCATTTGTACCAGGATGGAAATCCAGGGAACGACAATGAGGCATGTGGTTGGGAAAGTCTTGGGGATATTCGGGGTTCAAGAGAAGAAAAGACACTACAAAAATAATACATATCAATTCCATGAGAAAGCCTTCCAAGAAAACAAAGAATCGGGATTTTTGTTCCATTAACCGGTTAACGGATCAGTTAAACGGTTAACGGTGGTGGATTTTGGGAAAAATCATTTGAAAGGTGGTTGGTTTCATCTTTCCCTCCATTTTCCCTCCACTTTCCTTCCATATTTCCTTTCATTATTTCCCCTCTTATTTTTCTACTTCAATTCCACTCCATTTCCCTTGGATGCTTCTACCATGTTCTACAACTTTCTAGAGTATTCCAAGGACTATTCCCTCTCCAACCCTAACCCTAACTAACTACAAACCTAACTTCATTCCTAAACCTAACTCCATTCCCAAACCTAGCTCAAAGCCTAGCCTTTATATAATCATTAATCACTTCAATGCAAAAGGTTCCCAATTTTTCACTCTCTCATAATTTCACAATTCTCACTTCTAGAATCACTTTTCTCTCCAACTTTTCCTTCATTTCCCTTTTCACCAAAGATTTTTTTCAAAGAAGCTCTTCAAGTTTCACATTGAAACTTGAAGATCTTAAAGCTTAGCCTCCAACCTCCATTGATTTGGGGCATTGTAGAAGAAGAAGCTACTGGTTTTTGGTGAGATTTCAACTTATCGGAAGTGCAAGAAGTCTCAAGCATCAAGAACGTATTTATTTTGCGTATTCGCGGATTCTTCAGATTTCACTTCGATCAAGCTCCAATTCTTGCAACATCTACCGAAGCACTCCTCCGCTTCGTAGGTTGGTGATCTAAAACCATGCTTGCTTTAAGTTATTTTCTTCATCTCGCCATTTCGGCATTCTTTAAGCGCTTTTCATATTACTTGTGGTTGATTACGTTTCGTTACAATTTGCTTGCGATTTGTAGATTTTAATGGATTAGAAGCTAGGTTGTGGCTTTTTATAGGCTCTAGCATGTGTTAATAATCCATAATTGTGTAGAAATTTGTGTTAATATGATTATGTGTGTGTTAGGTATGTTTAGAAGTAAGTTTGTGGCTAAAAGCACTTATTTCAAATCAAATTTTCACTTTCTGTTCAGTGTTAACCGATTAACGCTTTGGGTTAACCGGTTAACACATGCGTTTTTTGGCCAAATTGTTGTTGTTGTTGTCTGGGGTCCGTTAACTGGTTAACCAATTCCGTTAACCGGTTAACGCTGTAAGAATTTGCATTTTCAGCTTGTTTTTAGTTGCTTGTTCTTGTTTCCTTGTACCTTTAACTTCCATGTATGTTTAGGTATTGCTTTTAGAGAATTTCTTAGGTTAGTTTCAGTGGTTAATTCCATCATTTCGAGTCGTTTCGACACGTTTCTGTTCATTTCGCGTATTGTGCATTTATGTGTTCATTTGTGCATAAAGTGTTTAGTGCTTAATTGTTGTCATGTTCAATACATCATTTAGCATATAAATAATCATGTTGCATTCTGTTTTTGCATCCCTTGCATGCTTCGTTAACTCATGTGCATTACATTGTTTTTATGTTGCATATTGGATGTTACATTTTACATGAATATGTATGTGCATGTCATAGCATTTCATTACATGTTTGCTTGTTCATTATTTACATTAATCTGATTATGATTTTTCTGCATCAAGATACATGTCATGCTTGTTGATCCATGTTGATGCATGTTAATGTTCATGTTCATGTTCATGTGCCATATTTTGCATACTTGTTGCATAATAAACCATGTGGTGCCTTCTTGCATAATCCCTAAAAAATAATCATGACATTCAATTATGTGCTTGATCTATATTCATATTTGCATATTCATGATAATTGAGCATTTCATGTTGAGTTTGTGAATAAGAAATGAAAAATAATCAAATTTGCATTTTACATTTTATAGTTGTCTTTGCATATAGGAGTTGTAAAATGTATGCTACAATGTTATGATGTTCATGTTGTTTGTGGTCTTTTACACCTATTTTTGCATGTTGTATGCTGGCTGTAAAAAGTTGTTTGTGCTTTGTCTTGTGTTTTCATAGTTGTTTGTGTATTAGGGGTTGTAGTAAGTGCTGAATTTTATTTAGCATTTGTTTAGTTCTTTTAGAATTAAGATAACGTTTAGATTGAGTCCTAGAGTTATTAGGATTTAATTGGTGTGAGTTTTCTTTATTATTTCTAATAAAATGCAACACTAATCTTTGATTTGTAGGGAGGGAAAGATATGTTTCCTTACCCTTTATTCTTTTATTTTTTATGCATTTTCTTTATGCATTTAATTTGATTTTTACCTCTATACTTGTGATTGGTAGGATTTCCCCTTTGGCTAGGACCAACTTATCTTCCTTAGGAAGTAAGTTGTGTCATTTTTCTTTTTTATTTTCCTTTTGTTCCATTAGGATTAGAAAGCCACACTAACCATTAGGACCACCCTCTAAATGAAAACTTTAGGGTTGTGTCTTAGTCCCCCTAGCTTTGTCCTTTTGCCATTTAAGTCTTCTTCTCTCAGCTTCAAACAAAAGCCAAAATTCACTTAATAAAGGATTGAAATAGTCTCTTGTGTATAGCCTTATTCCATGGGGCACTCATATTCATTCCATCTTGGAATAGTATGAGCTTGTCCAGCATGATGCACAAGTCTGATCATGAGACTATCTTCACAAAGAAAGCATAAAATATATTTCTTCAAAAGCTACAAAAACATCTAATAAGTTCAACAAGCTAGTGAACTTAGACCCTAATCCTTGGAAACAAGTCTTGGATAAATTCTCCTTACTTGGTGTGCTTGTTCTACTATTCCATCTTGGAATGTAGTGGCAAGTACACATTCCATGGAAAAGAGTTTAAATTCGCTTCCTTGTGCCAAATTCATAACAAAAACTCTTAAAAAGAAAATAACAAACAATAAGCGACTTTCCTGTGGGAATTCTCTTCTCATCTCACTCACTCATAATGTGAACTTACAACAATTTGTCTCACATGCAAGACGGTAAACACACTCGTACCAGACGAGCCTACAACAACTGAGCATAAACATAAGCAGTTCTAGCGCATAAAAAAACACAAACAAATAGTTCCCGCCTTAGTTAGGCAAACTATGTCAACTCTGATCCTCATTTTCCCGATGAGGTACGTAGGCTGCGGGGTAGGGCCTGTGCGAGCACATTCTTTTTTTCCCCTACATTTCCCCCTTTCTTTTCGTTCTCTTTTTCCAGTTCCCTTTCTCATTTCACTTCCATTCCAGTTTCAGTCTTTCTTTTGCAGTATCTTATTTCTCACCCTTTGAAACAAGCAAACAAGCGTGGATCCCGTCGGGTACGGCGGACAGTCTGGGGTGCTAATACCTTCCCAGGTCGTAACCGACTCCCGAATCCAGATATTTGGTTCGCAAGGCCTCGTCCTTTCCTTCTTTCTCAGGTTTGTGCAGCATTACCTTTCCCGTTCCATTTGGGATAAAAATGTCTGGCTGGCGACTCTACCTTTTCCGCGCCACTTTCGTGTTTGTACTAGGATGAAAATCCAGGGAGCGACACATATCATGTGTAAACATCAAAACATTCACCTCATATATTTATTTCATCATAGCATCATTAAGCAACATCACTAATACATTTCAAAATCCTCATAATAACATCATGCAAATGACCATCAATACATAAGAAATCAACGCATAATCATCATACAAGTTTCAACCTATAATTAACATCAGAACACAACAACATTCTATCGTTATCCTCTAGATCAACATAAGCATCATATCATATTCAATACATATTAACATCTTTACAACAACAATACCACACAAAATTTGACTACATCATAAACAAACATTATTGCATTTACTAGTTAATTCACAACCCATCATACCTTAACCAATCATAATTGCATGGTAACAACTTGACAACGACATTGTACAACATCATCACTTACAATCATAACACATATTCATACAACCGATTTCCACATGTCACGGTTCGACACATTGGGGCATACATGGAACACACACATTATGCATCGAATAGTTGGAAATCTATCATTGAAAACAATTTTAACATAAATTACATAAGATTAGATTTCCAACGATTCGAACAGTGACCCAAATGTACTTACGGATCAAAAGTTATGAATCTTCGAAGTTTTAAAAATAAGTAGTCGAAGGGACCTCGCTGAGCTAGCTAGAGCTGGCTAAGTGAGCTCTGTGAATTAGCAAAAAATTCCTACAATGAAAACACTTCTTCCACTATGATTTCACACCCTTAAACTGCATTTTTAACCCCCAATAACCCCAATTTAAGTCATTAAAACCCATATTTAACACATATAGATCAATCACAACAAACATCACAAAACAAATCATCAAAATTCATCAATTCTACATCTTTAATCCTAGGTTTCCCCTTAAAACCCCAAAATCCCCAATAGCATATAACTCTATATCATCCACATTGAAATGCAATACTCCTCATACCTTAGAATGTTGTTACTCTAAATCTTCCCTTGAAATCACTGGCGCTCTCCTATGCCTTAGCCTCACCTTCCTTGTTCTGTAGAGCTTTTGCCTCTTTTCTCCAAATGTTACGAATAATGAGTTTCTCAACTCTATTCTCATTCAAATACCCCTAATTGGATTCTCCCTATTTTACCTTCACTTATCCATCACTAATGACCATAATACCCTAATTACTTCTAACATTATTATTTTAATAAATAAATAATAATTCAAATAATATCATATAGTTATTCTTACTATTAATATTATTAAAATAATTTCACCACAGTGCCTCATGCCATATAACCATATATCATCTAAATCACCTTATATCCTCAAATAAGCAACAATCAATCATAATTGAATTTGGGGTGTTACATGATACCCACGACGAGCATTGGCATCATAGTCTAGAGTGATAATAGTTTGAGGTGGAAGATTCTTTAAAGTAATACATCCATCTTCTAGCAACCCATTAAAGATCTCACTATTTGACATAGGCAATGGATCAAAGTGTCTCTCTGGCCTCCTCAACCTTTGTTGATTAGGTTGATGCTGTTGAGGAGCGCATTCTTGTTGATTCTGATGTTGTTGCTAATACCTTGGTTGTTGACAAGGCTATTGTTGATAAGCTGGATGCTGGTATGGAATAGGTGCACCATTAGCATTTTGATGAAATGGAAGCTGTTGGTAAGGCATTTGAGGTGGAAATGGAGCTTGAACAACTTGTTGATAAGGCATAAGAGCATATTACGCAACAATAACATATGGTACTGGTAATAGAGTATTGGAGTAAGCGCACTCTGTTGAGGTTTCCCAGTTTGAGAAGATATTGCATTTGTTTTGCCTTCCTTTTTCTTTTACCCTTTGAAAAGCTTCTTCATTCCATCTTGGCTGCTAGAACCTCCTTGAATCTTTCCACTTTTCGGACCCTCTTCGATTCTCTCACCGATGATCACCATGTCTAAAAATCCTGAAGATGCACTATTGATAAGTTTTTCGTAGTGTTGCCCTTTAAGGTACCCATGAAGATATCAATCAATTCATTGGTTAACCAATGACGGATGCACTATAGCAGCTAGCTCCCTCCAATGTTGTGCGTACTCTTTGAAGGATTCATTTTCCTTTTGAGCCATAATCTGAAGTTGAGTATGGTTTGGAGCAAGATCACATTTATATTGCTTCGTGAATGCTTCAGACAGTTCAACCCATGTGCGCACACTGATATGCTCAAGTTGCATGTACCATTCAAGAGAGGCTCCAGACAGGCTGTCTTGGAAGAAATGGATAATGAGGTTGTCATATTTGGTATAAGAGGGCATTTTTCTGTAGTACACTCTCAAATGGAGATTAGGAAAACTAAGGACTTTGTACTTTTCAAATTTTGGCACTTTGAACTTAGTGGGAATCACAACATCTGGAACTAGGAACATCTCCATGGCACTCAAAGGAATTAGATTGTGTCCTTCCATGAGGATTTGTAATTGGAACAGATGTATGCATCTCATACTCATCTTGTAGTTCTTCTTCAGCATGAGGAATTTGAATCTGAGTGATAATAGGTCGAGCTTGTGGGATAGCACTAACAGTAACTCCAGAGGTAGGTATTGGTTGAGAAACGACTCTTTCAACTGTGGGAGTAAAGTCTAGAGGTGAACCTCAGATCAAAGGATTTGGAACGGGAACTGAAGACATTGAGTATGATGCATATCCTTGAATGAGAACACTGTTCCTTGCGGCAGAGGCTTCACAAACTTCCTCCTATCTTCTGGCTAGGGCTATTATCGTCTCGAAGATCTGATGTAAATAAAATGATATGCAATATCAGAATCCAGGATCACAGAATCAAAGCCTCGAATTAATCAAGGATCTTTAATCACTGGATTTCATGAGTCTGTGGTACGGTTGAAGGATACTTTGATTGCTCTCCTCACCAGGAAATCACCATAGGCTCTAATGTTTTAAGGAACCCCAAAGTTATCAATCCATATGGTTGTTCATCACACACGCCATCAACATGTCGGTTGAATGACTCCCTCATATGAATCTCTTTTGGGTGAGGTCTTCGTATCGAGCCACGCGAGAGGGAATCTCTCGGTTCCCTATAATACGCGACCATCGACAGGAGGTTTAAAACAAAGGTCTCAGAGTTATGTACTTTTCCCAATTGTTTGTTGCACATGTCAGCTTTTGACAGTCAATCAACTCCATCGAGAAAGTCTATTCTAAGTGAGATCTTTGTATCGAGCCACTCGAGAGGAAATATCTCATTTCCCCATACTATGAGACCATAAATCTTTATTTTAGCTAAATTGTTCAAGGTTCTAAAGGTCCTTGGAGTCGATGATCCCAATGAAAAAAACCGAGCACCCACACCAAGAGTTTGATGGTCGCCAGTACTCACATTAAAATCTACTCCAAGCAAGGTTTTCGTATCGACAACTCACGATAGCAGTTCTCTCGGGAGCCTATACTACACAACCTCTGCTAACTTATATTTATACTCCTAAGCTCGGGTATAGTGCCTTTCCCTCAAGTTTCTTTTGCAATCAAAGTAACGATCCAATATCATTGTACCAAGGAGCCACAAGATATATAATATGGAAATAGATAATGAAAGCGATAAAAATAAACAAGTAACACATAAAGACAAACATCCAAACAAACGTGGAACAACCTAGACTAGACTTGACTTGCTGTAGCACCTCGAAAAATACGATCTTACGATGAAATACCCTGAGTTGAGCTGACATAAGAGTCTCCACCTAATATTTATTTATTCCCAAAAAGGGAACGGGAAAATATAGGTAGAACCCGTCGAAAAGGTGGATAAAGACAAGGGTCGCCGCAACCATTGTCTGGGTTTGGAAGTCGGTTATCTAAGGGGAAGGTATTAACACCACTTACATCCATCATACTCAAAGAGAACCATCTAATTTGTCGTGCGATAATGGATGTTTATGCCTATGATTTACTTGCTAAGGAACAAGATTTGATTGGTCCTAGTGCTCGATAAGGATTGAAGGTCCTTGTGCCTACGTATTCCCTCCTGCAATGGAAAAGTCAGAGCTTCGTAGTTTAGCTCACTAGGGTTTGTTGGTTGTTGTTTTTATTACCTTTCTTTCAAAAAAGGATTTAGGAGCCGAATTGTACTAAACACTATGGGTAAAGGTGACTATTTCGCCCA
Source organism: Lathyrus aphaca (assembly GCA_963966055.1). Classification (NCBI taxonomy): domain Eukaryota; kingdom Viridiplantae; phylum Streptophyta; class Magnoliopsida; order Fabales; family Fabaceae; genus Lathyrus; species Lathyrus aphaca. Next base: position 168,215,377 of record OZ014519.1, read on the forward strand.
ATAAGACGAGTGTCTTGCGTTGAAATAATATATATGAAGGATGTGAGTTATTATTAAAGGTTATGAGTTGTTGTGAGCAACGGAGTGTGGTTATGCTTATGAAGGAGTGTGAGCAATTATTGAAGGTTATGAGTTGATGTGATTCAACGATGAAGAAGTGTATTTTTTGCAGAGGAATGTTGGTCTATGTTTATGAATGATAAAGGTTTGTTATTGGAAAAAAAATTGGTGATTTTTGAAACTTGGTATTTGATTTTTTTCCAGGGTTTTCTTAAAGTTTCCAAGCTTGTCAAAGGAATGAAATGGAGGCTTCTTATATAGAGAAGATGAAAGGTGTTATGGGAAGAGAATGAGAATAATTGTTATAAGGTTTTATTGAGTAATGGAATATTCAAGGTTTTATTGAGTAATGGAATATTCATTTTGGCATCTGCGAAGGATGGATTTGCATTACGGTATGCGTTGGCTGCGTGATGTACGTTTGTGGCTAGAATGTGCGAAATTTTGCGTGAATTGTGTTGCTGAAGGATATTGTTGTGAAGGCTTGTGAGGTATGAGAAATATGTGGGAGCCAAGGTGGTAGCTGACATAAAGTTGTTGGTGTAAGCTATGAAATTGGTTACGTTTTGTGATTGTGTAAAGAATGCATTGTAATTGTGATGTAAAAAAAATGTTGGGCCTAATGCATTTTGTATGCGGAAGGAATTGTACAAGGAATTGTACGTGGAATGACTTGAATTGCTGTGATGAATTGTTAATTATTAATTTATTACTAAGAAATATTTAGAAGAAAAAAAACCAAAAACCTATTGGTTTTGTTGTTATTTTATTAAAATAGATCAAAACAAAAAAAACTAATAAAAAAGGAAAGAGCAATTAAAATGATCATAAAAACTATGGTACCTATGACTATTAAAAATAAAGAAGTTGAAGTAAAGTAGCATAATCATAATCATAATAATATTAAATTAAAGTTAGAAAAATATAATTTTTAAAAACTAATGATAATCATCATAATCATAATAATAATCATAATAATATTAAATTAAAATAAAGAAATTGAAATAAAGTAGCATAATCATAATAATATTAAAATTAAAATTGAAAAATACTAATGGAATGAAATTTTGACTTATTTTTAAAAACATTAAAAAAAAGAACTAAATAATGATAAAATTTAGAAATAATTTATTTTTGACTTTGGTCAACAATATGAAGTGGATTATGGTAATAAAAAATGGAATATGAATATTATGTATAAAATGGATTATATGGTAACAAAAAAAAAGGAATAGAAAATGGACATGATTTTTGTTATATATATTTTTTATGTGAATGAGTTTAGAAGATGAAATAAAATGAGATTAGTGAATGTAATATTTTTTGTATTTTTTTTTTATAATTGATGGATTAGGCTAGTATTGGTAATTTGGAAATCTAATCCAGGATTGAATAATTAATGGATATAGAATGGAAGATGTGAACACAAAAACCATGATCGGACACTAACTGTGTTCCCTGATGATTATCACATGATGATTACACACACATACTCTTGACTTGACGATCTCAAGCGAACACTGACTCAATTTATTGAATAACCTAAAACGTATTTTTTGAATTTTCAAATATAAAATGATATATAGATAGGACAAATTTAAGGTATAATAATTATTACTATAAATACTACATTTTATATCTCATTATTTAAATAAAAATGTTACTTAATATGTCATTACTTACTAATAAAACATTTCCTAACTAAATAATATTTACTTAAATATGATTATATACATACTTAATATATATTACTTAATAGTATTATTACTTCCTTAATAATAATTTTACTTACTTAATATTATTTACTTAAAAATATCTATAATTTCACAAATATATTTATCATTTAAAAAGTATATACTTACTCAAATTTTATTTACTTATTTATCTTTAATATATATATATATATATTTACTTATATAAAATTATTACTTAATAAATATATTTACTTAAAACATCTTATTAAGAAAATCTATACCTACTTAATATATAATACTTATTTAAAAATATATATGTTTATTTAATAAAAAATCTATTACTTAATAGTATTTTTACTTACTTAAAAATAGTTATTTTAAAAATATAAGCTTACTCAAATTTTATTTTCTTACTTATCTAAAATATATATACTTACTTATATAAAGATATTATTTAATAAATATATTCTTAAAATATTTTACTTACTTATTAAATAAAAAATTATTTTAATTTATAACTTAATTAATTCTGTTTAAAATACTTTATATTTTATAAAATATTAAATAAATCTAATAATATGTTTATACTATATTAAATTGGGAAAAATAATATATACTACTAATATATTCTATTTCTTTTCCTATAACTATTTAATATATATTATGTTTATTCTCTTTAAAATAATATATATTAAGATATTATATATATATTCAGTTAAAATAATATATTAAAAAAATAAAAATAAAAATAAAAATTTAAACAATCATATATATGAATTTAACAAATCTAAAAATATATTAACATATTAATTTAAGCAAATCTAAATCTAATTATCAAAACCCAAACAACAAAATATATATATATATATATATATATATATATATATATATATATATATATATATATATATATATATATATATATATATATATATATATATATATATATATATATATATATATATATATATATATATATATATATATATATATATATATATATATATATATATATGCCTAGTCATGAAAATCACACTGCAATTCAACAACTTGTAATTTACGTGGCAAAAAAATTGTAATTGTTATTTTGTGACATGATTTCCACGCCGGTAAGATTGACCTGACACAACGGTCAAATTATTCTAAACAAGCCATCAATTCATTCAACAATGTTCGCATGTTAGTTTAAATTTTCTATAAAGTTTGTTGCGACGTGATTTTTACGTCATAGTTTACCTTTTTTAAAATTCAAATCTCTTTCATGTACAATCTTGACGAAATTTTTTATTTATTTGGAAATGGATGTTATGACGTGTTTAACACGACGCAATATTTCATTTAAAAAAATGTTAACATGTTTTATCTTCTGAAATATTATTTAATAATTAAAAAATATTTGTGACGTGAAATTCAAGTAGCAACTACATTATTTTGCCATGTTAATTAAACATCGCAACATCATAACGTTGGAACACATTTTTCTTAGTAGTTAATTCTTATTTAAAACATAATTATAAAAAAAATATTATTTAAGAAAAACAATATTCACCCTATAAAGTCAGTGTGCTTGGTGTAAATATTAGTGTAGGATTGTAGTATTAATACATATATATATATATATATATATATATATATATATATATATATATATATATATATATATATATATATATATATATATATATATATATATATATATATATATATATATATATATATATATATATATATATATATATATATATATATATATATATATATATATATATATATATATATATATATATATATATATATATATATATATATATATATATATATATATATATATATATATATATATATATATATATATATATATATATATATATATATAAGTATATATATATATATATATATATATATATATATATATATATATATATATATATATATATATATATATATATATAGCAAAGAAAGTAATTTATAAGAATATAAATGATTTATTATTTAGGAATAGAATACTTCAATTTAGAGTTTAATTAGCATTCACAGCAATTTTCATTCCCAAATTACAATGTCCAGGAATACCACATATGAAATAGTTCATTCCCTTAACAAGTGTAATTTTATCTGCTCCAGATAAATGCAACCCAGTTCCTCCAAGAGCCACACATGAATTGTAGCCAAACTCTTTCACTGTCACCACATTATGTATCACAGGGGTGTAATTGAATTCTGCATGTAGACAATAGTTAAAATTTAAAACATATATTAAATAATGCAATGCAATAACAAAGGATCAGTATTCATTTTGATGCTCATGCCAGTCTAAAATTAAGATGCTTACCAAGTATGTCACCTTCCTTGAAGGTTTTTCCTGCAGGCCAGTTTTGAACACCAAAGGACCAACCTTTACTATCACCAACAGTATATGTTTCTGCATGAGTAATCTTAGGATGAAACACAAACATACATAATAACAACATTGTAATAACACTTGTGCTACCTACACTGTCTCTTCCCTCACTCATTTTTTAATTTATCTGGATAGCTATCACTGACTTAATAATTTTGAATGCTCAAAAGAGAGACTGAAGTGATGGTTTTATAGTCTATATGCACTTTTAGAAATACACCCTCTATTTTTATTATAATTAAAAATCTATTTTTTACTATAAATAAAAATGTTCTTTTTAAATTTTCTAATTTTATTGAATATATTAATTATTTTAGACATTTTTTTTTAAATATATGTCTAAAATAATTTTAATTATTTTAGACAAAAATTAAAAAAATTAAAAAAATATTCTTTATAAAAGTGTTCTTTTAATTATTTTAGACAAAAATTAAAAAAATGTCTAAAATAATTAATACACCCTTTGTTTGTTTTTTCTTTCTTTCTAAAGCAATTCAATATTAATAACAATAGTGTAAAATATTCAATATTAATAACAATAGTGTAAAATATCTAAAATCCATCTCGAAGTTTATATACATAATTGAAATTTGTTATAATATTTCACACATACTTAGAATAGAATCTTTAAAAAAATAATAAGATAAAAAATAATCATTTTTTTGTCTGAAACTCTTCTAAAAGGCTTTAAGTAATTAAAATCTAATAAAGAATATGAATTTGGGATGTGTCGGACTTTCATTTCATTGTGGGGCCATTTTATCTAAGTCGATCGTTTCTTTCGTTTTTGACGTTAATTCCAAAGAATGATATTCTTTTTCGGTTAAATGATTATAGACCCATTTGTTTGGTTGGTTGTCCTTACAAGATTTTATCCAAGGTTTTGGCTTCTAGATTGAAGAGGGTGTTGGATTCCATAATATCTCCGAGTCAAACCGCGTTTGTTCCGGGAAGACATTTTCTTGATGGAGTCCTAGTAGCCAACGAGGTGGTGGATTACGTTATTAAGGAGTAGAGGGAGTGTGTTTTTTTTAAAGTAGACTTTGAAAAAGCTTACGACAAAGTGTCATGGGGTTTTCTTAGATACATGATGAGAAAGTTGGAGTTTGGAGATACGTGGATGTGTTGGATGGAAGGAATGATATTTAGTAGTAAAATCTCCATCTTAGTGAATGGTAGTATGACTAAAGAATTCATGGTGGAGAGAGGTTTGAGGCAATGTGATCCTTTATCTCTGTTTTTATTTGTTTTGGTGGTTGAGGGGTTGTCGGGTTTAATCTGGAATTCGGTGGGGCTTGGTGATTATTTCGGTTTCAATATCAATGGCAATTGTCCTATATAAACTCTTCAATTTGCAGGTGATACTCTTTTGTTTGGAGATGGTGGGTGGAGACATATGTAGGCTATCAAAATTGTTCTTAGAGATTTTGAATTGATATCGGATCTGAGTATTAATTTCCACAAAATCAAGTTAAATGGTATTAATGTTAATAATAGTTTTGTTCTGGATTGGCCAAGCATATGCCCAGCGCCAATCTGAGGCCCAATCCAGCAGACAACTGGGACAAGCCCATTATGAGATCCACGAGGATATGACCTTTATGAAAATATAACCGTTAGCATATAGCCGTTGGGGACTTCCACCTTACGCGCTTAAACGCTCCCTACGCGGCCAACTGCCCAACATAGTCGTTAAGGCAGTTGGACTTGGTCAAAGGCACGCGCCCGTATCATGCGGACAAATGCCCCTATAAAACTATCCATCTTTGGAGAGTCAGGTATTCACTTTTATTCACCCTTTTTCACTTACGCTTTCGTTGAACACTTATTGACTTGAGCGTCGGAGTACCTTGCAGGTACCCCACCACCATCTCCGACCAACAGTCCACAGTCCCAGTTGAAGGCCACGAAGACCTGTCCAGATTCTTTCTGTACAGTGGCGCCATTTGTGGGAACCCGTAGCTCCCCCGTCTTTTGTGATCAAGATCCCCTTTCACCGCGAGACCAAAGCTCACTTTTTTGTCTTCATGGCATCCCAGATGCCCAAGACTGTCAAAGATGCTCTCGTCATCCTCCTCAGCGATGGCGACAACACCGGTAGTGTAGGCACATAATTTCGACACCATGAGTTAAGATGTAAAATCATGTTTTTACTAAGGATATGGTCACCAGATAAAGGAGAAAGAAAATAAAGATATTCAGAAGAAGTTTTGATATTTTCGACAAGACCAGATGTTCAAATACTTCGACAGGAATATGAGGAATGTTTCAGCAGACAAAGTTTGAAGAACTTTCATTACAGTTCAGCATTTAACAGAATTTGAAGAATTGGTGTGCTTTTCGACATTTCGACAGAAGATAGGTTGGAAGAGATTTCGACAAAGGCATTATCCTATAAAGTTTGAAGAGTTTTGTTCTCTTCGACAATTCGACAAAACAAAGAGATGCAGTGTTTCTTTACTTTTTGTTCAACTTTTAGTTTACTTTACTTTTACATTCAAACATTCAAGATTTTAATATCATTGACAAAACAAACCATAAACAATTATCAAACACTAAGAGTAATCTGACAACAAAATTGCACATGTGTCCTAGGACTTGTTTGGTTGGTCCTGCAAGTAACCCAGTCCTGTAAAAGATTGGTTAACCAGAGGTTGTTCGTCAGAAATCACAGCGAACAGTAGCCAAGGAGCTTTTCAGCCCAATACCGGGAATGGCGAAGGACATCGTCATTCCACGACTTCGAACAACTTAAAACAGCCATCTGTTGTTCATGCAGACCCCGTCTTTGAACCAATCCCCATCCCTACGGAGGAGGATGCCAACACTCAAGCCCTTATCACTGCCCTCAACAAGGCAAATCTCACTCTGTTTCAGCAGAATGAGCATATGCAAGTGCTTGAACGGAGGCTCCGATCTCCCTCGCCGTCTACGCTGACGCTCCCACCAAATGACACATGGCCAGATAGGGTACAGACGCGAACAGTCAACGAAAGAGAGAACATGAAGATGAACTGAAAAGAGTCGCCAGCTAGGCATTTTTATCCCAAAGGAAAGGTAATGTTTCATAAACCTAAGAAAGAAATGGATGAGACGGTCGCGAACCAGAAAAACTGAGAAAGGGGGTTGGTTACAACCTGGGAAGGTATTAGCACCCAGATTGTCCGTCGTACTCGACGGGATCCACGCTTAAAAGATTTGTGTTAAAAGGGGTAGTGTTAGTGCTATTCTGTGTTTAAAAGCTGGAAAAGAATGTATAGGTGTCAGTGCTGGAAAGTGAAGTGAAGAAAAGGAGTGTCAGTGCAAGAAAAGAATGCAATGCTCAAGACAATAAGGCTTAAAATAATAATGCTGGAAGAGGGGGAATATACAGAGACTTTTGTTCGATAACCGTTAAGTTATGCCTACGTATCCTCTCGTGCAATGAGGAAGTCAGAACACCGTAGTTCGACTCAAAGAGACTGAAAGATAAATCGATTGATGAACTGCTTACTTGTCTATGCTCAAGTGTATGACCTGTCTGGCTCAGGTGCTAACTGTCTTGCATTAGACGGAAGAAGCAAATTCTCGTTTGTGAGTGAATGAGGTGAGAAAAGAATCCCGGAGGAGATGATTATTGTTTTTTTTTGGTATTTTTAATCTTTTATTGCTTTTTGTGGTTTGTCATAAGAAAATGAGTTTAAGCCTAAACCAAGGGTTAGTATACTCATCACATCCTCCCTCTGATTAAGGGTAATAAGAATACCTTAAGTGTGAAGTAAGCACCTCACACTCAATCCCCATGGTGTAGGATTAAGATCATTAACCTACTTGTGATTATTTAGATGTTTTTGGAGTTTTTGTTTAGTGTTAAGTAATGAGTTTAAGCCATAATCAAGGATTTAATGGACCCATTGCACCATCCTAATAGAAGGATGATAGATGAGAACATTTAAGTTGAGGAAGGCTCCTTGTCATACCCTAAATTTGTCCTACATGTTTAATCATTTTCATCTTACTAATTATTATACAAAATTCCAAAAAAAAAATATGTTTGTTGTCTTGCTGGTTGATTAAAATCAGGTATTGCAAGGATGAATCAAGTTTTGTCAAGGCTATCAAGATAGGAGGTTCACATTGAAGAGTAGGTTCATCATAACTCAAGTGTATGTGCCAAGGTGTGGATTTCTTTTAGTTTCAAAAGTGACATGAGGAGTGCATTGGAACTCAAGCCATGGGTCATATGCCTCATTTTAGTTTCCATTAAAAATCTCGAAGTAATTGGAAGGAATATCAACTTGTAATTACTTGAATGCATTGGTTGAGTGCATACAAGTTTGAGTGACTTAAGCACAACCAAGGAGAAAAATAGCTAATGGGCTTGGTTTAGTTTACTTTATTATTACCTTTTGTTTTGGATAATTTGGTTTAGGAGCAAAATTGAGAAGTTGGGCTTTAAATGTTTCTAAGCCTCCACCTCAAAATGATCATTGGTTACTTGTCTCATTATTGATTAAGTTCTTTAGAACTTGATTTGTAATTGGATAAAGTAACCAAACGATGATTATAATAAGTTTGTGCTATGTAAAATTCTCTTTACAATGAAGAAAAGCTTCATCACCATAAATCCTTTTAGATGCTTGTTATGCCAAAGGGGCCTTACAATTTCAAAATCTTGCAAATTTGCAATCCATCAAGTTTCAGAATTACACATTTCCAAAATGTTGTCAATGGACAATATGCATAGAATGATACATGTGCTACAAGATTATATAATTCTAATCCTAATCCTAAGACCGCAAGGCTACAAGTTGAAATACAATGTATTTTCCTCCAATAAATCCAAGTTTTATAGCAGCTTGCAATTTCTTTTTAAAACCAATGCCAAGTTCCCTCATCCAAATCTTCATCAACTTCAGTTCTGAACATGGTGATAGAGTCCTCTTACAAAGTTACATATGAAAAAAGACTTGGCAAAGGATCATGAATGATTCCGCAAAAGAACTAATCCTCGCACGTCAAACATCATTATAGCACACCGTAACGGACATCACGTCACATTCCCAACAAACTTCAGCAGCTACAGCATGCTGCAGTAAACGAGTCGGTTACAAATAGTTACAACAACGATCATGAATTCAGTATGCTACAACGAATTATCTTACGGCTACTCATGATCACCAAGTAGTACCTCAGGGACAAGGTTTCTTTTTAAACCTACAAAGTATCAACAAAGAAGATTAGCTCAATTCTGGAGAACAAAATACAAATGTGTACAGATGCACAAGGTATCAGTTCCAATTCAGGTTCACATAAGTAAAACAGAGTATCATTTTGTTTCTTCAAAAGACAGAGCAACAAAATCCCCATTCTTCATGTGAAAATGCGTCCAGTCCCTCATCACTCACATCACATGACAAATACCAAAACAAAGGAATCAAAACGTGATTAATACAATAAGCCAGAAAGGTCATGTTTACGGAAATTGCAAGGTAATAAGGATCCAAATTACCTAGGTCAGCATAATGTCATTTCATATACTCTTCAAGGAATCCATCCAACAGTACCAGCACCCTTCTTACTATCATCCTCCAGCTTCTACCAATGTAAAGCCTTTATCAATATCTTAAGTTGTTTGGTGATTCGTCCGTGGCACCCCAAGCATCATGTTGCTAACCATCATCGCAGCCTCCTAATTTCCAAGTCTTCCTCGTAATGGATTTGCAACATGCACTAGTTACCACCCCACTACGCGACCAGCTGCACAAAAATATATCACAATAAGAATATCCAGTTAGCATCAGAGGAATTAAAGAACATCCAGGCTACACATGAATACACACCACCATCATGCCAAAGGAAAGGAGTTGTGCGGCGAGTATCAGGGGTGTAGTAAGACCGCGTTGGGATATTTAGCTCTAATTAAGTTTAAATTGAAGCACAAGTTTGAAGAGGAAGTTTAAAGTCAAGAACTAAGGACTACATGTTTTTTACCTAAGCTTCATTGAACTGACATCCAAGTTGTTGATTTCATTTGCGCACTTAATCTACACCAAGATAGCAAGTCGCAGTTTGCTCCATGCATCCTTATAAGTCCATCATTCTTCTTGGCATTAATCTTCCATGACAAACCTGCAAGACAAGATGACAAGAAAGAATACCATAAGGCTTCATACATAATTGTGAAAGAAGGATTGATAAGCAGCTTAAAGTGTATGGCCTTATTTCATATAGCAGAGGCATCAGCAGGGCATCAGAAACAAGTTTTTTACTTCAAACATAAAAAAAAAGACAAGAGCCATCTGGAAATTTGTCAATTACCAATAGGATTGCGGCTCGAGATGTAGAGGATGAACATGGTTGCATTAAAATTCTCAGCATATTCTCCCAATAGGCCTGAAACCAACTGCATACAAAAACAAAATCTATCACACATTGAATCAACTCAAGCTAATAAAGAAAAATTCAAAAGGGGTGATCCTGCAAGAACATGTCAGTTTTTACTCTATTTCAATGCAAAAGCCATTAGAATACATGGCAATTTTCCATGAATATTTGCTGCTACATCACTCCAGCTTTTCTGCATGTGTCAACAAGAAAAAATATCAATTCAGTATTTCCTTAACAGTGAAAGTTAAGTTTCGTAAGCAGTAAAAAAAATGAATGAATGTATATTTGGTAAAAGTCAGACACAATTTTTAGGGGACCACATGTTCTAGAAGAAGTTCCTAATCACTACAGACAAACAAGTCTATGAGTCACCAATCCTTTGGTCCCCATAAAATCATCTTAAGATTATCTCTAGCGTATTTCGAATTTCATATCTCACCCTCACGCGACTTCCTCACACAAATCCCTTTTCAATTTGACACGCACCAAAATCATTCAGACTCTCCTATAAAAGGCCCTCAATCATTGGAAAATAATGTCGCTCCCGATAAGTGGGACCAGGCCCAGATAAAGGTACAGACGCGAACGGTCGGCGAGAGGGACAGTGAGAACACACAGCCGTGAACTCACTGGAGATGAATAGAGTCGCCAGCTAGGCATTTTTATCCCGGAGGGAAGGCAATGCTGCATAGGCCTAGAAAGGGATGGATAAGACGGTTGCGAACCAGAGAGACTGAGAAAGGGGGTTGGTTACAACCTGGGAAGGTATTAGCACCCAGATTGTCCGCCGTACTCGACGGGATCCACGCTTAAAAGATTTGTGTTTTAAAGGGGTAGTGTCTGTGCAATCTGTGTATAAAAGAGCTGGAAAGCAATATGTACAGGTGTCAGTGTAAAAGAAGTGAAAGTGTATAAATGATGTGTCAGTGTAGGAATGATAATGAAATGCTCAAGATCATGAGGCTAAAAGAATAAAGCTGGAGGAGGGGGAATATACAGAGACTTTTGTTCGATAACTGTTAAGTTATGCCTACGTATCCTCTCGTGCAATGAGGAAGTCAGAACACCGTAGTTCGACCTAAAGAGACTGAAAGGTAAATTGACTTGTGAACTGCTTGCCTGTCTATGCTCAAGTGTATGACCTGTCTGGCTCAGGTGCAAACTGTCTTGCATTAGACGGAAGAAGCAAGTTCTCGTTTATGAGTGAGAGTGATGAGAAAAGAATCCCGAAGGAGACGATTATTGTTTGTTTTTTGAGTTTTCAGTCTTTTATTGCTTTTTGAAGTTTGTCATAAGTTAATGAGCTTAAGCCTAAACCAATGGATTTAGTAAACTCATCACATCTTCCCTCTGTTTAGGGGTAATGAGAGTACCTTAAGTGTGAAGTCAGATTCTCACACTTAATCACCTTTGATGTAGGATTAAGATCATTAACCTACTTGTGATTATTTAAATGTTTTTGTTGTTTTTGTTTAGTGTTAAGTAATGAGGTTAAGCCATGATCAAGGATTAAACAGACTCATTACACCATCCTAATAGAAGGATAATAGATGAGAATGTTTAAGCTGAGGAAAGCTCCTCAACTTAATCCATGATTAGGGATTAAACTCATGACAAAACAAGCCTTTGATTAAGTGGATTTTATTAAATGGTGAGATGAAGAAGTGAATTTTATGATTGGTAAGACAAACTTGAGGGGGACTTGTCCATTAACACTAGGGTTAGTCCTTGTTAACCAATTAAGGAAGAATTAGAACCCTAATGCAAGGCCCAAGTTACAAGCTTGATGTCTTGATGATTATTAAGTGAATTGATTAAGAGATTTAAACACATTAAGGGTTTAACACTTAGGATTAAAGTTATACACTCCATCCTAAGAGAAGGATGCAGGCATAAGCTTAATCACAAAGCCTTAAAGCCTTTAGGGTTTAGTCCCTGATTATGAGGTGAGAAGAGAAGACTCAAAGAGACACAAAGGTAAAACTAAAAGGGGAGACTAATCAAAACCCTAATCATTGTCATGCTTGGTTGTTCCTAAGGTTTGTGAGGTTTTCAAGAGAAGCCTTCAATGGAACCACCAGGAAGCAGATGAAAGGATCAAGAGAAGCAAAGCAACTTGCTTCATTCAAGAAGTCAAGTCACTTGGAGAAAGAAAGTGAGGAGAAGAAGAAAGAGCAAGCTCAAACTCAAACACACATAAAAATGCAGCATGGATGCAAGAGAGAGATGAAGAGAAGTTATGAGAAGTGAAGGCAAATTCACTTCTCAAAGTCACTTACCACCTGAAAAGTTAGAAAAGAAATACAATGCAATGCAAAATGGGATGGCATGACATGAGGAAAACCAAAACCAGAAGCACCTATGGGATGTTAATGATGCTATGAGATGCTACAAAACCAGAAACAAAACATGTGGATGATCATACAAGCTTATGAATGCAAATGAAGCATGTTAAGAACCAAGAACATACATGAAAAGTTATGAGATGCATATGGCATACAACATGACAAATGCAAGGTGCAATGATCAAACATGCTTTCAATATGTCTTATGATGTTAAATGAATCAAATGGAGGCATGGAATGTCATGGCAAGTCATGTTATGCAAGAAGATGCAAGATGGATGCATATGAAAGCCCAAATTAGGGTTTATGAACAATGCAACAAGCAAAAACCAAAACCAGAAGCAAACAACATTATAAAAAATTGAAAATGCCCTCAAAGGATCCCTAATCCTATACTAACTCACTGCCCAAAGGAGAAGTCTCAACTCTTAACCAATTTCAAGTTATGATTTTCACAAGTTTTCTAGGGTTTTAGGGTTCCTAAACAAGAAAATTATCAAACAATATGAAAATGAAAGATCAAATCATGGCCATTTAATCTCAAAAACTACATGCTAGACACAATGCAATGCAAGAAGAATCAATGTCCAACTATTTAGGGTTAGACAGAAATGATTTTTTGAAGTTTGGATCAAGATAATGCACAAAAATGATTTTAATTCAATGAAAAATTCTCAAAATGCATCAAGATCAAAAAAGAAATTTGGTTTGAAGGTTGGACAATGTTTCTAAATGTCCTAGGACATTTCATGAATTTTTTGGTGATTTTTAAATACCTAAAAGTATTTTTAATAAATTAATTTTCATTAATCAATTAAAAATAAACTTTTAAATATTTAAAAATACTTTTTTAATGCTAAAAAAGAAAATAAAAATATTTTTGAGTGTTAAAAATTAATGAAACTCTTGACAAAAAGTTTCATAATTTTTAAACAAATTTTGCTATTTTAAATAAATTATGGAAGTTAAATGAAAAAGAATGAAAATAAAAAATAAATAAATGAAAAGGTAAGCTGATCTGATGGTGGAGATTTAAACTGGAATGAAAAAAGGTTGACTGGCGCGTCATCCAAGGGCTGAGGTTGGTCCTGATTAAATTAATTTAATTATGATTAATTAAACTAACTAAAGGGGATTAGGGCAAAACAAATGAATCTGGGCCATACGTGCACGCGGGAAGTCAACAAAGTCAAGCAATCTAACGCATGAGATTCAAATGGACTTAATGACTGGGATTAGGGTTAATCAAACTCAGGTGACCGGAGGGAAGCTCCGGTCATCTTCTCCGGCAACAACAAAACCCTAGATCCTGATTCAGGCTTCTAAACTTCAAATTAAACACATCCAAGTGATCCTCTAACAACCTAAGACACAAATCCACCCTCAAACATCATTTAAACATCAAGAATCAAGCAAATCGAAGGAAATAAATTTCACGGGTGAAATTTCAGAGCCTCAATACAAACTCATTTCTTACTCATTTTCGATTCTAAGAACATCCCCATGACCAACAAGACACAAGCAATCTATTTATAACATAAAATGCAAGTTCTGAGAGAAAGAATCCATGGTCATACCTGAGCTGGAAAGCTTCAATACTGAGCTTCCAGAGTCTACTTTGTGTGCAAATGAACTTCCTTGACTTCTTTGAACTCAATGAGATGCTTAGAAGCTCTTGTGAGTGGCTGGTTTGAAGAGAAGTGTTCTGGTGTAGCAGGTTTCACAGTCAGGATTTGTGAAGTTTCAAGCTATTCCAATGGTGGATTCTTGCTCCTTTGAGTGTGTTTGACTTGTTGGTGAAGAGAAATGGGGTGTTTGATGGTTGTGGAAGGTGATTCGAAGGTTCTGGATTTGAGAATGAGAAATGGTGAAGCTCAGTTCTTGCTTGGTTCAGGCCTGTGTCTTGTTGGTTTTGGCTTGGTGAAGCAAGGTGGATTGATCAGTGGAGTTGGTTTTTGTGTTTGTGAGTTGTGTAGAGAGATTCGAAGAAAAATGCAAGTTGGGGTGAGTTTTTGTATATGATGTTCTTGTGTGTTTCAGCCTGGCTTGTTATGTGAAATGGCCTGCATTTTGCTTGCATAAAATAATCCCATTGGTCAGATGATGTGACTTGGCTTGCTGTGATAGGTAAGTTAACTTTTGCAAAATGTCAACTTTGGTGTAAGGAGGGCATGGGCTGGGTTCTAGGCAGGTACAAGTGTGTGGGCTGGCGCAGCATGGTGTGAGAGAGAGGCTAGAATGGTTCATCATTGTAGGCAACAAGTGGATGAGGTGTGATGATGGTTTTTGCAAGTTGATCATCTTTGGTTCACATGAAACTTTCTTGCTATACAAACCATGGAGAATGAGAAATACTTAGTCCATTCTGAATTTTTGGTCACATGTGATGTTTGTGTGATGGTTAGACATGAATTAGAAGTTACAAAAGCCTTGGTACAAAGTTCTTGCAAGTTTCTCATTTGAGGCATATCTTGAAAATTAATGATTTTTGCCAACTTTGACACACCATAACTTTTGATCCAAAATGAATTAGATCATGTTCTTGTACTTTTTGAAAAGGGAAAGATCTAATCTACAACTTTCATGACCAAAGTTTTTCCATTTGAAGCATTTTTGGATCAAAAAGCAAGGGTTGAAAAAGTTGCATAAAATGACATTTCATGAAAAGTCAACCATGCCCTAAAAAGTCAACTTTGCAAAAAACTTGTAATTCTTGAATTTTGTGAACTTCTAACTTCTTCCATGATCAAATAAAGATCATATACACTCAAAATGATGAAGATCACCCCTTGGTTGGGTCATTGGGGGTCTCAGATGCCCTGATTTTGCACTGACTTGTCCAGAAAGTCAACTCTTGATCAGATGACTTCCCCATGGAATTTCTTCATGAAAATTGATATGCATACTCCCTATACCATATAGAGACCAATGGAAACAAGAATGACCAAAAAATTTGGAGTTATGGCCTCTGAAACCAAAACCCTAATTTTAGGTCAACTGTGCAGCCAAACCTGGCTCTGCCTCCATACTATTTCCAGTTCTTGTGATTCTTTGGCATTCTTGACTTTGAGAGGATATAATATGATGCTTGAACATACATAGACCTCTTTGAAGTGATTTATGACCCTTGGAGTGGCTCAAGAGGCCCTTGGATTGCTCAGGTCACAAACCCTAGATGCAGATGACTTAGAATCTATGCAGTGAATCAAAAATGAGATATGAGATGTTATGATTGTGTTTATGCATATGAGATGATCACAAGCCATGGTGTGAATGGGTGAGGGCAAATTTTGGGTGTTTACAAATAAGAAGGGGGGAGAGAAAGGACCTACACTGAAAATTACATGAAAAATGGCATAACAAAATCAAGAGCCCTAAATCACCAAAGCTCTCACCCTAAAATCTCCCCGAAGACGAACGAAGAAGAAAAGTGGGCGAGCGAAAATCTAAAGAGGCAAAGGACGAAAATCACTCACCATAGCCGCTAAAGCTTCTGAGTCGATAGATTGTTGTTGTTCATCCTTTATCTTCGAACTGTTGTTGTTGTTGTTCCATTTCTCCTCTTTGATTTTGGATTGTAAGCCTTCGTAATTTGTAATCAAATCCGTAAGCATAATAAATTTGGGTTTAGGGTTTTGATTGGGGATGAGGGTTTCAGTTTTTGACATTGATGTTGGTTTCCTTTGGCTCTTCGTAGCGTGATTTCTTGTTAATGATGTTGTGATCCGCGACGATGATGATATGATGAGGTTTATGTTCTCTTTAAGAAGCTGTGACTGAATATTTAGTTGTAGCTCATGAGTTTTCTCTGAAATTTTTCCTTTTTCTTTGTTTCGGACGCATAAAGAGATTCTGAGAGAAATAGAGTTATGAATAGAGAAAGAGCATTGTCAAGTTTCTTTATCATTCACCTTTTCATTTTTTTTTATTATTTAATTGGTTTTAAAGAGATTTTTAATGGGTTGGTTTCTCAAGATTTGAACATCACGCTGCCCCATGTCATTTTCCCTGCATTTCTCATTATTATTCGACAGGTGTCATTTTTTTTTGCCTTTATGATTTGTTTGACTGAATAGGGGAGTAACGACTAGGGTTTCTTTTCTTTAGGAAAGTTTGTTGACTGGTTATTGGGCCCCGTGGGTAAATCGGGTCCATTGTGACCCGCGCCCGACTATACAAGGCTGCTTGGTTTTGAGTCTATTTTATGTCTGGTCCATTTTCTTTCAAAGTTTTAGAGAGTTTTATTAAATTGAACCATAGTTGTTTCATAGAAATATTTGTTTTATTAAAGTTGTTCACTATTTTGTTTTAAATAATTTCTTAGAAGTAAAATATTTATTTATTAGGGCCTATGATAAAAAATACGGTTTATTGATATTCCATTTAGTGACGTTGTCTAAACCAATTTGAGGCCGATTTTTCTTTATTTATTACTTTATCAATTTATTGATTTATTTATATTTTGGTCTATGATATTATCGTCCGATTCGCGACATTCAATTTATCGACGTTGTCCGAATCGATATGAGACAATTTTCTATTTTTTTATGGTTTCTAATTTATTATTAGATTCATTTTATTATTGATTTCATTATTATTATTTCTGCCAATGAATAAATATTTAAATATTCGATTTTGAATAAATCGTCGTTATTTAAATTAAATATGAGGCCAATTCTTTATTTGCTATTATTTTTAGATTTTATTTCATTTTATGGCCAATGATATAATAAACGATTAAATTATTTCCGATATTGTAAAATCGGAAATTTAATCAATATGAGGCATTTTATTTAATTATTCCATTTCGACAAACAATTTATTTTAGTAATTTATTTTTATTACCTTATTTCCATTATTCAAGTACTTTATTAAATTCGATTAAATTTAATTATTTATATCTATTATTTTTATTCCAATTTAATTGTTGCAATTTTAATTTAATTCTTTTTATTATCGCTTTAATCGGATCGCGAATTAATGTAAGTCGAACGCATCGTGCCTTGTCATCAACTTTTCCGAAACTCAACATTCAATTATTTTTTTATAATTAAGGTAACAGAATAACTGAATTCTGGAGTCTCGCATTCCTCGAATTCTTGAATGAACCCTCCCGAGACTTGCCCCGCGGGACGCGGTTCATTCGACTTTCCGCAACTAAAACTTTTAATATACATATCAAATAATGAAAGAATTGAATTCTGGAATCTAGCATTCCTCGAATTCTCGAATAAATTCTCCTGAGGCTCGCCCCTCAAGACGCGGTTTATTTACCCTTTCATTCTTAAAAACCCTAACCAGATCAAACCTCTTTTAAGAGCGAACTTTGTTTAAATTCTTTCTATCTCGCAAACAAGCTAGCGCTTCCGCCTCCTATTGTGAGCAGATAAGTCAATGCTTAGCAGTCAGAATGCGGTTCAAACAATTGTTCATTAAAACAAAATAACCAACGAACCTTAGCACCACGAACTACGAGGCTCTGACTTTCCCATTGCACAAGGGAATACTTAGGCACACGGATCTTACTCCTTGCCGAGCACCCTAGGAATAAAATAATCCATTTCTCTTATTAACCCTAATTTAGAATTATTTGCATTTATTATTCAAAGAAAACAAAAAGCATAAGTCAACATTATATATCAATTTATGCACCAAAAATTATAAATCCAAAATTGGCAATTCAAACCAATATATATATATATATATATATATATATATATATATATATATATATATATATATATATATATATATATATATATATATATATATATATATATATATATATATATATATATATATATATATATATATATATATATACCAATTCAACCCATTTTGACCTATTATAATTACAAGTCATTGCATTTTACTACAAATGTACATATTATAAGTACACATATCTAATTCATCCAAAGCATTGCTTCAAATATACATAGGTCCTGAAACAACACAAAGATTGTAATTCAATTAATAAACAATATTATAGAAATTACGTTACACATATTTAAATTATCATCAATTAAAGTAAGAGTACAATATTATACCTCACATAACACCTAGCTCTATAATGAATTGACACCATTCCTCTTTGATTTCGTCCACTTGATCTTTTGTATAATATGCACACTTGAATTCATCAAAGTACTACATAATAATATAACATAGTTTGATTTAATTTCAACTATTTAATTATATGAGAGATATGTGTAAATATTAAAATAACTCAAAGCAATTGAAAACAAAAAAAAAATAAAGAAACCATGCATGATCAAATATAACTTATAATCAAGAAACCAAGGATATAATTGCATAATTTACCTCTTTCACTAACATCTCTTTCTTTTCTTTGTTGGAATATTAATCACTTGTTTCTTAGCAATGCGTACGGATGAATTGATCCAAATTCTCTCATTATGATTGTTTCTTATATATGACTCATCCGCTATAAGATCCTCATCTTCATCATTTCTATTCAACTCATTCTGTCTAATGCATGACTCATTCTCAACATCAATATCACATTGATCGACACCGCTATCATCAACCACTTTGTTAGAGAAAAGCACTATAGACCATTTTGTACTCGTCGGGTCATTCACATAGAACACTTGTTTATCTTGAGATACTAGAATAAAAGGTTCATCTTTGTACCCCCACCGTAGTAAGATCAACTTGCAAAAATCCAGACTTATCCATTCGTATGTCACTACTATTTACCCACTTGCAACCAAAGATGGGAATTTGAAACTTCTCGTAATCAAACACCCAAATGTGCTTAATAACTCCAAAATATGACAAATTTGCATATTTGGGGTTTAAGTCCTTCATACTTGATATATGCATTGCTTCAGCTAGCACGGTGACACCACTATTTTGCATAGTACTCTTATCATCTTATTCTTTGGTATAAAATGTGTATCCATTAATTGAGTATGCTCTATGAGAAAACACATGCAAACTTGGACCATATGCCAAACATCTCAACCTTTCTGTTACCGAAGCAGGATCTGAATAGCGCTTCGAATAAATATGATCCTTTAACCATTGTATGAAACTTTGATTGTGCTCTCTAACTATCCAATTTTCATTTCTGTTCGGATTTAACCTTCGAAGTACATCCTTGTGCATTTCAACATATGGCTCAACCTCATTATCATTGTGCAGAACATACAAATGAACTTGATCCCGTTCATCCCTTAATACTGTCACAATTTTATTTCTAATTAATTTTTTACCTTCCAGTTTTTCGAAAATCTGAACTTTGGGGAGTCCAATCGATTGAACGTTAGACAAATATTCAGTACAAAACTCAACAGCTTCTTCAACAATGTATCGTTCAACAATACAACCCTCTGGTCGACTTCGGGATTTCACGTACCCTTTTAATATTTTCATATATCGTTCAGCAGGGTACATCCATCTCATATAAGCTGGTCCACACAATTGTGTCTCTTTCACAAGATGAACAACTAGATGAACCATTATGTCAAAAAAAGACGGAGGAAAATACATTTCAAGCTCACACAAGGTAATTACAATCTCTTTGTGTAGTGTTGGTAAGATCTCGGGATCGATCACCTTACTACAGATTGACCTAAAGAAAAAACACAATTTAGTTATGGCACTTCTTACTTTTTCTGGCAAAATAGAACGTATACCTATCGGTAGAAAATGTTCCATTATAACATGGCAATCATGTGTCTTCAAATTCTTCAACTTGAGGTCTTTCATAGAAACAAGTCTTCTGATATCTGATGAGTATCCTTCTGGAACCTTAACTTCACTCAGAGACTTACACAAATTTTTTTTCTCCTTTCTAGATAAAGTAAAAGCAGCAGGTGGTAGATATGTTCGTTTTCCTTTCTTCACGGGTGCTAATTCAGTTCTCATTCCCATTTTTAACATGTCCTCCCTTGCTTTAAGGTCATCCTTAGACTTGCCTTTTATATTGAGTAATGTACCGATAACACTTTCAAATATATATTTTTTCAATATGCATAACATCGAGAAAATGTATCACGTACAAAGACTTCCAATATGGCAATTCAAAAAATATCGACCTTTTCTTCCACCCACCTTTGACAACCTTATGTGCAAAAGGCTTGCCAAACTCAGTACACACATCTTTCACCTTTTCAAAAACTTGGTCACCGGACAATGTGGGTGGAGCTTTACGCTGTTCGGTGTCTCCATTGAATGCTTTTCTCCATCCACGGTAGTGATGTTTAGAATGTAAGAATCTACGATGACCGAGAAACACATTCTTCTGACAATGTTCCAATCGAATTGTATCAGTTCTGTCTTCACAAACAGGACACACACGTTGACCTTTAATGCTATACCTAGATAGATTCCCGTATGCTGGAAATCATTAATTGTGCCAAATAACATCGCCCTCAAATTGAAACTTTCTTTCCTATATCCATCATAAACCTCCACATCGTTCTCCCACAAAATCTTCAAATCTTCGATCAAAGGTGTCAAGTATACGTTTATGTCATTCCCTGGTTGTTTAGGCCTAGAGATTAACATAGATAACATCATGTACTTACGCTTCATACATAGCCATGGAGGTAGGTTATAAATCATAAGAATCACAGGCCATGTGGTATGTGAGATACTTTGAAGACCATGCGAATTCATTCCATCAGTTGATAATGCCAAGCGAAGGTTTCTTGCTTCTTCTCCAAACTCAGGATAATCATTATCAATCATCGACCACTATGGTGAATCATCCGGATGCCGATACTTTCCATCAATAATTATTTCATCTGCATGCCAAGTCAGATTTCTTGCATCGATTTCACTACGAAACATGCGCCTAAATCTCGGAATTATGGGAAAATACCATAAGACTTTTGTGGGAGACAATCTTTTCTTATATTGAGACAAACCGCATTTAGGAAGAACATTATCATCCGGTAGCATTTCTCTCATAAGGGCCAACAACTCTGTGAAAATTTTATCCAACCATCCATTGCCCGCCTTTAAGTTGTACAACTTTAATACCGCAAACAGTCTTGAGAATTTAATGCAACCTTTGTACAGCGGTTTCTCTGCATCGCTTACCATCCTCTCAAACATTTCAGGACAATCATGAAGATCTTCTTCAAGTGCTTCTACAATCTCTTCAACTCGATCACAATCGTATGTTTCCGTGTCTTTGTCGTATGAAGCATAGGTCGTATTACTTTTTCCACTCGGTTCAATATTCTCATTAATTTTCTCACCATGAAATATCCAACACTAATAACTTTGATCAATTCCATGCCTCAGTAAATGCGATTTCAATCCATCTGCGTCAACCTTACCAATATAACAACAACGCAAGCAAGGACAATGCATCCGTCTGGGGTTTTCAGCGTGTTGAACAACAAACTTAATGAATTATGCAACCTCATTCCCGTACTCTTTAGTCATTCGATCGGCACAGATCCATGTTTTATCCATGGTTTTCCTACTTATTAAGGTAAAAAATCTATATCAACTTCAATAACGTATACATAACCAATATTTCTCCAAACGACAATAACCCAGTTAAATCCAGACGAAAATACATAACTAAGGTAGTATCTTCGAATATTCTAACAACTTTCAAGTTCACTTCATTTTCTCACATTTAACAGATATTTACATCATTGAAGTTGAAAATAGAGTTTCATATAATAACAACAATATTAGACTTATCGAACATAACACCAATGACTAACGTATCTCCATATCCTAAATGTTTTAAACAAAAACTTTGTATCCTAAATGTTTAATTTTAACTCAGTCTACAGATTCAACAAAAAAAACTTCTCAGGTGATGAAGCCAACAACTCAGTGTTAATATTTATATAAACTCAGTGTATATACATAGTAACAACAAAAGAACAAGAACAAGAACACTATCCATCAATGAATCTTATGGTTCATACTGTATATACATAGTAACTACAAGCAAGAAAATGCAACTTTTCAGCAAAAAAACAAGCAAGAACAAGAACAAGAACAGTATCATTATCAAGAACGTACCTTTTTGAACGGAAGACGATGGTTGTACGACGGAGGACGGCGATGGACTTCACGGAGGTAGAATGTGGTGGACGACGGTGGAGGTAAGACTGTTGAAGCTCGTTAGGGCGAAAATGACGATTTTTGTTCGTCGTTCGCAGAAGAGAGGGAAAGGAAGAAATGAAAATAAAACTGTATATTTTTAATATAATTAGACCTTAGACAGCGCTTTTGATAAAAGCGCTTTCTAAGGTAGGCCTTAGACATCGCTTTATTTTTTTTTTTAAATTGAAAGACTTTAGACAGCGCTTTTGACAAAGCGCTGTCTAAGACCTACCTTTAAAAGTGCTTTCTAAAACCGTTGTTCAACGCCTACCTTAGAAAACGTTTTTTCAAAATCGCTGTCTAAGGTAGGACTTTTAACAGCATTTTTTAAAATTTTTTTGAACAGTTTCCGTGTTTGCTATTAATTTTAATCTTAGACAGCGTTTCCTTAAGAAAGCGCTGTCTAAGGTGCGCTGTTAAATGTCATTTTTGATGTAGTGTAATCGTGATAATTTGCATATTCGTGGCATAACTTCAAATCAACATGACTTTCCCTGCCCATTATGCTTCCTTGTGGATGAAAGCACAACTCACCTATTTTTTGGGTGTGTAAAAAGTTTGTTTGTGTGGGAAAAAAATAGGTTTTTTTTTGGGTATTTGGGTTAACTATAACGATAATGCGATTGACCACTTCATTAATGGAGTTTATGGAATAGGAGGAATAAAATCATGTTTTAATGATAATTTTTGGAATGGTGATGAAGTAGCACATTCGATTATTCTTTTATCGTGGTGGTGGCTCGAGAAGAAATCTAAGGATCCATATATTTGTAATTATTATGATTGGTACAATTTTCCTTTGGAATTTTTGTAGGTTTCTTAATTAATTGGTGGTTTTTGTATGTGAGTTATGATACCCAAACAAAAAAATTTAATTTTGAAACACAGTGCGGTTCAAAGTAAAATCAGATTGCAGCAGTCATATTATTTTGTCTGAGTTTTGGCAGAATTTTGGTCCGGTGGTGCTTGCTTTCAATTGATGGAGCTGTTTTTGCATGCGCGAATATAACTTTGGTCCGGTAATACAGTTTTACCTCTTACTATAAAAGCAATAAAATAGTAAATCTATCAGCCTATAGCAATTCAAAACAACAATGCACTTCTTTCCATTTAATATCTCGAAACGCCAAAGTTCAACAATGTCTTGAAAACACGCATTCCTTTTTCTTGGAAAACACAATAGATAAATTCATAAAGATTGAGAACTACAAGGCATTAGTTAAGAGCTTAAATAGCATTCACTGCAATTTTCTGTCCTCGATTACAATGACCAGGAACACCACATATGAAGTAGTTTGCTCCTTTAGCAAGTGCGATTCTATCGGCTCCAGATACATGCAACCCAAATCCTCCTAGAGCCATACATGAGTTATAGCCATACTCATTCACTTTCACCACATTGTGTATGAAAGGGATGTAATTGAAAACTGCACATAAAGAAAAGATAATATTTCGATGTTTATACAAAGAAAATAGCATGTAAAAATTTATAACTAAAGAATCTTACCGAGTATGTCACCTGCTTTGAATGTTTTTCCTACAGGCCAGTTTTGAACACCAAAAGTCCAGCCTTGGCCTTCACCAACAATGTAAGTTTCTGCATGAATCATCTTAGAATGGAGCATAAACATACATAATAGAAGCATTGTAATAACACTTGCGTTACTGGCACTGCCTCTTCCCTCACCCATCTTTGAATAATTTTGAGTGCTCATACGAGAAATCTGAGAGGTGGTTTTATAGCATAAATGTGACATTAACGACTACTAGAA
The DNA here is from genome assembly GCA_963966055.1 of Lathyrus aphaca. NCBI lineage: Eukaryota > Viridiplantae > Streptophyta > Magnoliopsida > Fabales > Fabaceae > Lathyrus > Lathyrus aphaca. The sequence goes on from OZ014519.1 coordinate 168,240,122, forward strand.
CGTGGCTAGTTTTGAGTTTGATAGGTGTTTTATTTCTTTCTAGGTGTTGGAAATTGAGGTTGTTGCTTTCTATGTGACTATTTTTATTTACTTTTTTCTTTAGCTTTTCGTGTACTGTGTGTGATTCTGCATGCTTGTGTAGCTGTGGTTTTTCTATTCAGTTATGGTTGGTAGCTCCTACTCTACTACTAGTATATACTTTGGATTTCGGTTTTTCTTTTGATATATAAAAGCATATTTTGTTTTTTGCTTTAAGAAAAAACAAACAACTACTATTTATGAAGTAAATTTCAAGATTTTAACAATTCTTTGCTTTTACTGGTATAGTTTTTTATTATAATAAAATTCTTTGCTTTTCAAAAAGAAAAAATTACAATTAAAATACACCAATAAACAAAAAGGATAATATAAAATCACAATTTTCTCTTTCACTTCTAATATTTTCTTAATTTATGTAAAGTGTTAACTGTAACACTTATTTTAGACGGAGAGGGAGTAATTGTCATTTCTTTTGTTTTAAGTAAATAATATTATATTTGACAACATAACAAATTTTAAAAAATATTTTAAATAAAAACATAGGATAATGTTAATAAGTGTCTTTACGGTAAGGGTACGTGTTAAGAAATTTATAAATAAAAAATTATTTAAATACACTTTTGATCTCTCTATTTTCAAGTTTTTTTAAGTTTTAATCTCTCTATTTTAAAAGTCAATTTTTTAGTCTCTAATATTTACCTCACTTGAAATTTCTATGGTCACCCTCCATCTGTGCAATTAATTATATGGCATCTGAATACTTGAACCACGTCTGATATTTTCATATAAATTAATCATTAATAATATTAATTAATTTTTTTATAAAAATTAATTTACTAAAATTTCAAAATAAATTAATTAATTAAATTTTCTTCTACACATATTGTTCATCATCGTTGTCTTTGAGTTTTGTTGTAACAATAACCTTCTCAGCAACAAGATATGCAAGAGTAAAAATCAACATTATTTCTAAAACCTAAACAATTTAATCCTTGAAAATCAAATCCCAAAAAATCTTCTTCCTCTTTCCAGATTTAGTTTGAACAAAAAACCAAATCCTTAATAATCTTCTTTCTCTTTCCACCATGATATGCAAGAGTAAAAATCAACATTATTTCTAAAACCTAAACAATTTAATCCTTGAAAATCAAATCCCAAAAAATCTTCTTCCTCTTTCCAGATTTAGTTTGAACAAAAAACCAAATCCTTAATAATCTTCTTTCTCTTTCCACCATGATATGCAAGAGTAAAAAACAAAATTATTTCTAAAACCTAAACAATTTAATCCTTGAAAATTAAATTCCAAAAAATCTTCTTCCTCTTTCCAGATTTAGTTTGAACAAAAAACCAAATCCTTAATAATCTTCTTTCTCTTTCCACCATTTTCAGTATGAACAAAAACCAAATCGCAAAACATATCACGTATTCTCTTCTCTCTTCACAAAAAATCAAATACCTAAAACATCAAGAATAAGATTCTCTATTGCCACTCTTTTAAGAACTACACTAAGGTTACCAATTTAGATCTAGAGTTGCATAAGTAAATAACACAAAAAAATTAACTTTTCTGAATTTTCTTAACCTTAATAAAGAAGATACACCCAATTATATAGTTAGGGTTTAAGAGCTAAATAAAAGGGTCATGGGCCAAACAACCAACTTAAGATAATAAAATAAAAGTGCTAAAGGAATCCCACTTAAAGATGCTAATCCTCAAGTAATATTGAAGTTTTTCTTTCTCTAATGGGCCTGCTCCTAACAATACTCTGTGGGTCAAAAAGAACCTTGTCCTCAAGGTTCATAGGTTAGGGGTTTTGGGCTAAATGAGGAAGTGAATTTGTGAATTGGGTTGGGCTTGGATCGGTTTGGCCAGAAAAATTATGCGGATGGGCATGATAAGGTTGTTGTGTTATAGTGTTATTAGGGTTTATAACTAGTGACTTTAGATTTGGATTGGCATTGAGAAGTTCTTTTGTGGGCACATGGCTCGAGGTTGAAAAGGAAACGTGAGCAGCTAAGGATGCAGATTTTTGGGCAGTGGGATGGGGATGGTTTTGGGAGTGGGTTACGGCTGGCGGAATAGTAACGGTGGCTTGTGGGAAGTCGGCTACAGCTGGGGTAACGATAATATTGTTGGAGGATAAGGGAGTTAAAAGAGTTTTTAATAAAAGTAGCATGTGGGGTGTGGTCAGAAGCACGTGGGTAAGGGTCCACCAAAGTAACATCACGCATTGTACTTGGCATGTGAAGAGAAGAAGTACTTAAAGAATCGTTAAGTAATATTGGAATTTGCTGAGCCATATTTTTATTCCTTTCTTTTCTTCGCTTTCTTTATGATGCTTATTTTTCTTATTTTCAAAAACATTTTTCAACAAGTGTTTGGAAACAACCAAGTTCTCAGATCCAAACGCCTTGCTTCCTTCTTCATGAGTGACACTTATATTTGTTTTGTTCTTTAAGTCCTCCATTAACATTGGTTCTTGACTGGGTTCGAATCTGAGTATGTTCTCTGGTAGGGAGGAGCAACACGTAATCATTTTTCCATCAAAGAAGGGTCTTAAGAGAGAAACATGCACTACTTGGTGTATTCTTGAAAAGGATGGAAGTTCTAACAAGTACACGACTTCACCTACCCTTTTGATGATTCTGAAGGGTCCAAAAAACCCTTAGCAAGCTTTTGAGATGTTCGCTTTATGACTGTCTATTGACGATACGGTTGAAGCTTCAAGAGGACAAGATCACCTCGTTGAAAGGTAAAATCTATTATGTGCTTGTTCGCTTGTTTTTCCATTTTTACCCGACTCTTTTGTAAATGAGCTTTTAACTGTGTGAGAATATGGTCAAGTTGTTGCAGGGAACTGTCTAGAGGTTCGTTCTTGACTTCTCCAACAATATACGCAGGAATATTTGGTGGTTCACGGTCGTACAAGGCTTTGAAGGGCGACATCTGGATTGCTGTGTGGAAGGAAGTGTTGTACCACAACTCGACAAGGTGTAAGAACTTAAACCACTGACAAAGATGGTCACTAGTAAAGCAACGAAGGTATGTCTCAACTGATCTATTTACAACCTCTTTTTAACCATCCGTCTCAGGATGGTATGTTGTATTGTATTTAACATAGTGCCCTGCATTTTGAAAAATTGTTTCCAGAAACTGTTGAGGAAGAGAGGATCTCTGTCTGAAATAATGGTCTTTGGAACTCCATGAAGGCGCGCGACTTCCACTAAGATCCGTGAAGCCAGATCCTTTACTGTGAAGTTTGTTGGCATAACTATGAAATGACAATATTTAGTGAGGCGGTCACAGATGGCCGTGATAACTGTATGTCCAAAAGAATTGTATGTCCAAAAGAACTGTATGTCCAAAAGAACTGGATAAATATGTAATGAAATCCATGGTTAAGTCTTCCCATACTTGGTTAGGGATAGGTAATGGTTGGAGCAATCCTTTTTTTTCTGAGTCTGATTCTTGTTGTGTTGGCAGGTAGCACAGTGTTTGATGAACTACTTAGTGGATACAGACAAGCCTGGCCAAGAGAATGAAGAAGTGATGCGAGCCAAGGTAGCTTTTACGCCAGAGTGACCAAAGGTTGGTGTGCAGTGGAACTCGTGTAGAATATTGTTACGAAGCTCTGTAACTTCAGGTATAAACAATCTGTCTTTGTAATACAATAATCCTTTTGAAACTTGTATAGTGTCTCTTCATTGTTATTCTTCAAGAGGTGAGTCACTAATGTTTGACGTGTTGTATCATGAACATAAAACTCACGGAGACTGGTCAAGAGGTTTGTGACAACAGATGAGAAAGTCAATAACAAGGACTCTTTAGAATGGTATTGTCGGCTCAAGGCATCCGCGACTAGATTTGACTTCCCAGGTTTGTAAAAAATTTCAAAATTGAAACCTTGAAGTTTAGAGGCTCATTTTTGTTGCTCTGGAGTTTGCATTTTCTGCAATAGCAGATTACGCAAACTCTTTTGATCTGTATGAATGTAAAATTGTTGACCCAAAATGTACTGACGCCATTTCTTTATTGCTTCTATAATAACAAACATCTCTCAAACATAAGCAGAAGCATATTGCATGTGTGGGCACATCTTCTTACTAAAGAAAGCAATTGGGTGACCTCCTTGGGACAACACAATGCCAACTGCAACTCCTGAAGCATCTGTCTCAATAATAAATCTTTGTGTAAAATATGGCAAGGCCAAGACCGGCATTTCGATCATATGCTTTTGTAAATCTGTAAAGGCTTTGGGTGCTGCTGGACTCCACCTGAATTTAGTGGAACGTAAAAAATCGGTGAGAGGAGCGGCGAGAGTGGCATAATTGTGAACAAAGCGACGGTAAAAACTAGTGAGGCCCAAAATTCTGCGTGAAGTCGTGAGTGATCGTGGTTGGGGCCAATCCAAAATTGCCCTAAACTTTTTCGGATCGGGTGCAACACCACCCACTGAAATGACATGACCAAGATAATGCACTTCTTTTACTCTAAAAACACACTTGGATAACTTCACCACAAAAGAATTGGAACTTAATAATTCAAAAATAACCTGCAAATGAGTTGGATGATCAGTAAAATTTGCGCTATAAATTAAAATGTTATTAAAAGAGAGGGCGCAACAAATCATTCATTGCAGATTTAATTGTTGAAGGGGCGTTAGTGAGATCGAAAGGCATGACGAGAAATTCGTAATGCACATCAAAATTTCGAAAAGCCGTCTTATGTGTATCTTTCGATGTAACTCGAATCTGATGATAACCGGAGCGTAGGTCTAATTTGGTAAAAAATCTCGCATAATCTACACAGTATCAATGGTAGGAATTGGAAATTCATCTTTTATGGTAGCTGCATTTAGGGCGCGATAATCTACACAGAATCGCCATGTTCCATCTTTCTTTTTAACAAGTAAAACTGGTGAAGAAAATGTGTTGTGACTTGGGACAATAACACCTTGTTGAAACATATCTTGAATAATGGTTATCATAGCCTCTTTTCTGGAATGTGGGTAACGTTTAACTTTAATTGGTAGTGTGTTTGGTTCTAGGGGAATATGGTGGTCATGGGGGCATTTTGGTGGTAGGGTTGTGTGTGGTTGAAATATTATTGGGTATTTTTGAAGTAAGGCCTGAATTTTGGATGTAAGTTTTGAGGTAAAGTTTCAATGGATGGTTATGAGGGAGGTTTTAGACTAGGGCAGGTGTCTATGGGTTGAAAAGTGAGTAGGTGGAAAGATGCAACTGAGTTGGTATGTATAAGATGGTGAAGTTGGTGGAAAGTGGAATGGGTTGGATGAGAGGAAGGGTATCCCTTTAAAGTAATAAATTATGTTTGGTGGATGAAGGTAATAGAGGGAATTGAAAAATCATCTTGAATTTTTGCCAAAGTTCGCAACTAAGTCATCCCCAATACTACATCAGCACCCTCAATTGGTAGTAAGTAAAAAGGAAGTTGTAACTTTTTGTTTTGTAAGACAATTGGAATATTATGGCAGATACCCTTACATTGTAAATGAGATTCGTTGCCAACCATTACTGAAAATTATGGAATAGAAGTGGCCTTGAGATTAAGATGATGAGCAATGTGTGGTTGTAGGATATTGTGAGTGCTTCCCGTATCAACCAATACCATGAAGGATAATCCACCAATTGATCCTTTGAACTTGAGTGTTTAAGGAGAAAAAATGCCAGTTAGGGCCTGGGTTGAAAGTTGAAAGTATGTATTATTAATGTTTGGATCCACAATCTCATTTTCCATGTTGTCTGTAACTAATTGAGTACCAATGTTAAGAACTACACTAGGGTTACCAATTTAGATCTAGAGTTGCATAAGTAAATAACAAAATAAAAATGACTTTTCTGAATTTTCTTAAAACTCAATAAAGAAGATACACCCAATTATATAGTTAAGGTTTTAGAGCTAAATAAAAGGGTCATGGGCCAAACAACCAACATAAGATAATAAAATAAAAGTGCTAAAGGAACCCCACTTAAAGATGATAATCCTTATGTAATATTGAATTTTTTCTTTCTCTAATGGGTCTGCTCCTAACACACTCCCACCTTATAATTCCGTAGAAAATTCATCACCTCTGCCAAATACACTTTAGATTTTTCACCACTTTCTTGATGCTTAATAGTTTGAAGCAGTGACACAAAACTCATATGTTTCTCAATTGGATTAAGAATCAAAATTTTCTTCCCATAGAAATTATATTCTATAATGTTACAATGAAGTCTTTAATGTGAGAGACAATTTGGGATTATTGCAGAACTTGCACACCAAATGATTGAAAATATGGTTCATTATGTTTTAATGTTTTACATATTTAATTAAAATAAACATTGTGAAAATAATTTGCAAATAATAATTTACAAATTTAATAATAATAGTTGGAAAGTAATTTACAAATTTAAAAATAATTCATATATTGTAAAAATAAATAATTATTTCAAAAAGTACCACTGCCACGTCATTAATGAGGCTTCTAGTTATCCAAAATTAGAGGGGGATCATCCAAATTCTAACTCTTGTAAAGTTCATAAACCCAAAAATTGATTTTTAAAATGGAGGGTTGAAAATTAAAAATCATCAAAATAGAGGAATCAAATATAAATTTAAGCCATAAAATATTTATCTTGAAAAAGTAATATAAAATTATTATAAATTATTAATAAAAGTAGTGTTCTGGACTGGGCCATGACGATATGCACGGCATGGCCCAATGCTCGTCGGGTACAGGCCCAAACGTCCGGGCACATGAATGCGTCGGGCAATGGTCCTTCCACCCACGTCGAAGGGACATCTCCTCGACAACTCTACTGTCGGGCGAGGAGCACGTCCCCCGTCCATCGGTCTTCATCCACATATCACCTGCCTATATCCCGGGCACATGAACCATGTCGGGCAGAACCACGTCTGCCACCTCATCTGGCACGTCACCCAACTCCCCTATACTATCTCCGTAGGGATAGGGGCAGTTGGACCAGGGGATAGACCTTTGGTCTAGGTCTTCACGCTTCTTACGCGTCCCCTGGAAGCTCCTCCTTGGGCTTAGCTAAATCCAGCCCATTTGGAGCCTTGGCCCAGCGCTGGGGGCTCAATATAAATACCCTTTCATAGCAAAGGGTCAGGTATTCTAACTTACTCTAAAATAACCCTACTCTGTACCTCTTCTGACTTAAGCATTGGAGCACCTTGCAGGTACACCCCCTCACTCACCTTACTCTCTGGCCCAGTCTTCAAATCCTTGGAAGGCCCTCCTGATTAGGTAAGATCAGTGGCGCCGTCTGTGGGAAGTAGCTATCCCCGTCTTCATCAACAGAAGATCAAAGCTCATCCATTCCTGTCCTTACAACATGGCCGGAGAACAATCTAGCGAGCGCAGCCGTCCCCTTGTCGACTACACTATGGACGATGGCCCGCAGCCCCATGAAGCAGACGCTCGAGATGGTCGTCCATCTACCCCGTCTCCAGAACCTCAAAACTACGGGGATGTCTCTCACACCCAAAACCAAGGGGCAGAGACATTTCATCCCATCCCCGTTCCCGTTGAAGGAGACGCCACAATGATTGCCATGGTGAATGCCCTCAACCAGGCCGGTTCTATGCTCTACCAGCAGCACAAAAGAATCATGGCCCTCGAAGCCGAGCGACAAGAGGCCCGACCCCAGCAGGAGAGGAGGACACAGCAACGTCCAGAGCCAACAAAGAAGCGCGTGCGTCGCTCTCCCGAACCTCACGTCAGCAGGGCACACGCCCGTCGTGACAACGATCGAGCAGGAACATCACCAAGGCGCGGGCGCAGCCCCGACAACAATGAATTATCTCCATTAAGGAGCGACGAGGAAGACTTGCACTGCCCCCTGTCTCGGGCAATAATGGAAGCCCCGCTCCCCAAAGGCATGGAGAAACCGCCCAATCTAGCTGTGTACGACGGGACTACAGATCCCGACGACCACGTCGACAACGTCAACGCAATGCTCGACTACCGCAATGATATCACCGGTCATCTCAAATGCCGACTGTTTTCAACAACCCTCAGGAAAGGGGCCATGGCTTGGTACAAAAGCTTGGCTCCCGAATCCATCACATCTTGGAGAGTCATGAGGTCCATGTTCACCAGGCACTTCACGGCTTCCCGTCGTCATCCCAAGACTGAGGCAACCCTTGAAGCCATAGTGCAGAAGAAGAATGAAACACTGCGCTCGTACATCGAGCGATTCAACCAAGAAGCTGTCGAGGTGGATACCACCGAACACATGAAGAAGTACCTCCTCGAAAGAGGACTCTTGCCCGGCAGTGAACTTAGCAGAGCCGTCGGGATCGAGCCTCCCCGCACCTTGAACGAACTTCTGCACAAAGCCCAGGCCTACATCAGATATGAGGAAAAACAGGTAGCACACAACGCCCGCAGCGGCCGTAATGCTGAGGATACCGAGCATTCCAAACGCGAGGACCCAAACATCCCCCGTCGCAATGGGGACAAGCGAAGGGAAGAAAGACCTCGCGAGCTCCGAGAGGGAAGAGGCCCTGCGGGACGATATAGCGAGTACACCTTACTGACAGCTCCTCGAGAGCGCATCCTCGCGGAGTGCATCAACTCTGAATTTAAACAGGGCAGAGTCAGGTACCCAAAACCATCTGCGCCAAAGCCTCACACCGACAAATCCAAGTACTGCCGGTTCCACAGGAGCCACGGGCACGTGACCGAAGACTGCGTCCACCTGAAGGATGCAATAGAGATTTTAATCCAAGAAGGGCACTTAAAACAGTATACGAGGAAGAACGAAACCCCCAGACATGACGAGGCAGAGAAGAAGAGACCCCGGGAAGAAACACCCCCCGACAACTCTCCTTACCAAGTGGCCCTCTGCGTGTCACGCCGAAAGATTTCTTCCTCCCCGAGCCATTGCCCGAAGGTAGAATCACTGCACTCAGCCCCTGGGAAGATTTCCCAACCGCACTGGTGATATCAGGTGGAGGAATTAACGGTGAAGCCGCTGCCCTCTCGGTCAAACGCAAGTTCGACGAGCTCCTACTGACTGCCCCCAAGCAAAAGGCAACGCTGACAAAATATCGGGGTAAATCCAACCCAATATCCTTCTTCCTGGAGGAACTTCCGGGCGGATCCCCGAATTCAGGCATCCCACTGTTGATCAGAGCAAAGATGGCCCACTTCGACGTCAGACGCATCCTGGTCGATCAGGGCAGCTCGGTGGATATCATGTATGTCCACCTCTTCAAGACTCTGAAATTAGACAAGACCAACCTGGCCCCCTACGTCGGATCCGACCTCCAGGGATTCAACGGAGCAACAACGAGACCGTGGGGATATGTCGAGCTCCTCGTCACCTTCGGGGAGCAGGAAACGGCCAGGGAAATCAAGATCCAATTCCTGGTCGTGGACTATCCATCCCTTTACAATTGCATCTTTGGACGCCCGACACTGGCCGAACTCACCGCGGTCCCATCCACCGTCCACCTGAAGATGAAATACTACACCAAATTGGGTCGCGTGGTCACCATCTACGATGACATCGAAGCTGCCCGACGGTGTTACGACGCTGCGGTAAAAGGACAGGCCATGGTCAACACAAAGAATAGCAGCAACAACAAAAAACTCAGGACCGAGGATCCTGCCCGGGGAGTTAACTCCATCGACCTCGACTGTCGCATTGGGATAGACGAAACCGAAGAAGGTAAACCCACCGAGGAACGATCTCTCGAACACCCGGTCCGACCAATACCCGACGGAGAGTTCGAACTCATTCCTCTCGGGGACGATCCAGACAGGACAGTGAAGATAGGCAAGGGACTGCCCGAGGGAACAAGGGAGAAGCTCGTGGCATGCCTCAAAGAGAATTCTGACCTCTTCGCTTGGAATGCCGCAGAAATGCCCGGGCTGGATCCTGAGATCGCGTGTCACCAGCTAGCTTTAGATCGGGCAGTCAAGCCCGTAGCACAGCGTAGGCGTAAACAGTCCCCCGAGAAGGAGGAGGCTGCCGAACGAGCTGTAAAAGACCTCTTAGAGGCAAATTTTATTTCTGAAGCCCAGTACACAACCTGGCTCTCTAATGTAGTCCTCGTTAAGAAAAATAATGGAAAATAGCGTATGTGTGTTGATTATACTGATCTTAATAGGGCTTGCCCGAAAGATGCTTTTCCCCTCCCTAATATAGATATGCTCGTAGACAATTCTGCAGGTTTTAAACTCTTGTCCTTCATGGACGCATATAGTGGATACAACCAAATCCCTATGTCGCCCACAGACAAGAGACACACAATATTCATGACCCCAACGGGCAATTACTATTACAACGTAATGCCGTTCGGGCTCAAGAACGCCGGTGCTACGTACCAACGCATGATGAACAAAGTCTTCAAGGAAGAAATAGGGGACATGCTCGAAGTATACATGGACGACATGATCGTCAAGTCACACGAGGAGGTTACGCATGCTCGACACCTAACCAAAGTTTTCGAGCAGGCGAGGCAATGCAAAATGAGGTTCAATCCTGAAAAATGCACGTTCGGGGTACGGGCAGGAAAATTCCTGGGTTTCTACCTCACCGAAAGGGGGATCGAAGCCAACCCCGACAAATGCCGGGCGTTCTCAGAATTTCCGACCCCGAGGACCAAGAAATCAATCTAATCCCTCAATGGAGTGCTCGCCTCACTCTCCCGTTTCATCGCCAAATCCGCCCAGCACGCACTGCCATTCTTCAGACTCCTTCGCAAAGAGGCCAGCTTCGACTGGACCGATGAATGCGAGCAAGCATTACTCCATTTGAAAAAGGTTCTCTCCGAACCCCCAGTCTTATCACGACCATTGGAAAAGGAAACTCTATACCTATATCTATCCGTGGCGACCGAGGCCGTCAGCGCCGTTCTAATAAGGGAGACCGACGAGGGACAAAAACCCATCTATTTTACGAGCAAAGCACTCCAAGGCCCTGAGCTCCGATATCAGCAAATCGAAAAGGTCGCCCTGGCCCTCATAAATGCGGCGAGGAGACTACATTATTACTTCCTCGCACATACGATAAGAGTAAGGACTGACCAACCGATCAAACAGTTACTCGGGCGACCAGATATGGCCGGCAGAATGCTCAAATGGTCACTGGAACTCTCCGAATTCGACATACAATACGAAAATAGAAAGGCCTTGAAAGCCCAAGCACTGGCCGACTTTGTCGCGGAAATGACCCACTGCCCAACACCGGCGGACGGCGCCCACAAGTGGACGATCTTGGTCGAGGGCGCCTCCAGCATATCGGGCAGCGGAGCCGGGATCATCCTCGAGAATGAGGATGGGATCCTGATCGAGGTCTCATTAGCACTGGCTTTCCCGACGTCGAACAACCAGGCCGAATACGAGGCTTTTATCGCCGGTCTGAGATTAGCCGAGGACCTAGGAGCAAAAGAAGTGAAAATATCCACAGACTCCTAACTCGTGGCATCACAAGTACGAGGAGAATACCAAACCAAAAAAGACAACCTCGTCGAATACTTGTCCCTTGTCAAAGAAAAACTTGACAAATTCGAGAAGTGGGAGGTTCAACACGTACCTCGCGAGCACAATACACGGGCAGATATCCTCTCAAAACTAGCCAGCACGAGGAAAAAGGGCGGAAACAAATCCGTAATTCAAGAAATCCTTCCTCGACCTAGCATCGAGAAACTACCTCCTCCATTCGAGATCAACGCGATCGGGGATGCTCACTGTTGGATGACGCCCATCTACAATTACCTAACAAAAGATGAACTCCCAGTGGACCCAAAGGAGGCGGCCACCACCAAACGACGGGCATGCTCATACGTACTCCTCGAAGGTAAACTCTACCGTAGAGGGTTCTCCATCCCGTTACTCAAGTGTGTCGAGGAAGAGAAAGTTCCCAACATACTCGGAGAAATACACCGGGGGATTAACGCTCAACACCTCGGCGGGCGATCGCTCGCACGAAAAGCCCTCCGAGCAGGCTACTACTGGCCGACCATGCAAAACGACTCAAAGGAACACGTAAAAAAATGCGACAAATGCCAGCGACACGCCGACATGCACCTCGCACCCCCGAATGACCTAAAATCAATGTCTTCCCCGTGGCCCTTCGCATGGTGGGGCATGGACATCCTCGGACCTTTTGTCACCGGATCGTACCAGAATAAATACCTCATCGTCGGGGTGGATTATTTTACGAAATGGATTGAAGCAGAAGCATTAGCTAAAATAACCGCACAGAACATTCTCCGGTTTTTTAAACGCAACATCCTCACTCGGTTCGGCGTACCCCAGGCCCTCGTCACGGACAATGGGACACAATTCACGGACGGAGGATTCCAGGACTTCGTCGCCAGCCTAGGTACTAAACAGCATTTCACGTCTGTCGAACACCCACAGAAGAACGGGAAAGCGGAGGCGGCCAACAGGGTAATCTTACGTGGCCTTAAACGAAGACTCGGCGAGGCGAAAAGGGCATGGGTCGAGGAACTACATAGCGTCCTATGGGCTTACCGCACGACACCACACTCCACCACCGGGGAGACCCCATTCCGACTGACTTACAGCACCGAAGCAGTCATCCCGGTGGAAATACGGGAATCAACGAGGAGGATAGAAGAGCCCCTAGACGAGGAAATGAACGACGAGACCCTTAGAGCCGAGCTCGACCTAGTCGAAGAGATCCGTTCCGAAGCAGCCCTAAGGGAAATGTCCCTCAAACAAAAAATAGCACTACGCCACAACACGAAGGTCATAAGAAGAGAGTTCCAGGTCGGCACCCTGGTCCTCAGAAGAAACCAGAAAAACCCAAAAGAGGGCAAACTGGCCGCCAACTGGGAAGGCCCCTACCGCGTCCGCGACAAGACGAGCAACGGGGCCTATTACCTAGAAAACCTACAAGGGGAAGAACTCGCTCGACCATGGAACGCAGAAAAACTTAGACAATATTACAGTTAGATGTATCACGGGGAGACGTGGGAGGTACGACCACGCTCCTCGTCTCCAAAATCCTAAAGAGGAACCGCAAGACCCGGGGAAGAACCGGGCCACACAGCGAACACAACCCTCCCCGACGATTGGAATCTCAATCGAGACCTAACGTCGAAGTACCACGGCAGGCAGGGCACCCAGCTCGCGATGAGAGAGCCCAAGCCTCGAGGCCAGAGTCCGAACAACGAACTCGGGCTTCGATCCCAACGGACACAAAGTCCGACACTTCGTCGGTTCCCTAAACCGAGGAAACTAACGAGGTCGAGCAGAGTATAAATTCATAAAAAAGCAAATATAACGCATACACGAACACAATGACTGACAACAGAAAACATTCATATATTTAAAATAATATAACAACGGCCGAGGCCAAATACGCCCGAAGGCCATATTACATATGCCCGCAGGCCAAAATACATGAAGGGCACGCAGGCCACACAACAAGGCACGCAGGCCATAACAAAAACAACAAATCAAAAGAAAAATAATCAAGTCTCCGCCCGGAGCACATCCTCAACATCCTCCACCTCCTCCTCGTCATCCCCTAACTCCTCCTCAGCTTCAAACGGGCAGACGATATCTCCCTCCCTGACGCAATAATTATGGGCCGACCCCTCTGTCACCAACTCAGGATTCAGAAGCCTCAGTTGTTCGACGGCATTGTCGAAACCCTCCTTGAAAACGGCCACGAGGTCCTGGTTGAGAGAGCGTATGTGCCCCAGCAGCTCACCACGGGAACCAAGGGCGAGCTCCTCCTCGGTCTCATCAGCTAAAGGACGGACCTTTTCCTCGAGAGATTCAAGCTGAGCCCGCAGTCCAGCATTGTCCTCGATCAGCTTCTGGTGCCCGGCCACCTGCTCCTCCAAGCTCACCTTGGCTTCCTTCAGCTGGTCCCGCTCTTGTTCTGCCTCTTCCAATTTCTTTTTCAGCCCCTCCTGCAGCTGATGCTCTTCCTTGTAGTCCGACAGGTCTTTGGATAGCTTGTCCTTCTCCGACCGAACCTGCACGAGAGCATCCTCCAGGGAGGCAGTGGAGACCGAGGTATCAGTCAAGACCATGTCCTTCTCCATCACCCGGATAACAGCTGCCAGGTCCCGAGCCAGCTCCTTACGTCGGGCACCAGCATCTTGGTCCAAGATAGCCTTGGCCTCAGGCGCCGGCACAGCGATCGCATCCTCGGCTTTGAAGAACGCCCGCTCCACATAGCAGGGAGGTAACAAATAGCTGCCCGGTCCACCCGGACTTCCCAAGGATGACCTCTAAAGAGTCCCCGCCGGACGTTTCCGTTTGTGGAGAGGAGAGGCCGATGGCGACGGACTATCAGGTATGTCTATCGGAGACACCCGAGGAGGAGAGGAAGGGGTCGAGCTTGCCGCGTTCGAAGTCCCGATCCCAGCATCAGCAGCGGTCACCAGAACACGAGCCACGATTTTCTTTTTCTTCTTCGGCACTCGATCAGCCGCACCGGCCTGGTTGGCCAGCTTCAGGACTCGATCACGCGTACTGGGCATGGCACCTGCGAAACATTACACACAAACATTAGCGAGCGAAAACATAGACAAAAATAAAAGATTAAGAAAAATCTGCCTACTCAATAATGCTAGAGCCTCCTCCTCGGTCCCACACTCGAGCAAGGCCTTTGTATTAATATAGCGCGTCTCAGTAATTGGCGCTTCGGCCTCGTCAAGATAGGGCACGCCCTGTCGATTCGCCCAGACCCCCAAACTGAAACTCTGCACGTAATCAACCAGCTTCTTGTACGCGAGCCTATCCTCGACACCGAGCATCGCATACTTGATCCTATAGTGGGCGGTGGAGAGGTCGAAATGATCACGCTGCCACCTCAGCGGTATCTTCGACATCAATTTCTCCTCCCCGTTTGATGCTCGTTGATAATAGTACAGGGAGTGAAGGGCGGCACGGGTGATCGGTCTCACCACATACCAACGACCCTTGAAGTGACGGGCAGAGTCCACGTACGTCTTGAACAGGCGCACGGGCTGTTTAAAAGAAACCCAACTATGGCGCCCGCGGAGGCCGGACCGCTGGAGGTGGAAGACGTGGAAGAAGAGGGCTCGAGTACACCCGATGCCGAGGAAGCGGCAGACCAACTCGAATGCCCGCATGAAGGCGAGAGCGTTGGGATGCAGTTGGGACGGCGCCAGCCGAAGCCATTTGAAAATCGACATTTGGAAGGAATTGAAGGGCAGTCTGATACCCGCCTCCCGGAAAGCGAACTCGTACATAGTGAACTGCTTCCCCGGGAAATGATGGCATATACGGTCCTCCTCCTTGGGGGCACAGCAATACCAATTCGGCGAATCTTCTCGGCTTATGTTTTCGACCATGGCGTAAGCAGGGATAGCCTCGTCACAGAAATATGATTCCTCCTCCAAAGGTTCATCCGCAACCCAGGAGAGATCGACCTGCCCGGAAGATGAGGCGTGCTCGGTACCATCCCTGACACTCCCATCCCCTACAGGTAGGCGAGCGATGGCCGCATCTTCAGTCGAGGACCCGGAATCTTCCCCCCTCGGTCGTAAACGCCCGGTAGCACCTGAAACGCAGACAGAAAGAGTGAATTCGACGTCATATCAAATCCACCCTTCCACCGCAGGTCAAGTGAAAGGGCGTAGCAGCAAGGGACACTAACTGTGCTCAGCGCAAAGAACATGCACGTTCTTAAGAGACCGGGCAGAAAGTTCATACAGCTTATGCAAATATTGCCCGGCATATGTAATTTCTGCCCGGGACAGTATAACCCTAATCCTATTTTCTACCATCTATAGTCCATCTACAATCCAGTTTACTATTCCTAAGTCAAATCTAACCACATACTACGAATATGACATACATTTGTAGACATTTGACATAAAACAGAAAGGAAAATGATGGATTATGGAAGCAAAATGGTACCTGACATATTGAAGTTGAAAAATAGACGGTGGCGCACGGGCAGGGACGGTGTTTCAGGCAACAAGACGGGCGGAGGCGGCAGTTCAGACGGCCAGGCGAGCAGACACAGGAGAAATCTTCAGAACTTCCGGTGAACGTAGGAGCGAAAAAGTGAAAATGAAGTCACTCAACTTCCTTTTATAATCCCTGGCGCGTGGGCCAACGCGCTAGGTCATCATTGCCTACTGCCTACGCCGTCTTTGCACACGAAACGAAGCGACGCCATTAAGTCTGAGACACGTCTACCCAAAAAAGAAACTAAAACGACACCGGGCATCTGTCCATCTCCCCGACTCATCAAGACGCCATATCCCCGCGTCGAGCCCTCGGCCGTTACGAGGAAGATACATACCCACCGATCACTTTCCATCCCCGACACTACCGTGGAAAGAGGAGCCCGCGAGCAAATCTATTATAACCTCCCATGCCGAACGACCGCATCTCTCCCTCAACACGGGGAACCCCAGCTGCAATATAAGTCATCACTCTGACTCAGAGACTCGACTTGGGGGGCTCCTGTTCTGGACTGGGCCATGACGATATGCACGACATGGCCCAATGCTCGTCGGGTACAGGCCCAAACGTCCGGGCACATGAATGCGTCGGGCAAAGGTCCTTCCACCCACGTCGAAGGGACATCTCCTCGACAACTCTACTGTATGTCGGGCGAGGAGCACGTCCCCCGTCCATCGGTCTTCATCCACATATCACCTGCCTATATCCCGGGCACATGAACCATGTCGGGCAGAACCACGTCTGCCACCTCATCTGGCACGTCACCCAACTCCCCTATATTATCTCCGTAGGGATAGGGGCAGTTGGACCAGGGGATAGACCTTTGGTCTAGGTCTTCACGCTTCTTACGTGTCCCCTGGCAGCTCCTCCTTGGGCTTAGCTAAATCCAGCCCATTTGGAGCCTTGGCCCAGCGCTGGGGGCTCAATATAAATACCCTTTCATAGAAAAGGGTCAGGTATTCTAACTTACTCTAAAATAACCCTACTCTGTACCTCTTCTGACTTAAGCATTGGAGCACCTTGCAGGTACACCCCCTCACTCACCTTACTCTTTGGCCCAGTCTTCAAATCCTTGGAAGGCCCTCCTGATCAGGTAAGATCAAGTAGTATACAATTTCCAAGAAAAATATTTCTATATTTTGTTGTTAACATACTCTATGTTTTAAGGATTCTTATTAGCATTATTCTAAAAGACATTTTATCTATCTCATAAAAAGTGTTTTATTTGTATTTTTTGTGTGTCTCAAAATAAATTTTTATTTAAAATCTCAATAAAACATTTATTATTATTTTTCACTATTATACACTTATTTATTAGCTTTCTAATATTTTCTTAAGAACATTGCAAAGTTCAAATAAAAAGGTTATTATGAGACGGAGGTAGTAGATACTTTCTCTATCCTATATTGAGTGATTCAATTGATCATACTAAATGCAATAAAGGAAATGATATTTTTTACTAAAGTATATCTTATAATATATTGAGAATAATAAAAGTAATATTGATTAGAGGGTAGAATTAGAAAACATACTTTGAAAATTAAAATGGATCAATTATTTTAGGACATTTTTTATTCTAAATGGACCACTCGTTTAATTATATTATTATTATTATTATTATTATTATTATTATTATTAATTAATAATAATAATAATAAATTATAATTATTATAAATATAAAAAGACGATTGAATTAAAAGTACATTTAAATGATAAAAAACAAAATTACATTTAAAACTAAAAATAAATGTAAAATTGTTTTTTGGAAAGTAATTTTGTCAAATAAAACACTCATTTTAGACAAGGATTTGGAAATATTGAATAGTACTACCGATAGTATTTATTATAATGAACAAATTTCAATGTGTATTTATTACATTTTATTATAAGAAAATTTATATGTGTATTAAAAAATATAATCATTGTTGTATGGAATACATAAATTATGAATGATTTTACAAAATTATTCATCATTAATGGTATGAGAAAAATAAATTTAAAGAATATAAAGAAGATAGTAAAATAAATTTATTTTAGTAGAAAAAGAAGGTCAAAGCCCAAAAAACAAGGAAACACTAAGTAACAAGCCTCACAAACGCATCAGAACAATCATTTACAAGCAATTGACTTAACTCGAACAGGAAAACATCGAACATGATGCAGTCATCTAAACCTGGAAATTCATGTTTAGGCAGATAATCAACAAACTTATTAGAATCTCTCTAAATGTCCTTAAACTGCACATCCTCAAAATGCTTAATGAAAAGAAGAATGTGCCTAGTCAAAGTCAACCCTTGCCTAAGAGCCAGAACCGACCCTTGAAGAGAATCAACAACAATCTTGTTGACAACTTGAACAATAAGTCTCTTGAAACCTTTCTTCCAAACATACTTCAATCATGTAAGAACACCTCGAAATTTTGTAGAAAAGAATATTGCAAGAACTAATGAATTTATTGAGCTCCGTAGTGAAAAACTTTTTGAAACGATCTTGCAATAAAGTTTTAATTTCTTCTCAATGTTCAATCCAATTGTTATCTTTTTCTTTAAGCATATTAATCATTTTCTGTCTTCTCTGTTGCACAACCTTGGTATGATATAATTTGGTATTCCTATCATCATCCACCATTCAATTGACCTTCGCCCATTGATACTAAATAAGCTCCTCCTAGTATAAAATCTTAGAGAGGTTAATTTGAATTTCAAGTTTTCTGAGCCCCTCATGGTCCCTGCCATTCATAATAGTTCTTTGAATACCTTAAATTCGACTAAGAAGATGAATTTTGTCTCTCCGAATACTCCTCTTATTATGGAGGATCCACAACAATTTTAGGGATTCAATGTTACGCAGCAGAGGGTGGTTAATATCCCAAGAAGTCTTCAACATATCCTCAAAATTATCTTCAACCAACCAAGCATATTCCAACTAAAAATAATTAGGCACCTGTCTAAGTTCCTTGTCCATAAGGGTGAGTAACACAAGATGATGATCAGAGAAATCCACCCATGCAAGACCTTCACATGAGCTTCAGGATACAGATTTCTCCAAATAACATTGTAGAAAACACGATATAATTTTTCATAAATCCTTATGCCACCATGATTCATTAGGCATCTCCAAGTGTAAGAATATTCAGAGCTTCCCATGTCAATAAGGTCACATTTGTTAAGACGGTTTTGAAAGAGGGTACATCTTCATAAGGACGCCGAATAACCACCTATTTTCTCGCTCATATGTAGGATATTGTTGAAATATCCTCCAACAATACAAACACTAGACATTGTATGTGTAATACTCGTCATCTCATTCCAAAGCTCTTTCTTTATATCTTTAAAAAGGCATACATAAACAACAAAAAGATGCCATATTTTACCTTCCTCACTGATAATTCTATAATGGAGAACTTGGAAATGGCGCTTCAAAATGTGAACTTGCACTTTATCACATTTTCCACCTATGTTTATGCCACCAACAAAGCTTCTAGAATAAAAAGGAAAAACCAATAAAACCTAGACGAGAGAAGGCTCAATTAAGGTAACCTGGGTCTGAATGAGTTTCTATGACAACAAAAATGTCTGGTCTTTTTATTAAATGTATGAATCGCTACTACAAATAATTCTTATAACGTCGCACGCGAAGAAGATGTAACCTCGGATACCAAGTCAGCGTAATGAACGGTGACATGAAAAGTTACCACTTAACACCTAGGTTAATGAAAAACTGAGGGGTAATGTTATATGATCATGGGTTCGAACCCTAACATATGTATTTTTATTATTTACACAAACAGTGCCTCAAACCTTTCGGTTTATTTAAAAACTGAGGGGGTTAGATAATTTTATTTTTTATAAATAAATTCATTATATTATTTACACATAATATTAATAAATTAATTTGTTTACAAACTACATTGTTTACAAAGAACATTACATTGTTTACACAAAATATTAAAGTAAACATATTGTTCTTCAGCGACATCACTGTTGGTGAAGAACAAATGTTGGATATCTTGAAGAAGAGAAAATGTTGGAGATCCTTGTTTCATAGATAAAATGCAATACATTATCTATGACTTGCATTAATTTGTTTTTGAAATATAAAAAAAAGTTAGCTAAATAAAATAGGTATTAAGTTATATGATTATTTAAGAACATAAACCTTGAACCCAAGATAATTTTTTGCACTTAGAATCCATGACATAAATCTTTGGCAAAGTAAATACACTCTCACCACCCTATAGACACACACACACACACACACACATTATTTACAAAGAATACTAAAATAAATAACTTAAACAAATCAAGAGTTTGACAAGAGGCTTTTTTTTTATATTTTCATTGTTTTCAAATCCAATTAAGAGAAACTTTTTTTATGTACTTGCAATCCATCCCAAATTATATTAAGTAAATGTTTTCATGGAAAAAATTTCACATTAAAAAAATGAGAGAGAAATGAATGCGTGTGTTTAGTAATAAATTTCCCAATATTGTCAATCGAGGAAAGCAATAGATCTCTCAATGTTTTCTTTGATTGACAACATATGAATGTTATTACATAAATACAACAACAACATCAATACCATTATGTAAGATATATTGCAAGGGTGTAATATCCCAAAATTTACCCTCTCATTTTCATATAATTTAGCATACACTTTCATGCATTTCATTGCATTCAAGTCATATAAAAATAAAACATACATCATTGGTTTTGCATAAGGCTTGTGATTAGGTGATTTCCAAAGTTTTGATCATCGAAAGCCAAAAAAAAAGATCCAAGTGTCTCCCAACAAGCCTAAAGGGTCTCTAACACCCTATATCACCTCATTTGATCCCTCAACTTATTTGAAGATTAGAATTGATCATCAAGAAGTTGAGGCAGTGCATCACCTCCTTGCCAAAATGGTCCAAAATTAGGGTTTAAGATTCAAGCAGTCTCCTGATGAAATTTTTGTTCAAGCTTGATCTCAAGGGTTTTTATAAGTTATCAGTGTCGCTCCCCGGACTTGCGTCCCGGTGCAAACGCGAACCGTCGGTGATGTTGGAGGTTGAGGTTGAATAGAATCGCCAGCTATGCATTTTTATCCCGAAGGAAAGGTAATGCGGCATAAACCTGGAAAGAGATGGATAAGACGGTTGCGAACCAAAGAGACTGAGTAAGGGGGTTGGTTACAACCTGGGAAGGTATTAGCACCCAGATCGTCCGTCGTACTCGACGAGATCCACGGTTACTTGATTGTGTTTAAAAGGGGGGAATGTATGTGAATTTGTGTATAAAAAGCTAGAATGTACAGAGTGTTAGTGCACAAGAATATGGAATTCAAGATTAGGGTTTTGAAAAGAAAAGCTGGAAGAAGGAAATGGGGGAAGACCTGGGGACTTTTGTTCGATAACTGTTAAGTTATGCCTACGTATCCTCTCGTGCAATGAGGAAGTCGGAACACCGTAGTTCAACTCAAAGAGACTTAGATGCTTTGATTGTGAACTGCTTGCTTGTCTATGCTCAAGTGCATGACTCGTCTGGCTCGAGTGCTAACTGTCTTGCATTAGAAGGAAGAAGCAAGTTCTCGTTTTCAGAGTGAATGTGATGAGAAAAGAATCCTGGAGGAGACGTTTATTATTTATTTTTGTGTTTTCAGTTTTTTATTGTTTTTGGTGTTTTGCATAGGAAAATGAGCTTAAGCCTAAATCAAGGGTTGTAAACTCATTATATCTTCCCTGATTAGGGATAATGAGTCTACTTAAGTATGAGATGAAGATCCCTAACATAATTACCATGATGATATAGGATTAAGATCGTTAACCTACTTTGGTAGTTATTAAGTGTTTTTGGGTTTTTGTTTAGTGTTAAGTAATGAGTTTAATCTCTAATCAAAGATTACTGAACTCATTACACCATCCTAAGAGAAGGATGATAGATGAGGACACTTAAGCCGAGGAAGATACCTCAACTTAATCCATGATTAGGGATTAAATTCATTATATAACAAACCTTTATTAAGTGGATTTTAATTAAAAATGAGATAAAGAAGTGTTTTTTATGTTTGCAAGACTTTAGCATGAGGGGGACTTGTCCATTGAACACTAGGGTTAGTCCCTCTGAACCACCAGGCAGAGATGTAACCCTAATATAAGGCCCAAGTTACAATCTAAAGTCTTTAATGATTATTAGATGTTTTTGATTGAAGGAGAAAACAACTTAAAGGTTTAGCACTAAGGATTAAAGTTATACACTAATTCAGAGCCCCAAAACTTTAACTATTTAGCCTTGATAATGAGATGAGAGAGAGACTCAAGGAGACTCAAAAGATAAAAAATAAGGGGGGACTATGTACAACTCTAAAGTTATCATGCTTGGATGTTCCTATGGTTTATGAGGCATTAAGAGAAGTCTTCAAGTTGGCCACCAAAGGAAGAGGAGCAGATGAAAAGAGTGAGAGAGAGCAGGATTAGGTTACTTACTTCATGATGAAGTTAAGTAACCTAAGAACAAGAGATAACATAAGTGAATGAGATTCACTTCAAACACAAGCAAAATACATAAAAATAAAGAGAGAAAGAGAGGTTGGATGTGGATTCACATCCACATCCTGATTAACTTACCAAATGCACATGAAATGGTTAGTTTGAAAGCAATGTATGTACAAATTCAAAAGCATAAAAAATCAAGAGATAAAAAATTGAAAATGCATCCAAGGGGACCCTAAGTACTCATGAAATCACCATACAAAGGGGGAGGTCTAAAGGTTTACTAAAATCAAGTTATGGTCATCCTAAAATTGGCTAGGGTTTTGGATACTTCTCAAAGGGGAAATGCACATTAATTTGAAAATGCAAGATAAAAATGTGAAAAATATATATTTCAAAACTAGAGGTCAAGTGTGAAAGATTGCAAAAAGAATAAAATGAAAACTCATCTTGGTTTGAAAGTTATGAATTTTTGAAGTTAGGGTTGAAAAATATGAAATTTAGAAACCCTATTTCAAAGGAAAATGTCAAAGCATGATCAAAACCAAAAAGAAATTTGTGGGATGAGTTTGTAAATATTTCTAAATGTTTAAGAAACCTCTCTGAATTTTTTGGTGATTTTTAAATACTTTAAAGTATTTTTAATTAATTAAATGGACTTAATTAATTAAAATATACAATTAAATTATTTAAAAATTCTTTTTTAATGGAAAAAATAAAAATAAAAATATTTTTGGGTTCTGAAAATTAATTAAAGTGATGATAAAAAATTCCAGAATTTTTAAATGATTTTTGTTATTTTTAATAATTAAAAGAAAAGAAAACAAAATAAAAAAAATAAAAGTGAAAGTAATTCAAAGGAGTGACTGAGATTGAAAGTTGAAGGGATCAAGGGTCCAGATGGGAAGTCAAGCTGACTTGGGGTATTCAGGATCAAAGGCCCACATTTAAACTAAAAACGCGCGTACCATCTGAGGGCTAGGATTCAATCTAAGTTAATTAATTATTCTTTATTTTAATTAATCAAAAATTAAAACTAATGACAAATCTGGACCATCCGTTGCTAACCCTAATCATGATCCTAAGGCCACAAATGAATCTGGGCAGCTAAACCCTAAATTAACCTAATCACTTTCAGGCGACCAGAGATAAGCTCCGGTCGTCTTCTCCGGTGGACCAAATTTTCAGAATCTTCTACAAGCCACTAAACTTCAAATTTCTTGCCCAAAATTACTCCTCTAACAGCATAAAACTCTAATCAACAAGCAAAAATCATTTAACATGCATATTCAGGCTGAATCGAAACAATCAAAATTTCTAGGTCAACTTTCAGATCATCATGAAATACTCATTTCTAGCCTATTTTCAATTTTAAACATATCAGCATGATCAAGGAAGCATGTATAATCATTCTATAACATAAAAACAAGTTTCTGGAAAAAAAATGTTCTTGAAGGTTACCTGAGATGAAGAACTTCAAAATGCAGCTTTCTGGGCCCTCCTCTTGTGTAATCCAATCCCCTTTGACCTCCTGAGGCTATTGGCAAGCTTGAATGAAGCTTAGAGTGGCTGGTTTGTGTGTTTCAATTCTGAGTTTGCAGAAATCGTGTTTTGGCTAGAGGGTGTTTCAAGTTATGGTGATGGGTGGGAAATGATCCTTAGGCTATGAGGAGTTGAATGGTGAAAGAAATTTTGGTTTTTGTTGGCTGGATTGTGTGTTTCAAAGAGATAAAGTTTCAAGGAAATTTTTGTATTCTGAAGTTGTGTGTTGTTTCAGGCCATGAAGGGTGTCCATTTATAATGCTTAGGGCTTGAATAAACAATTGTTATTGGCCAGAAGAGTTGTTGTGGCACTGTGGGATTGGTATGGCTTGAAAGGCAAAAATGTCAACATATGTGTACTTGAGGTATGGGCTGGTGCAACATAGATTTTCGTAGTTAGATCTCTTCATCATGCTTCATGGAGAGCCATAGGATCAATAGATGTGAGCTGTGATGCTTGGATGAAGAGATTTCAATGTTTATGCATATTGGCCACTTTGAAATTTCTTGTGAATCAAGCCATGAAAATGCCAAATTCTTGGGCCAATTCTGGTCTAGGAAAGTTATATTGACATGTTATGGAGTGTTTGTGCACATTGGAGGTCACTTAGAAGCTTGAAATGCCAATATGCAAAAATCCATCTATGACATGAACATGAAATTTACATGATTTTTGCCAACTTTGCAAGGCCATAACTTGAGTTCTAGGATGAATTAGAATGAGTTCTTGTACTTTTTGAAAATGGGAGGATCCAATCTACAACTTTCATGTTTGAAGAAATTTCATTTGAAACCTTTTTGATCAAGAAAGAGGAGGTTGAAAATCTTTCCCAAAATAGAAAGTTTACATTATAAGCCATTTCCATTTTTGGCAAGTTTTGGCTTTGTTCATTTTTATTCAATTTTGTGAACTTCCAAACATTCCAATGATCAAATAAATACCATATGACTTCAAATTGATGATGATGACCCATTGATACCCTTGTAGGGGGCCTCAGATGCCCAGAATCTGACTTGTCTTGCTCAGGAAGTTACCACTTGATCAGATGACTTCCACATTGAATGTTTCCATGAAATTTGATACACATGCTCCTTATATCATATATGGACCAATAGCAACAAGAATGACCAAAAAACTTGGGTGTAAGGTCTCTGAAACCAAAACCCTAAATTTAGGTCATCTGTGTAGGAGCCTCAGCTTAACTTCCATACCTCTGCAGTGTTTGGACATTTCTTGACTTCAATGGACTCGTGGGGGATTAAGATGGTCATAAAACACTCATGGACCCTCTTGGCATGCTTCAAGGCCTTGGAGATAGCTCAGATTACTTCTTGGATTGCTCAGATCACAAACCCTAAATATGCAGTTATGCAGTGAAATAAAACTTTGCAGTGTAAGATGGAATGCTTATGCAATGCAATATGAAGGATCACAAGCCAAGGTGTGGTAAAGTGAGAGGGAAAATTTGGGGTGTTTACAGCTGCCCCTATTCAAGCATGAGTTAGCTGTGTAGGATGTAAGCGCCTGGCTTAACAGACAAACAAGACAACTTGTGGTTGAATACCAAGACAGTCCAAAATTTGCACTCTTTATTTTAAGAAGAAAAGGGATATAAATTGTAATAGACAGTATAGACTGAATATTAAATGATAGCGACGGAGGACGACCATCGAACATAGGACGACTGCTGGGGGTGAAAACGGTGAGAAACGCACTGACGGGGACGACCATCATGCTGGGGAGTAAAGAATCCGCGACGGGGACGACCACTGGGTAAAGAAAATGTGACTTTACTGGGGATTTAAAAGAAATAACAGGGACGACCGTCAGGCTGAAGAATAAAGAAACCGCGACGGGGACGGACATCAGGTGAATAAATCAATTATGATGGACGGTCATCAAAAGGAATGATGAGGGACGGTCATCAAAAGGTGAAGGACGATCACCGAGCAGGGTACGGATGCTAAAAAATGATCACGACATAGGACGAATGTCGGATCGAAAGATCGACGACAGGGACGACCATCAGATGAGTGATGAGGTACGATCATCAAAAGGTGAAGGACAATCACCTAGCAGGGGATGGCTGCTGAGAATTATCGCGACATAGGACGAATGTCGGATAAAAAATATCAACAATGGGGATGGCCATCAGATAACATGATGAGGGACGGTCATCAAAAGGTGAAGGACGATCACCTAGCAGGGGACGGCTGCTGAGAATTATCATGACATAGGACGAATGTCGGATAAAAAATATCAACGATGGGGACGGCCATCGGATAACAGGATGAGGGATGGTCATCAAAATAAATGATGAGGGACGGTCATCAAGAGGTGAAGGATGATCACCTAGTAGAGGACGACTGTTCTGTTGGGGATTATCTCGACATAGGACGAATGCCGAATAAAAAAGATCGAAGATGGGAATGGCCATCGGATAACATGATGATGATGGATGGTCATCAAAATAAATGATGAGGGACGGTCATCAAGAGGTGAAGGACGATTACCTAAAAGATATCATGAATGTCAGATAGCAAGTTGTTTTGTTGGGGCGACTTCTGGGGAGAGATAAACACAGACGAGTGTTTAAACCCTAAAAACAAAATGGTATAAGTGTTTTGACAGTGTGTATAGATTAAAGATACAGACGAGTATCCTTAGGACCACGATATGGACGAGTATCGGTAGAAACAAACGACAACGTGTGTTTAAGGAGTGATGATATGGACGAGCATCAACTGTTTTGAACAAGAAACACGGACGAGTGTTGATCTGCTGGGGAGATGTATAAGATACTGATGAATATTGAAGAATCATGCACAAGTAGGATACAGACGAGTATCAGGAAGTATGTACAAGCCTTTTTTGTATTGAGGGTGCAAAAGGACATTTTAGCTTTTATCTGCAGAGGATAAGTTTTTGTGTATTGCTGGATGAGTGATTTCGGTATTTTCAGGTGACTGGCTCGAACCTGACTTATGATCATGCAAATGTTTGATTTTTTCCGTAATGCTCCGTATTAGACGTAATGCTACGCTCTGTTTGGGGAGGAATGATGTGAATGCTATGATTATGCAAATGAGAGAAACGAGATCTGAGATCTGAAATCTGTTGGGAGAACGGATCACTGGGCGATCTGTGGGGAGAAAGGATCACTGCATGATCTTTCTAGAGAATTCTGGGGAAAGAAATCTGTGGGGAGCCAATGGATGAGAAGATCCGACAATTTGCTGGGCAAAAAGGTGATTCAGGCATCACTTTGGAGATCCTGCTTGGGGAAGAGAGAACTTCTGGGAAGTAATCCATCGGAGAATCCGCTTTGCGGGGGATACCCTGAGGGGATAAAAAGCTCTGTGGGGGAATACTTTGGTTAAGTAGTCCTTCTGATTAGGTGACTGTCGGCTTGGCTGGGGATATGGTGCTTGATATGCCCCATGCTATGAAAAGTTGCCCGCCTTGAGTACCTGCAACCTGTTAAACAAAAGAAACGCATAAGTGCCCTGAGGTATCCTCAACCAGATTCTGTTATAGGAGTTAGGTTCGCTTAAGAGCACATATTTCCTGCAAGCATTTTATTGAAAATGGCTTATATGTTTTTATGCAAATGTTGTATTACGAACTTTGGACATTTTGTAAACAAAACAAAAAGATATAAAACAAATTATGAATGAATATTTGACTTTATTGATTTATGTGCCTTGAATAGGCGAGTACAGTAAGGAGGCTAATCCCTGAAAGGAGGAGATTGCTACAAAATTGAGAAAATAAAAACCCTATTTGGAAATGCTGAAATTAATGCTTCAATCTTCCTTTTTCTATCACCTGTATGACCCGAACGCTCTTCTTATCTTGCTTTTTGAAGAAAGTTGATTTTGACTGACGCTTTGTCCTTTCGAAGCTTCCCATGTTATGTGAGTGGTACAGACGAATTCAGAATGCAGTTGTTCGCTTATTCCCTGATTTTGCATGGATCGCCCTTTCAAGTTTTCAATCCATCGGGATACCCTTTTTTTTGCCTGAGCTGTCCGATGTGGCTTTTCAACTCAGCGGGTAAACATTTTTTTCTCTTCAATTTTTCCCTTATTTTTGCCCGAGCCTTTTATTCTATTTTTGACTCGCCGGGATGCCCTATTCTTGCCTGGACTTACATTCTGTTTTTACGTCCAGCGGGTCATTTATGCGAAGTATTTTTTAACTGCATCTGAATTCACAGGAGACATGAACTTTTCACCATCCATGGTTGCGAGCATCAGTGCTCCGCATGAGAAGACTTTAGTTATTACGTAAGGACCTTCATAGTTAGGCGTCCACTTGCCCTTGTGGTCTGTATGGGGAGGAAGGAGTCTTTTCAGTACGAGCTCTCCCACTTGATATACCCGAGGTCTGAATTTTTAATCGAAGGCTTTCTTCATCCGTTTCTGATATCACTGACCATGACAAATAACTGCTAATCTCTTTTCTTCAATCAAGCTCAGTTGGTTATAATGAGATCGGACTCATTCTGCTTCGTCTAGTTTTACATCCATCATTACCCGCAAGGAGGGTAATGCAACTTCAACAGGTAGGACTGCTTCCATACCATACACAAGCTGATAAGGTGTTGCCCCGGTAGATGTTCTGATGGAAGTTCGGTATCCATGCAAGGCATATGGTAACATTTCATGCCAGTCTTTGTATGTGACTACCATCTTTTGCACAATCTTCTTAATGTTCTTGTTAGCCTCCTTAACATCTCCATTCATCTTTGGCCTGTAAGGAGAAGAGTTGTGATGTTGAATTTTGAAGTCTCGGCACAATTCTGCCATCATCTTGTTGTTAAGGTTTGAACCATTATCAGTAATGATTCGCTCGGGAACTCCATATCGATAAATGATATCCCTTTTCAGAAATCGGGCTACCACTTGTCTGGTGACATTTGCATACGAAGCTGCTTCAACCCATTTGGTGAAGTAATCAATGGCTACTAGGATGAATCTATGACCATTTGAAGCAGTTGGCTCGATCTTTCCAACCATATCAATGCCCCACATAGCGAAGGGCCAGGGTGAAGATAATATATTCAAAGGATTGGGAGGCACATGCACTTTGTCTGCGTAGATCTGGCATTTATGACATTTTCTGGCATAGGCACAACAGTCTGCATCCATTGTGATCCAATAGTAACCTGATCTTAACAATTTCTTCGCCATTGCATTTCCTCCGGCATGGGTACCGAAAGAACCTTCATGTACTTCGTGCATTAGTAGGTCTGCTTCCTTCTTGTCAACACATCTGAGCAAGACCATGTCGAAGTTTCACTTGTAAATGGAGCCATCAGCATTGAGGAAGAAGCTGTCGGCTAACCTTCTTAATGTCTTCTTATCATTGGACGATGCCCCAGGTGGGTATATCTGAGTCTCTAAGAAGCATTTGATGTCGTGGAACCAAGGTTTGTTGTCAATGACAGTGTCCATAGAGAATACATATGCTGGTCAGTCTAGTCTGGATACTAAGATCCGAGGCACATAGTTGGCAGCCTGTACTTTGATCATAGATGAAATGGTGGCCGAGGCATCCGTAAACTGATTCTCATCTCGAGGTATGTACTCAAGCTTGACTGTTGTGAAGAAAGTTAACAATCTCCTCGTATAGTCACAGTAGGGAACTAGATGCTCCTGATGAGTATACCACTTGCCATTAGTTTGGTTGATCACCAAAGCTGAATCTCTGAATACATTCAAGGTTTTGATCCTGAGATTAATGGCTTCTTCAAGACCCATGATACAAGCTTCGTATTCTGCTTCGTTGTTAGTGCAGGCAAAGGTAAGCCTTGCTGAGAAAGGCATATGGACTCCTTTGGGTGTAATAAGCATTGCACCAACCCCACGACCGTTACAATTAACTGCCCCATCAAACATCATAGTCCATGCTTCTTCTAGATCAGGCCCTTCAGTGTGAATAGGCTTTTCACAATCTTTTGACTTTAAGAACATGATGTCTTCATCAGGGAAATCAAATCTCATAGGATGGTAGTCATCAATGGGTTGCTCAGCCAGATAGTCAGACACTACACTGCCCTTGATGACTTTCTGAGAGGTGTATTGAATATCATATTCTGTCAAAATCATTTGCCACCTTGTAACCCTTTCGGTAAGTGCTGACTTCTCAAATATGTACTTGACGGGGTCCATCTTTGAAATCAACAAGGTAGTATGAGTCAACATATACTGCCTTAGTCGGCGAGCAGCCCACGCTAAAGCACAACATGTTTTCTCGAGTAGTGAATAACATTGTTCACAATCGGTAAACTTTTTGCTTAGGTAGTAAATTGCATACTCTTTTCGAATAGACGCGTCATGCTGGCCCAACACACACCCCATTGATTCATCTAATACTGTCAAGTACATTATTAGAGGTCTTCCTTCAACTGGAGGCATGAGAATCAGAGGTTCTTGCAGATACTCCTTGATCTTGTCAAAAGCTTTCTGACAATCATCATTCCACCTGACTGTTTGTTATTTTCTTAGCAGTTTGAACAAGGGCTCACAGGTTGCAGTGAGATGAGATATGAACCTTGAAATATAATTCAACCTACCTAAGAACCCTCAAACTTCTTTCTCAGTCTTAGGTGCAGGAATTTCCTAAATTGCTTTAACTTGGTCGGGACAACCTCAATTCCTTTTCCGCTCACAATAAACCCCAGCAGCTTACCAGAACGTACCCCGAATGTGCACTTGTTAGGGTTCAACCTTAACTGATACTTCCTCAGATGCTTGAACAATTTCAACAGATTTACCAAATGCTCTTCCTCTATTTGGTACTTGGTAATCATGTCATCAATGTAGCACTCGATTTCTTTATGGATCATGTCGTG
This sequence comes from Lathyrus aphaca, assembly GCA_963966055.1. Classification (NCBI taxonomy): domain Eukaryota; kingdom Viridiplantae; phylum Streptophyta; class Magnoliopsida; order Fabales; family Fabaceae; genus Lathyrus; species Lathyrus aphaca. Next base: position 168,270,995 of record OZ014519.1, read on the forward strand.
GAATAATGTTACCATAGCCCGCTGATGTGTTGCACCGGCGTTTTTCAAACCAAACGACATTACTTTGTAGCAGAACATGCCCCATGGTGTGATGAAGGTTGTTTTCTCCATGACTTCGGGTGACATCTTGATCTGATTGTATCCAGAAAATCCGTCCATGAAGGAAAATACCGAGAACTGAGCTGTGTTATCCACCAATACATCAATGTGAGATATTGGGGAGTCATCTTTCGGGCTTGCTCTGTTCAGATCCCGGTAGTCGACACACATCCTCACCTTGCCATCCTTCTTAGGTACGGGTACAATGTTAGCAACCCACGGCGAGTAACTAGTTACAACAAGAAAACCGGCGTCCCACTGCTTTTGTACTTCCTCCTTGATTTTCATGGCCATGTCTAGGCGAGTACGGTGCAACTTCTGTTTAACTGGCAAACAATCTTCTTTAAATGGTGGCTTGTGCATGACAATATCTATATCTAAACCTGGCATATCTTGATAGGACCAAGTGTCGCTTCCGGGATTTTCATCCAAGTACAAACGCAAAAGTGGCGCGGAAAAGGTAGAGTCGCCAGCCAGACATTTTTATCCCGAAGGAATGGGAAAGGTAATGTTGCACAAACCCGAGGAAGAAGGAAAGGACAAGGTCCTGCGAACCAAAGATCTGGGTTCGGGAGTCGATTACGACCTGGGAAGGTATTAGCACCCCAGATCGTCTGCCGTACCCAATGGGATCCACGCTTAATTGTTTATTTCAAAGGGTGAGAAATAAGATGCTGCTGAACAAAGAACTGCTACTGGAACTGGAACTGAAATGAGAAATGGAACTAAAAGAGAATAAAAAGAAAGAATGGGGAAAATGTGGGGAAAATAAAGAATGTGATCGAACGGGCCCTACCCCGCTGCCTACGTACCTCATTGGGAAAATGAGGATCAGAGTCGATGTAGTTCGCCTAACTAAGGCGGGAACTATTTGTTTGTGTTTTTTTATAGCTGGAACTGCGTATGTCTATGCTCAGGTTTTGCAGGCTCTTCTAGTACGAGTGCGTTTACCTTTTTGCATGCGAGACAAGTCGTTGCAAGTTCGCGTTGAGAGTGAATGAGATGAGAAGAGAAGTTCCCGCAGGAAAGTCGCTTATTGTTTGTTGTTCGCTTTTTAAGAGTTTTGTATGAATTTGGCACAAGGAAGTGAATTCAAACTCTTTTCCATGGAATGTGTACTGTCTACTACATTCCAAGATGGAATAATAGAACAAGCACACCAAGCAAGGAGAATTTATCCAAGGCTTGTTTCCATGAATTAGGGTTTAAGTTCACTAGCTTGTTGAACTTTATTAGATGTTTTTTGTAGCTTTTATGAAGAAATGTCTTTTAGTTTTTTCTTGGTGAAACCACCCTTTGATAAGACTTGTACATCATACTAAACAAGCCTACACCACTCCAAGATGGAATGAATGTAAGTGCCCCATGGAATAAGGCTATACACAAGGGATCCTTTCATGCATTTATTAAGTCTTTTTGGATTTTGTTTGAAGATGAGAAAGAAGACCCAAATGGAGAAAGGACAAAACTAAGGGGGACTAAGACACAACCCTAAGTTATTCATTAAAATGGTGGTCCTAATGGTGAGCGAGGCTTTTCTAATCCTAAGGAGTAAAATGAAAAGAGAGAAGAAAAAGGATGCAACTTACTTCCTAAGAAAGATAAGTTGGTCCTAACAAAAGGGAAATCCCACCAATCACAAATATGGAAGTAAAAGTTGAATTAAATGCATAAAGGGAATGCCTAAAAAAATAAAAAGGATAAGGTGTAAGGAAACATACCTTTCCCTCCCTACAAAACAAAGATTAGTGTGCATTTTATTAAAAATAATAAGGCAAACTCACACCAATTAAATCCTAATAACTCTAGGACTCAATCTAAACTCTATCTTAATTCTAAAAGAACTAAAAAATGTTAAAACAAAAATTCAGCACCTACTACAGCCTCTAAAGTAACAACATCTACCAAAACAATGCATAACACAAGGTAAATTTCTACAGTCCACAATCAGCATGTAAAGATAGGTGTAAAAAGTCACATACAGCCTGTAAACATAACAAACAACATGTATTTTACAGTACCTATATTAACAAACAGCTATGAAAACATGGGGCAGTTTTGATCATTTTTATTTATGTGCACAAAGTGAATGATAAATAACACATTAATGTGAATCAAAATGGATCTACCTACATCACAAAATGAATTCAAACATGTAAATTTATTTTCATCATTTATTTAATTTAAAGGAACAATGATCAACAAGAATAACCACACTTTTCATATTGCACAAAATAAGCATTTATCATGACTTTGAACAAGTATCACTACAAGCATCAATTATTTCACATGTATTGCATAAAAATCCAGAATTGAATTCATGTTAAGATATGATCAATTAAGCGCAAGAACTTGCATGAACATGTGAAGTATTTAATCACTTTTGGCAAAAAAATCAACATGGCATTTAATCACTTTAGCAATCAAGCAAGAAATGACAATAATCATGAAGCACATATTGAATTTAAGCAAGCAATGGACATGTGAAACAAGTGATTAAAGTGTAGCAATACACATCAACAATTAATTATAGCACATACACACATTTAACACAAAAACATGGAAAAGTGAATGGAATCATGTTGAAACGACTTGAAACAAATGAATCGGCTACTGGAAATAGACCCAAAAATTCCCTAAAATCAATACCTAAACATACATGAACCTTAGAAGCACTAGGAAGCAAGATTGAGCAAGAAAATAAGCTAAAAAACCAAAAACTAACAGCGTTAACCAGTTAACCAAACGGTTAACCCGTTAACGGACCCCCAGACATCACTAAATTTGGCCAAAAACGCATGCGTTAACCGGTTAACCAAACCGTTAACCAGTTAACGCTGAACAGAAAGTGAAAAATGCTTTTGAAATAAGTGTTTTTGGCCACAATCTTCCTTCTAAACAACCCTAACCCCCACCTAATCATGCTAACACGAATTTCTACTCAATTAGGGCTTATTAACACATGCTAGAACCTATAACAAGCTACAACCTAACTTCTAATCCATTAAAATCCACATATCGCAAGCAAAACGTAACGAAAATATAACCAACCACAAGTAATACGAAAAGCACTTAAAGAATTCCGAAATGGCGAGATGAAGAGAATAACGTAAAGGAAAAGTGATTTTAGACCACCAACCTACGAAGCGGAGAAGTGTTTCGATAAGTGTTGCAAGAATCGGAGCTTGATCGAAGAGAAAACCAAGAAAACCGCGAATCCGCAAAATAAATGCGTTCTTGATGCTTGAGCCTTCTTGCACTTCCAATAAGTCAAAATCTTCACAAAAATCAGTAGCTTCTTCTTCTACAATCCACAATTCAATGGAGGTTGGAGGCTAAGCTTTAAGATCTTCAAGTTTCAATGTGAAACTTGAAGAACTTCTTCAAAAAAAGCTTTGGTAAAAAGGGAAATGGAGGAAAAGTGAGAGAGAAAAAGTGATTCTAGAAATTGTGAGAGAGTGAAAAAATTGGGAACCTTTTGCATTGAAGTGATTAATGATTATATAGGGGCTAGGCTTGGAGTTAGGTTTGGGAATGGAGTTAGGTTTGTAGTTAGTTAGGGTTAGGGTTGGAGAAGGAATATTCCTTGGAAACTCTAGAAGGTTGTGGAACATGGTAGAAAAATCCAAAGGAAATGGAGTGGAATTGAAGTGGAAAAACAAGAGGGAAAGAATGAAAGGAAATGTGGAAGGAAAGTGGAAAGAAAAGTGGAGGGAAAGGTGAAATTAACCACTTTTCAAATGATTTTTTTCTTGATTTTTTATGATTCCTCCATCATTTCTTGAGCAAATTTGAAGCATAGGATCATGGAGTCTTCAGGGGCTCAAAAGCCTGACAGAAGACAGAACTTAACTCCATTCCTAAACCTAACTCCATTCCCAAACCTAGCTCCAAGCCTAGACCCTATATAATCAAGGAATATTCTTGTAATATTCCTAACTCCATTCCTCCATCATTTCTCCATCATTTCTGAAGACAAAACACATTAGCAAGGACAAAATGGAAATCTTCGACGAAGTCTGCTGCAGATGGTCCACAATCTTGTAATCGCTCTTTTTGATAATTCTCAGAAATTCTTCAGCTTCTTTATCAAAGGTGAAGTCTGGATCAGTCACTAGTACGGGCTCATTGACAACCACTAGCTGCTTCCCTTTTGCTTTAGCCTGGGCTTCTGCAGTGTCTCTGGGTGGGATCACACTGTTTCTTAGTGTTTTCGGCGCGAATAACCTTCCGCTTCTAGTAAAGCCCCCTACTCCAACGTTTTCTACTTGAGCTAGGGTCGTACTAGACGTGGCCAACTCTTGCTTCTGGCCGTTACAGTATACTTCGCCACCATAATTCCAGGGAATGGCTTTATCACTCTGATACATTACTGGTCTTGCAGTGGTGATGGTTATCGGTGCCACTCTGGCCCGTATAGGAACTTGAGATGGATCGTAGAAAATGGTTATTGTAGAGACTTCGCTTTCCTTTATAACTTTGTCAAACTGTAGAACCCCTTCATTAATCATGCTCTAGATCCCTGTTTTCAACTGTTCACAACCATTTGGAGCTTCAACACACCTTGGACAATCATCTTCACACCTAGGAAAAACACCCCTTTGTGACAAGAAAACTTTAACAACACTCAACGGAGTCTGCAGGTCGTTGACATCACGCACCAAGTTTAGATTCTCCCCTTCATCAATTGCCTCAACCGCACCTCCGTGAGGAGGCATGAGGTTTTGTATTACATTAGGAGTAGGAGTGAAACTAATCGCTTTAGAATCCAGTAGGTCCTGAACAACATGCTTCAGAGCTTTGCAGTTTTCTGTGGTATGCCCGGGAGCTCCGGAATGAAATTCGCATCTGGCGTTTGTATCATAACCCTCGGGGATTTGGCCCGGCTTCGGGGGTTGTACAGTTTGGAGTTGAACCATCTGGAGCTGTAGGAGATTCTTCAAAAGCTGTGAATAGGACATCGGCGGAGTTTCGAAATGTTTTTCTCTGGTCTTCTGGGGGTAATATGGACGAGGAGCTCTTTGTTGATACCCTTGTTGGCGTTGCGGCTACAGTGGTGGGACTTGTTGTTGAACAGGTTGAGCTGTTATGGTGACGGGGACACTTGCTGATAAAACCCTCTGTTGTTTCCTCCCCTCTGCGCGTACACTGCTTCAGTCTCTCCTTCTCTCCTCTTCACAAAGGGTTTCTTGACACCAGAACTCGAAGCGCCCCCATTCTGAATCTTCCCTTGCTTGATCCAGCTTTCTACCCTTTCTCCCATCAAGATGATATCTGAGAACCCACTAGAGGAACATCCAGCTAGCCTCTCCATGAAATGCCCAGGGAGCGTATCTAGGAACAGGTCTACCATTTCTCTCTCCAGCAAAGGTGGTTGCACTCTAGCGGCCACTTCACGCCACCTTTGTGCGTAATATTTGAAGCTCTCGAAGTTCTTCTGAGTCAGACTTTGAAGTTGAGTGCGGCTGGGCGCCATGTCGATATTATATTGATACTGCTTGAGGAATGCTTCTCCCAATTCCTTCCAGTTTCTCACAGAGCTTCTCTCTAGCTTCATATACCATTCCAAGGATCCTCCGGAGAGACTATCCTGGAAGTAGTACATCCAGAGCTTTTCATCCCTAGTATGGGTAGCAATTTTCTGGTAGAATGTCTGCAAGTGAGTTTTAGGGCAGGAGCTACCGTTATACTTGTCAAAAATTGGTGGCCTGAATTTGTGAGGAATAACCACCCTGGGGACTAGACCCATGTCAGACACATCTATCCCCAAAGTATCCCTACACTCGAGGGCTTTGACTTTCTCAACAAGCATCAAAAAGTCCTGAAGATTTCCTTCTCCTCCGAACCCCATGTCATTGTTGAAAGAAGGGAACTGATCCTCCTGCCTGTCTTGTACTGGAGTGAAAGTTGGTGTGCCCTGCTCTAGAACTTGAGGTCCACCCGGGCCATTGTTGGTGTTAGAAGGAGTCACTTGGACGTCAGGAGTGGTTACAGGAGGATTAGTCTGAGGAGGGTTGAGCCCCTAAATTGCATTTCTCAAATCTTGTTGTCCCTGAGCCATCCCTTGCATCATGACCATGAATTCCCCCATTCTGGTACGGAACTCATTAAGCTCAGTTTTCATAGAATCCATGACTTTCCTCTGGTTGTTGCGAGTTGCGTAGCAATGCGGGATATTTTGTCGAAGATGTCGGGTCTTGGCAGCTCTCGCAATCTTTGCCTGAAATGAAGATAAGTTAAGCAATCCGTATAAAACCTGAAAAACAAAGAAGAAATGTAAATGATGTGTATGCAATGAAATGTATTCCTCTTATTCCCAAGGCTTTAATTACTTTCCCATTCTAGTGTTGAGAAAATCCTGTGTGACATTCAAACTTGAAGTGGTGGCCTTTATTTTGTGTCTGTGCAACAGATATAACCAGAGACTTCAGGTAAATCAGAAGACAAATGGAAATAACAAAGATCCTCACAAGATACAAATTCAATATGTCAAGAAAGAAAAAGTACATCAAGAAAGAGAGATTCCCACAACAAGCCTGTGGGTAATCCAAGTCATATGCATATACAACTAAAGCTTAGGAAAGTCTACATCCTGTAATCTCCAACTGAGGCGCTTGACATTTTGCAACATCTGAGGTATATCGGGTGCGTAGGCTCCTGCACAAGCTTCTGAATTAGGATATCCCTAAGGTCAAAGGAGGCATGCAATTCCTCAATTTGTTGTAGGAACACTTTTTCACTTTTCGGGCTTGTAATAGGATCAACCTTGGCTCTCTTAACATCAGCTTTCACTTTCAATTTATCTATTTCTCTTTGAGCTTCCTTTACTGCTTGTTGGCTTTCTGCTAAACTTTGGAGACGAATCTTCTCTTGATGATAAACCTTCTGAAGGAGTTCTCTCTGTCCATCCAAAGAATCTTGAAGACTCTTGACTTCTAGCTTGTGCTTGATCTCCAGATCCTTCTGCTTCCTCAAATTGTCTTCCCACTTCTCTTTCCATAAAGTGACAGCTTTATTGGCTTCATTCAAATCCTTCCTCTCCTTCCGACGCTGGGCCGCCTTGTGAGTTTCAGCTAATACCTTTTTCTTGAAGTAGAGCTCTCTCTCCTGAAAGTCTTGCTGCTTGAGCCTAACCATCTCTTCAGCTTTGTGAGCTCTTTCCTCTAACTTTTGATTCTGCATCTTCAGTTTCTAGCATGAATTGTAAGCTTCTTGATTTTCCAACCTGAGTCATTGAACCAAGGCTTCCAACTTTTGATACTCTTGAAGAGGCACTGAAATTGTGGGTGCTACCTCCTTAGGGTAGAGAGGTGTTTCTCAAGAAAAGGGGAGCAACAAGGTCTTCACACGATCCTCCAACCAGCTGGCAAAAGGATCATAAGTGTTGGGATCTACTCTCCCGAAGTCTTTCTTCCCTTTCATCACTTTAACCTCCCAAGCTTGGGATATCAGTATGCTCTTCTTGAGATTTCCTTCTGCTGGAAAGTATAAAGACTCATTTGTATCTTTAATCAAAGGTACATCTCTTAAAGAATAGCCAAATTATTTCCTGGATAAGATAGGATTGTAGTTGATCCCCCCTTTCCTCCCTATCAAGGGAACATTTGGAAAGCTACCACAACTGACCAACATTTCTTTGCCCACAAGATCTCTGTTGCATCCCCAAGCAATGTCAGCTGAGGTTAAGCCCATTAATCTTTTGGACAACTTCCAAGACTGTTTCAAATCCTGAAAAGGTCCTGATTTAGGGAGTTGCCTTACAAACCATTCATCAAATAGGGGAGCACAACAATTTACATGTCCCTTCCTTTTTTCATTCCTATGGTGAACTCCATAGTAGAAGTCAGCTAGCAATGTAGGTACAAGATTTCTTTTGACAAAGATGGTAATGGCCTCTATACTAATTAGCCCTTTCTCTCTTGGAAATAAACTGATTCCATACACTATCATGGCTAATAATGCTTTGAAGTATGCCCATTTCTTTCCAAATGCCATGATATGTGCTTCTATAATAAGAAAATCCAAAGGGATCCCCTTACTTTGGCCAGCTTCTAATCCCATCTTGAGTCTGAGCATACTCAAATGACAGGCAGCAGTGATATCCTCATGAGGAGGGGTCCCCTCTGAAGCATAGTAAGGCATACCTTCTTTAATAGGAATATTCAGCATACTAGAAACCTCCTCTAATGTAGGTGCCAAGATATAATCAGGGAAAACAAAGACCCTCAACTGTGGATCATAGAACTGCAACAAAGAATGCAAGCTATCCCTCTGGTCAACTATGGGCTTGCTCACATAATCCATGATCTTGCCAAACTCTTTCCTGAAATCATCAAGGACTTTGTCACCCATCAAGCTAATCAATCCCTGAATACTCTCTGTCTCCGGTTGTGGGAAAGTATAGTGGACATTTCTTTTCCTTGGAATCTCCATGTTGAAGCAGCAAATATGACCAGAAATGGGAGGTAATGAACCCTGAGAATAAAAAGAACACAAATGATTAATGATGTTATGATGTTATGCAAGGCAAGGCATGTGATCAGTGATGTGTCTGTGTAGTGAATCAATTGATCAAGTGTCTGTGCAAGGCCACAACATCATCACACGTATCTTTGATCAGGAGTTTATGACTTCAGAATCCATAATTAACAGAACAAGATCATATCACTGAAGTGTGCTGGGATAATGGGTATGTTGAAATTTAGGGCTCCTGCAATCCTGTAAACCCCTCCCAATCTCACAGGTGTGCTACTCGGGTCAACATCACGGACTCTCAAAGCCGAATAGCAATAATACGTTCACCATTTCCGAGAAATGGCTCATGACCAAATCAGGGAATCGGTTTGGCATTATATACTACTCAGGGAGGTCTCAGGTGAGTCCAAGGAAACAAGCATCCCTCATAAGTCCCCAGCTTCAAGCACTGAATCGAGAAACAATAGTACATTCATCCCGAAGGGTACAATACTATCGTCATACGAACAATTTGCCTTAACTGGATTCCTGTGAGAGAACCAGGCCATCCTATGTGAGTCCCCAGTGGGCCCTAGGATGCGAGTGGGTTTGCCAACAAATGTGGTCTGCCACTGTCATCACTTGAGAGGGATGTTTCCACAAAGGTTCTCAATGATCGGTCCCCTGACTGCACATAACTATCAAGGTTGTGTATTGCCCCAGAAAGATTTCGGCATCAATACATTTTCGAGAAGATCACAAGTCAAGGTGTGGAACTCACTACTACCAACATAGCAAGATGCCATGAAGCCAAAGTGGAACCACTCTAAGTCCTAGGGTGCACTCGAGCCCCGGTTACGGGCTCATCTCACAGTAACCCCATCCCAGAGAAAAAATGAAAGCCAAACAATCCAGCATATGATGCATGTGAAAATAAATACTGAAAGCAGTAAATAAAGCTGTAAAATAAACTATAAATGAAAACAATAAATAAACATAACAGCTCGCACATATAAACACCCAAAGAAAGCAAAACAAAAACAGGCGCTAGGATTGACTCTACAAGGGAAACCAGAGATTCTGGGTTCGGTCCCCAGCAGAGTCGCCAGCTGTCGCTCCCGGGATTTTTATCCTATTACAAACGCGAAAGTGGCGCAAAAAAAGTAGAGTCGCCAGCTAGACATTTTTATTCCGAAGGAACGGGAAAGGTAATGCTGCACAAAACTGAGGAAGAAGGAAAAGACAAGGTCCTGCGAACCAAATATTTGGGTTCGGGAGTCGGTTACGACCTGGGAAGGTATTAGCACCCCAGATCATCCGTCGTACCCGACGGGATCCACGCTTGCTTGTTTTGTTTCAAAGGGTGAGAAATAAAGTGCTGTTGAATAAAACTGCTACTGGAACTGGAATGGGAATGGAATAGGAGAAAGGGAATTGGAATGGAAAGAAAGGATGGGGAAAATGTAGGGAAAATAAAGAATGTGCTCGAGTGGGCCCTACCCTACTGCCTACGTACCTCATCGGGAAAATGAGGATCAAAGTCGACGTAGTTCGCCTAACTAAGGCGGGAACTATTTGTTTGTGTTTTTTATGGCTTGAACTGCGTATGTCTATGCTCAGGTGTTGCAGGCTCGTCTGGTACGAGTGAATTTACAGTCTTGCATGCGAGACAAGTCATCACAAGTTCGCATTTAGAATGAGTGAGATGAGAGGAGAAGTTCCCGCATGAAAGTCGCTTTGTTCTTGTCTTTTATGAGTTTTGTATGAATTTGGCACAAGGAAGTAAATTCAAACTCTTTTCCCTGGAATGTGTACTTGCTACTACATTCCAAGATGGAATAATAGAACAAGCACACCAAGCAAGGAGAATTTATCCAAGACTTGTTTCCAAGGATTAGGGTTTAAGTTCACTAGCTTGTTGAACTTTATTAAGTGTTTTTGTAGCTTTTGTGAAGAAGTGTCTTTTAGATTTTTCTTTGTGAAACAACCCCTTGATAAGACTTGTACATCATGCTAGACAAGCTTACACTATTCCAAGATGGAATGAATGTAAGTGCCCCATGGAATAAGGCTATACACAAGGGATCCTTTCATGCATTTATTAAGTCTTTTTGGATTTTGTTTGAAGATGAGAAAGAAGACTTAAATCGGAAAAAGGACAAAAATTAAGGGGAACTAAGACACAACCCTAAGTTATTTATTAAAATGGTGGTCCTAATGGTGAGTGAGGCTTTTCTAATCCTAAAGAGCAAAAGGAAAAGAGAGAAGAAAAATGATGCAACTTACTTCCTAAGGAAGATAAGTTGGTCATAACAAAAGGGAATCCTACCAACCACAAATATGGAAGGAAAAGGTGAATTAAATCCATAAAGAAAATGCATAAAAAAAATAAAAAAGGATAAGGTGTAAGGAAACATACCTTTCCCTCCCTACAAAACCAAGATTAGTGTGCATTTTATTAAAAATAATAAAGCAAACCCACTCCAATTAAATTCTAATAACTCTAGGACTCAATCTAAACTCTATCTTAATTCTAGAGAACAAAAAAAATGCTAAGACAAAAATACAACACCTACTACAGCCCCTAAACTAAAAACAGCTATCAAATGTAGCACACAAAGCAAATAACATACTACAGCTATCAAACAACATAAAAGTAGGTGTAAAAAGTCATATACAACATGCAAACATAACCAACAACATGTATTCTACAACACCTATATGCAAAGTCAGCTATGAAATGTAAAATGCAGATTTGATTATTTTCATTTTTTAATGCACAAACTTAATGAAAAATGTATCAATTCATCATGAATGTGCATTTGAACATAGATTAACATACAAAAATGAGTGACATAATTATTTTGGGAGGATTATGCAAGAATGCACCACATGATTGATTATGCAACAAGTATGCAAAATATGGCACATGAACATGACATATGAACACAATGAGCATTGATCATGAGCATGCTACATGATAGATCAACAAGAATGCCAAGCTCAATGCAAAATTCAGAATTGAATTGATGTGAATGATATGATCAAACATGTAGTCAAATGCAACCAAAGGCACATACATACATGGTTATGTGAAATGCAACATATATTGATACAATGAAATGCAAATGATTTACCGAATTGCGAAAGATGCAAAAACAGAATGCAACATGATTATTTTCATGCCAAATGATGCATAGACATAGCAACAAAATGCAATGAGTCAAATTATACAAAAATGAACACATAAACGCATAATATGCAACATGAATGGAAACGCATCGAAACGACTCGAAATGGGGGAATGAGATGTCGAAACTAACCTAGAAAATTCCCTAAAATTAGTACCTAAGCATGCATGAACATTAGAGGCACCAAGAAGCAAGAACAAGCAAACAAATAAGCAAAAATTCCAAAATCCAACAGCGTTAACCGGTTAACCAAATGGTTAACCGGTTAACGGACCCTAAACAACACTGATTTGTGGCAAAAACGCATGCGTTAACCGGTTAACCATACCGGTTAACACTGAACAGAAAGTGAAAAAAAGTTTAGAAATAAGTGCTTTCGGCCACAAACTTACTTCTAATGACCTCCAACACACCTAGGAATATGTTAACACGAATTTCTACTTAATTGGGGCTCATTAACATATGTTAGAACTTATATCAAGCTACAACCTAACTTCTGATCCTTTAAAAATCACAAATCGCAAGCAACACATAACGAAAACGTAATTGATCACAAGCGATACGAAAAGCACTTAAAGAATGCCAAAATGGCGAGATGAAGAGAATAACTTAAAGGAAAAGTGATTTAGATCACCAACCTACGAAGCAGAGAAGTGCTTCGGTGGATGTTGCAAGAATCGGAGCTTGATTGAAGAGAAAACCAAGAAAACCGCGAATCCGCAAAATAAATGCGTTCTTGATGCTTGAGCCTTCTTGCACTTCCGATAAGTCGAAATCTTCACAAAAATCAGTAGTTTTTTCTTCCATAATCCACAATTCAATGGAGGTTAGAGGCTAAGCTTTAAGATCTTCAAGTTTCAATGTGAAACTTGAAGAGCTTCTTCAAAAAACGCTTTAGTGAAAAGGGAAATGGAGGAAAAGTGAGAGAGAAAAGTGATTCTAGAAATTGTGAGAGAGTGAAAAGTTGGGAACAAAACTTGGGAACCTTTTGCATTGAAGTGATTAATGATTATATAGGGGATAGGCTTGGATCTAGGTTTGGGAATGGAGTTAGGTTTAGGAATGGAGTTAGGTTTGTAGTTAGTTAGGGTTAGGGTTGGAGAAGGAATATTCCTTGGAATATTCCATGGAATACTCTAGAAGGTGGTAGAACTTGGTAGAAGCATCCAAAGGAAATGGAGTGGAATTGAAGTGGAAAAACAAGAGAGAAAGAATGAAAGGAAATGTGGAAGGAAAGTGGAAGGAAAAGTGGAGGGAAAGGTGAAATTAACCACTTTTCAAATGATATTTTTTCTTGATTTTTTTATGATTCCTCCATCATTTATTGACCAAATTTGAACCATAGAATCATTGTAACCCTAATTTCATGATTTTGATCTTAAAAGTCAGGAGTCGACCTTTTTTACCTAGCTCGGTTTCCTTTTCCCCGATTCTTCGATTTTTAGTCATCTGGCCAGTTGAACCTCTTCCAAAATGATTTTGTGAATGAAATTTGAACCCTAGCCACTTGACATCATATACAAGACAAAGGAATCCACTTTGAATCAAAAATTCATGCAGAAGCCCCGTAGAAGTGAAACCCTGATTTGGCCCTTTTCATCAATAAATGTTGCACTGCTTGCCTCCTTTGATCAAATTAAATCTTTCCATGGCTTGTGGCTTAAAATGAAGACTTGTAGGATGTTGTGAACCCTTTGCACAAGGTTGAGAAGCTTTGTGGCCCTTCGGTTGCCTTTGTATAGCCTTCTGTTGCTCCATCCATTAACCACATGCCTATGCCTCAGCTATGCTACACATGATGCAATGTTGTTGATTATTTCATGAACTTATGTATGCTAAATGCTATGCAAAATGTTGGGGAAATGAGAGGGAAAATTTTGAGGTATTATACACCTTGAAATTTTATCCACCATATGACACTTAAAATTAAAATCAAAATCACTTGAATAAATGGACCCTTTCGCTTAAAATTCTAGTTACTCTTCACAATGACACTTTGAAATAATCTTGAAATAACATTAGTTCCATGACTTGAACTTGAAAACAAAATTTGACATCCTAAGACCTCAAAAAAGACACCTCGGTTCAAAGTATCTTAACCATAATTCAATTCCACCGTTCAACCCAATCTTGCATATTAAGCAACACCGAAACCAATAAACTCAATCATAATGAATCCTCAAATCATGTCTTAAAGTATGACTCATCTCTTTAAAAATTCAAACCATAAATCTTTAATCAAATGAATAAATGAAACTCTCCATATAAAGATAGCTCTAAAGAATCTTCAAATATGCACAAACTTGTCATGAACACCCTGATCTTCGGCCTTGAAGCAGGAAACTCTGTATTTGATGTTAGAAAACAAATGATGGTACAAACACTTGACGATCCTTCCTACAAATGCCCATGATAAAGCTCCAAAGTCCACCTCTAAATATGAATGAAATCATCCTCAGAGATTCAAGAAACCCTGGCCAAGATAATCTCATGATCCCATGCCTTGAGAAAAGAAATGATATGTATGATATGAACATGACCTAATGTAATGCACATGCGTGAGACATATGCCAAATATGAGGGCAAATTTTAGGGTGCAACAGCTGCCTCTATTCAAACAGCTTAAACCTGAAAGGTGGAAGATGTTTGAATACTAAAAGAACCAGAAAATTTGCACTCTGCAGATTAAAAGAAAATATGGTGGAAACGTTTGATATAAACTATAAAGAGATGCCTCTACTAGGGGGAGACACATACAGTCGGGCTAAAATTCACACGAGAATTTTCTTTTTAGTGAAGCCAGACAATACCTGACTATCAGACGACAACTGGATTTCAAAATAGGTTAAAGAAAAGGTGACCAAACAAGAACTGGCTTTAAATTGTCTACCAGATGAGAACTGGTGTTTGAATGGGTTTCTAGACTTGAAAGGAAAGATCACCTACTACCGAGTGTATGGTAGCCTAAGCGAAGGTGACTGACCAAATAAAACAAACTTTTCGAGCTTCGAGGTTGTATACCACGAATGAGTCTTACTTGGAAAGGTTAACGAACATCACCGAGGATCTTCAAAGAGATACGGGTCATTTGATTTGTAAAAGGATTTCTCAAATAAAGAGAAAATCATCTGTATGTGTCATACCCCAAATTTGTCCTACCCGCTCCATTTTTTACTGTCTAACCATCATTTCAAAATCGAAAATCGATGGATGCCCAATTCATTTTCTTTTCATTCTAAAAAAAAATCTTCTGTATTTTTAAACCAAAATTTTCTTATTTTCTTTTTATCTTCCAATTTCATTTTCCATTACTATTGTTATTATTATTGGTTTTTAGTTATTATGATTATTCTCATTAATCCCCATTTCTATTTATTTTTAAGCAAAACCAAACTAGGCCCATCATCTTTTTTTTAATCTCATTTATTTTAACAAAAAAAAACTACAAAAAATATTTCTTATTTTTTATGATCCTTATTATTATTTTTGTTACTATTTTTGTCATTTACTAGTATTTTTATTTTATTTTTTTAGTCTTATAATTCTTACCCCTTATTTCAATTTATTTTATTATTATTATTATTATTATTATTTTCATTTATTATTATTTCTTTTATTTTCATTTATTATTAGTTTTACTATAGTCATTATTATTATTATTATTATTATTATTACTATTATTATTATTATTATTATCATCATCATCTTTTTATTAATTTCTATTATTAATTTTCTATTTTAGTTCCTATTTTTACTCCTTATTATTAGTATTATTATTATTACAATTGTTTTATTATTATTATTATTAGTACTATTATTATCTTTATTATTGTCACTATTATTATTAGATTTTTATTCTTTTTAGTTTCTGTTAACTTTTATAAGTTTTTAGCTAATCCACCTAGTTTTCATGTAACAAATTCAGTGGTCCCATATTTCCTTTTTCCTTCAAAATATTCTAACAGCAATCCACTCACAAATTGTACACACACAAACTTTTTCTTTCCACTTTTCACAACCAGCAACAAATTTTAACAGATTGTACGTACATTCACAGCTCATCCAAATATTCCAAATTCCACTACCTTTTTCCACTCATTCAACACAATCCACAGCCTGTCATAACAAATTTTTTTTTATCACAATCTTTTCTTCCAAGTCTGCCTTTTTTACCCTTCTCAATTCCTTCTATAAATTCACCTTTCTTCACTCTATTGAATGAGCTTGGATAGCCTACCAAAACCCTGCAAAAATAGAGCCAAAAGCCAAGCTTCATATGTAAAAAAACCAGAAAAATCCCAATAAAAAAATCAACGCAGAAACCATCATCACCATAACTTTTCACTTTTTATTCTTCAACCTTTTTGCAATCCATCACCCATCCTTCAAGATTCATTTGAACCTACACAAAATCAAACCTGTAAACTCTTCACCACACCAAATCACCAACATGCTGCTAAACCAAACACAAACCTGAAAAAAAACCACCGAAAACAGATGCGTCGCGAAATCCAGAAACAAACAAAAAAAATTGTTCCATCACAAACCAAACCTACACCGTAAAAACCAGAATCTCTATTTCCATTTTCTACCACCTTTCCACTGTTTCAAACCATTCTCTTCTTCAACTCAGCCACCACCGAAACAGATTTTTGCCGTGAAATCTGATTCGAAACCATCTCAACCTCCAAGCCGCCATTTTCAAACCTTCAATATCAAACTGAAACAACCCTCCTGTGTTCTTAAATCCAGAATCACGAAACACATCTTCACCGTTTACAAAACCAAACACCGAGTCATAGCCACAAAACCAGAAAACTCACCAAAAAGAAGAAACCGCTCAAACCTGAAAATCATTTCCGCTACCACCTCCCTGAATCGAATCTTGAAACAATCGTCAAACCATCGGCCATCCGCCTCAAACCGTGAAACTCCTCACCACGAGCTCCGCCTACGCTCACAAACAACCTTCAAACCCACAGAAAACCAAGCCGCCGCGGAGTACTGTGAATGCCGAGAGAGAAGCTGAGACGGAACCAAATCCATAAGCAACTGAGCAAACCCCTTTGCGCCGGTCACCACCAAAAGACCACCGTGAAATCGGCGACTGCTTCAACGCTGTAGACCAAAAAAACTGAGCAAGCCGCGCGAGCCAAGAGACGGAGAGATCGCAACTTAAGAGAGAGCAAGCCGAGAAAGAGACCGCGAGCGCACCACCAAAGCACCGACGAAGCGATCCGAAATCAAACCCGCCGCCGCCGTTGTGAACAAGGGTGGACAATCGAAGCAGAGAACCGAGATAGAACATCGCGAAGACAGAGATCGAGCAGAGAGGATACCGCGAGCAAAAAAGCCGACGAATCGCATGGAGATTTCGCGAGCAAGAACAGACGGGATTCGCGAGCCGCACCATCACCGAGAGCTTAAGAGAGGCTGAAAGAGCGAGAAGAGCCGTCGAAAGTGAAGAACAGAGAGAGATGAAGCTGAGTTGAAATCCAGAAATTGTTTTCGATGGAGGTATTTTATCTGAAGCGTAAAAAAGGGTTTTTGGATTTTGGTTTGTTTGTTTTTAATTTTACATTATGATGCTGAATTTGTTCATACTTTTTTTATAAAAAAAAACAAAACCTAATGGACTGTTTTGATTTGGGGCTTTGAAGCATTAAGCTTGGGTATTATATCTCACTAACTGCACACTAGACAACTTATCGGCACCCCTTTCCTTTTTAAAATATGTTTTTGTTATGTTAATTTAAGTTCTTTTTTATTTAAATAGTTTAAAATTTGTCCTAAATTCATTTGTTCTTGTTTGTTTATGCTAAAAAAAAACTATATTATTAGAAATTTAGTTTATTCTTATTTCTTTATTTCTTTAATTTAAATTTATTATCCTCTTTTATAGTGGGCCAATGATATAGCAAACGACCACTTTTCGCCCGATTACATTTAATCGGAGATGAACGGTCAATATGAGGCCCCCTTTGTATTTAATTTTTTCCGACAAACAAAACATTGTATTTTAATTTAATTCATTTTATTATTCTTGATTTCATTTATTCATTATTTATTTTATTCATTATTTTATTTTTCTAACAATTCAATTCATTTATTTATTCATTTATTTATTCAGTTATTTTCGCATTTTAAATTACGATTCGACTCCTTATAGAATGGTTCCCATTTTGAACCGATTCTAAGGCAGTAAACGAACAAAATTTCGTCGCGTCCCAAAAGGTCCAACGCCTTCGAATAGTTGCGCTCGATTAAAAGGTCCAACGCCTCCGAATAGTTGTGTTCGAAGAAAGGTCCAACGCCTCCGAGCTAGGTCCCTCTAAATCTCAAAAAACCAAAATGTTTCGATTAGATCCAAACCCTTGATCCAATGTCAAGCGGCTTTAGGAAATAAAAACACCTTAATAATACGAGAAGATTTGTACGCCACGAGCCTTAAGCGGTAGAAAGGGGGATAACGAGCTTTCGTTACTCGCTCCGATTATTTCGACGCAGGACACTCGTCTTGTTGGGCGAGATAAACTATCCATATTCTTTAGTACATTCGACTCCTAAACCCTTTCATCGACGAAAGGTAATAAAATCAACAACCACTACCCTTAGTAGGCTGAACTACGAGGCTCTGACTTTCCCATTGCACACGGGAGTACGTAGGCACGAGGATCTCAATCCTTGCCGAGCACCTAGGACCAATATAACTTATAATTCAACTCATTTCCCTCTAGCAAGCAATTCGTTTAAGCATAGACATCCTTTCACGCGCGATAACTTAGATGGTTCCCATCGAGTACGATGGATGTAGGGGGTGCTAATACCTTCCCCCTGCATAACCGACTCCCGAACCCAGGCAATGGTTCCGTTGACCTTTGCCCTCATCCTTCTCTCCTCCCGGGTTGTATCTATATCTCCCCTTTCCCTATTCGGGAATAAATAGAATTAGGTGGCGACTCTTCAGTCAGTCTGGCGCGCGGCTCCGTCCATTCGGATCGCGTAAGGTCGTATTTTTCGGGGTACGACAGCTGGCGACTCTGCTGGGGACATGGTTCACCCCTATGCGAGTCAAGCCTAGTCTAGGTTTTCGAGTTTGTTTGGATGTTTGCTTTTATGCCTTGCTTGTTTATTTTTATCGCTTTCTTTATCGCATTCCATCTTATATATCTTGTGGCTCCTTGGTACTATAATTTGGATCGATACTTTGCAAGAAACTTGAGGGAAAAGCTCTATACCCGGGCTTGCGAGTACAAACTTAAGTTAGCGAGGTGGTGTAGTATGGGCTCCCGAGAGAACCTCTCTCGTGGGTTGTCGATACGAAAACCTCACTCGGAGTAGATTTTAATGGAAATACTGACAACCGTCAAGCTTTTGGCGTGTGTGCTCAGTTGTTTTCATTAAAGTCGTCGACTCTGAGGACCTTTAGGACCTTTTGGTTAAAACATCGGTTGATGGTTGCGTAGTATTGGGCACCAGGGTTCACCCTCGCGTGGCTCGATACGAAAACCTCACTTGGAATAGACTTACTCAATGGAGTTGATTGACTGTCAAGAATGTATGAAATTGACACGTGCATCAAACAGTTGAGAAAGTTCCATAACTCCAGGACTTTGTTTCATACCTTGTGTCGATGATCACGTAGTATGGACTCCCGAGAAAATTTGCTCTCGTGGGTTGTCGATACGAAGATCTCACCCAAAATAGATTCATATGGCGGAGTCAATCAACCGTCATGCTTATGGCGCGTGTGATGAACAGCCATATGAGTTGATAACTTTGGGACCCCTAAACCTTAGAGTCTACCCAGCGAGTTCTTGATCAGAGTATCTTCCGGCTGTACTTTGGACTCGTGAGACCTTGTTCTTGTGATCCTGGATTCTGACATTGCATATCATTATATTTGCATCATTTATTCATCTTGCATTTCATTCCAAAATCTGAAAACTTATTTTCATGCTCCTCCATCTTCAGTAAATCAAACTGGTTTCCCGACGCCCGTATCGAGCTAGACGACCGTACTTAACTCGAGCCAATACTAGAAGACTGATGGACGTGATTCAAGAAGAACAAGCTGCCATGAGGGAAGAGATTGACTCGGTCAAGAGAAAGATTGACCAGATTTATGAGACTTTGCAATCTTTGGCAAGAATGGAAGAACGTCGCGAAGCTGCTGCCGCAATGAACAATGCTCAAGTGCAAGGATCTACCTTACGAGCAATGCCTTCAGTTCCAGTTCCAAATCCTTTGGTCTATGGTTTGCCTCCAGGCTTCACTCCTGCTGTTGAAGAGGTCACTTCTCAACCAATACCTGCTTCTGGTGTTACTATTGGTGCTATTCCTCAAGCTCAACTTATCCCAACTCAAGTCCAGTTTCCTCAAACTGAAGAGAATCATCAAGTTGAGTATGAGATGCATACTGCTGTTCCAATCACCAATCCTCATGCTGTTCAAGAATCTGAAGCTATGAAGATGTGTCGCGAGTTAGCTGAAAAACTCCGAATTATGGAAGGACACAACTCAACTTCTCTGAGTGCCACAAACATGTGCTTAGTTCCAGATGTTGCGATCCCTGCTAAGTTCAAACTTCCAGAATTCGAGAAGTACAAAGGCCTCAGCTGTCCTGAGCTTCATTTGAGAATGTACTGCAGAAAAATGGCTGCTCATGCCAAAGATGATAAGCTTATGATCCATTACTTCCAAGACAGCCTGTCTGGAGCGTCTCTAGAATGGTACATGCAGCTCGAACGCAACAATGTTCGTACTTGGCTTGATCTATCTGATGCATTCAAAAAGCAGTACAAGTACAACACTGACCTTGCTCCTAACCGTACTCAACTTCAGAGTATGTCTCAAAAGGAAAGTGAATCCTTTAAGGAGTACGCCCAACGCTGGAGGGAGTTAGCTGCCAGAGTGCATCCTCCGTTGGTTGACCGTGAATTGATCGACATCTTCATGGGTACCCTACAGGGACAATATTACGAGAAGCTGATCAGCAGCGTATCTTCTGGATTTTCAGACATGGTGATGGTCGGAGAAAGAATCGAGGAAGGCTTGAAAAGTGGAAAAATCCAAGGAGGCTCTAGCAGCCAGAACAATGCCAAGAAGCCTTTCAACGGGTATAAAAAGGGCGAAACAAATGCCATTTCTGCTGCAAGTGGGAATTTTCAACAGAGTGCACCTGCACCAGTCCCCTACTATCAGTATCCTTATGTTGCTGCTGCACAATATGCTCCTATGCCATATCAGCCAGCTCCTCCAATGCCTTATCAGCAGGCCTTTCAAGCTCTATTGCCGCCTCAGATGGCTCATCAACCACGTCCACCTCCTATGGTTGCAGCTGCGCAGTATGCGCCCAATCCATACCAGCAACAGGCTTATCCACCACGGCCTGGTCAACAGCAACAACGCGTTCCTCAACAGCGTCCACCATATCAGCAAAGAAGGCCTGAAAGAACCTTTGATCCCTTGCCTATGACATATGGAGAAATCTTTAACGGACTGATGGCAAAAGGAACTCTTGTGTTGAAGGACTTGCCACCACAAACTGGTACTGCCCGAGATTATGATGCCAATGCCCGCTGTGAGTATCACAAGGGTGCTCCAGGTCACACACTCGAGAACTGCAAATCGTTCAAGCACAAGATTCAAGATCTGATTGACTCTAAGGATCTCACCTTCACTCCGAGAAATCCAAATGTCCAGAACGATCCAATGCCGTCACACGGTGCCAACAAGTGAAGACATCTGAAGAGTTTGTTGAAGACCAAGCTGAGTAGTCTCCAACTTTGAAGTATTCAATCAAGAGAAGTTCAATTCCTCAAATCAAGGCAGCCAGTGCCATTTATTTATTTTCGCATTCCTGTTGTTTTGTAATGTTTGTTAAAGTACTATTTGCTCTGAACATCGTTATTGGTATTTGGTTTTGTTAATGTTATGTTTATGCATGTTTTGAATTAATCTATTCGCATTCGCTCATTATTTATCATTTATCACAAAAATCATAAAAATATTCCCTCACTTCACTTTAGCAAATATTTGAGGGAGGATGATGAAAACGAAATACCCATAACTGTTGTGGTATGCTTTCGGATAAAACCTCGTCAATGATGTACAGACATTCTTTCAAATCCCCAAACACTGGAGATATAAGGAGTTAATCCCTAGTCAACCACTTCGAGCCTAGAAGTAGGAGTGTCTTTCGGATACAACCCTTACATTTAACCCGGGGCAGGGTAGTTGTTCAGTTAACCTGGCTACACCTTAAAATCGCAAGATGAGACATCCCATCGGAGGACCATCAACAAATGACTTGGCGGTCATAGTATTCAAACAAAAAAGAAAAGAAAAAACACTAAGTTGAGCACCCGAAGGGAGACTTAGTCGGGAAAAAAAAATCAAAAGAGGAGCTCGAATCCTCAGCAAAAACAAAGCAAAGATCAGGTGACCACCAAAACAAAATCAAAGGGGCACCAACATCAAAGCAAAAAGATGACTGCCATTCTCAAGCGAATCTTTGAAGCTTCATCTTCATTCTTGCAACATCAAAATAAATGCATGTGCAGAGTTAACTGAACGTAGGACTGGAGAATATCACGAAGAAGGGTTGGGTACAAATCAAACTTTGAGCCTAATATCCTTTGTTTCTCAAACCATTAACCAGACCACGTTACAACCCTCAAAGACCTAATTGAGGCGCGGTTTGTTCTGAAAGTATGCTACCAACAAGGTTGCGTAAATTGACTCCCATATATTTGTTAATTTTCAAACTCGATTGCACATTATTATTGTTGCATCTTTTCATGCACTTTCTAAATCAGCACCTCGTTTGGACTAACGGTCCATTCGTCACACTTTCACAGCATCCAAATAAATCGACTTTTTCAAAACTTACATGAACTTTACATTAACACTACCATTCGTGTATGAATAATTTAATTGCAATTCAGTGCTTGACATCAGTACAATCCCAACAAGAGGCAATTAAAAGAGAAACTTGAACTCCCTTGATGCCA
This sequence comes from Lathyrus aphaca, assembly GCA_963966055.1. Lineage (NCBI taxonomy): Eukaryota > Viridiplantae > Streptophyta > Magnoliopsida > Fabales > Fabaceae > Lathyrus > Lathyrus aphaca. The sequence continues at coordinate 168,293,754 of OZ014519.1, forward strand.
ACATGAATCAAGACTACTTCAGCAGCCCAATCAGGGGCAAATCGTTCTCAACAGCTCAATCAGGGGCAAAAAATCATCTTCATACAGTTCAATCAGGGGCAGATCGTGCCATGGCCATTGTCAAAGCTTCCCCACCCGATTTATTTCAAATACCCTACAGGCAGGGGCAAGCGAACAAGGAGCAAATCTTCCTCTCTCTTCTCCCCAGCTGGACAAGCAGTCCTTGCTAGACGTTGGCAACCATTCAAAGCAAAATCAGTCTTCATGTGTCAATTAAGTCGCTTCGCTCATCAGCTTAGAGCTCTCAGATCCATCTTCGGACCATACATCGTCAAAGATCGAGTGTCGGGAAGTCAGTCCCTCCACCCACCCGAAGTCCAATCATCATTGGCAACTACCAGACCAAAAGTCCACCAAGCTGGCACCTCTCATTCCAATCGCTCATATGCATCATTATGCATCATCGACGTCATAAGCATCATTTACATCAATCATTTTTTAACATTTGCATCATATGCATACCTTAAATAAATCAGACCTTTTATATTCCCCAACATTTCAATTTACATCTCAGTGCATAAACATTTGCATCGTATCTCCATCTCTATGGAATACCATTTCAAAAAATCAAGCATAGTCGCATAACTCAGGATCCAGGATCAATCCAAGATTCCAGGCCTTTCCCCAGCTGAAGTTAGAATCCAGGGTCGACCAAAGATTCCGAAGATTCTCCAGGTGTTATCCAGTAGACGTCCCCGGTGGATATTTCTCTTCCAGATTGTTTAATTTTCTGTTACTCAGCATTCTTTTAGTGTTGGGGTCGCCTTATCATCCTTTTGGTGATAGCGATTGTTTAATTTTCTGTTTCTCAACATTCTTTTAGTGTTGGGGTCGCCTTATCATCCTTTTGGTGATAGCGATTGTTTAATTTTCTGTTTCTCAGCATCCTTTTGGTGTTGGGGTCGCTTATCATCCTTTTGTTGATAGCGATTATTTAATTTTCTGATTTCTCAGCATCCTTTTGGTGTCGGGGTCGCCTTATCATCCTTTTGGTGATAGCGATTATTTAATTTTCTGATTTCTCAGCATCCTTTTGGTGTCGGGGTCGCCTTATCATCCTTTTGGTGATAGCGATTATTTAATTTTCTGATTTCTCAGCATCCTTTTGGTGTCGGGGTCGCCTTATCATCCTTTTGGTGATAGCGATTATTTAATTTTCTGATTTCTCAGCATCCTTTTGGTGTCGGGGTCGCCTTATCATCCTTTTGGTGATAGCGATTATTTAATTTTCTGATTTCTCAGCATCCTTTTGGTGTCGGGGTCGCCTTATCATCCTTTTGGTGATAGCGATTGTTTAATTTTCTGTTTCTCAGCATTCTTTTAGTGTTGGGGTCGTCTTATCATCCTTTTGGTGATAGCGATTGTTTAATTTTCTGTTACTCAGCATTCTTTTAGTGTTGGGGTCGCATTATCAACCTGGTGGTGGTAAGCGATCATTCAATGTTTTGTCAACCTGTTTCGGTTTCGTATCACCTTTTGTTTTCCAATTTTAATCATCGATTTGCTGCACAGTTTCTTTTATCGGACAAATTTGGAGTCTGTTAATATCTAATTATCTTATACCTTGAAAGATTGAACGCAAGCCCGTTCACCTTACTCGGTCTAAGCCAATTCGATAGGGGCATCTGTCATACCCCAAATTTGTCCTACCCGCTCCATTTTTTACTGTCTAACCATCATTTCAAAATCGAAAATCGATGGATGCCCAATTCATTTTCTTTTCATTCTAAAAAAAAATCTTCTGTATTTTTAAACCAAAATTTTCTTATTTTCTTTTTATCTTCCAATTTCATTTTCCATTACTATTGTTATTATTATTGGTTTTTAGTTATTATGATTATTCTCATTAATCCCCATTTCTATTTATTTTTAAGCAAAACCAAACTAGGCCCATCATCTTTTTTTTAATCTCATTTATTTTAACAAAAAAAAACTACAAAAAATATTTCTTATTTTTTATGATCCTTATTATTATTTTTGTTACTATTTTTGTCATTTACTAGTATTTTTATTTTATTTTTTTAGTCTTATAATTCTTACCCCTTATTTCAATTTATTTTATTATTATTATTATTATTATTACTATTTTCATTTATTATTATTTCTTTTATTTTCATTTATTATTAGTTTTACTATAGTCATTATTATTATTATTATTATTATTATTATTATTATTACTATTATTATTATTATTATCATCATCATCTTTTTATTAATTTCTATTATTAATTTTCTATTTTAGTTCCTATTTTTACTCATTATTAGTATTATTATTATTACAATTGTTTTATTATTATTATTATTAGTACTATTATTATCTTTATTATTGTCACTATTATTATTAGATTTTTATTCTTTTTAGTTTCTGTTAACTTTTATAAGTTTTTAGCTAATCCACCTAGTTTTCATGTAACAAATTCAGTGGTCCCATATTTCCTTTTTCCTTCAAAATATTCTAACAGCAATCCACTCACAAATTGTACACACACAAACTTTTTCTTTCCACTTTTCACAACCAGCAACAAATTTTAACAGATTGTACGTACATTCACAGCTCATCCAAATATTCCAAATTCCACTACCTTTTTCCACTCATTCAACACAATCCACAGCCTGTCATAACAAATTTTTTTTATCACAATCTTTTCTTCCAAGTCTGCCTTTTTTACCCTTCTCAATTCCTTCTATAAATTCACATTTCTTCACTCTATTGAATGAGCTTGGATAGCCTACCAAAACCCTGCAAAAATAGAGCCAAAAGCCAAGCTTCATATGTAAAAAAACCAGAAAAATCCCAATAAAAAAATCAACGCAGAAACCATCATCACCATAACTTTTCACTTTTTATTCTTCAACCTTGTTGCAATCCATCACCCATCCTTCAAGATTCATTTGAACCTACACAAAATCAAACCTGTAAACTCTTCACCACACCAAATCACCAACATGCTGCTAAACCAAACACAAACCTGAAAAAAAAACCACCGAAAACAGATGCGTCGCGAAATCCAGAAACAAACAAAAAAAATTGTTCCATCACAAACCAAACCTAAACCGTAAAAACCAGAATCTCTATTTCCATTTTCTACCACCTTTCCACCGTTTCAAACCATTCTCTTCTTCAACTCAGCCACCACCGAAACAGATTTTTGCCGTGAAATCTGATTCGAAACCATCTCAACCTCCAAGCCGCCATTTTCAAACCTTCAATATCAAACTGAAACAACCCTCCTGTGTTCTTAAATCCAGAATCACGAAACACATCTTCACCGTTTACAAAACCAAACACCGAGTCATAGCCACAAAACCAGAAAACTCACCAAAAAGAAGAAACCGCTCAAACCTGAAAATCATTTCCGCTACCACCTCCCTGAATCGAATCTTGAAACAATCGTCAAACCATCGGCCATCCGCCTCAAACCGTGAAACTCCTCACCACGAGCTCCGCCTACGCTCACAAACAACCTTCAAACCCACAGAAAACCAAGCCGCCGCGGAGTACTGTGAATGCCGAGAGAGAAGCTGAGACGGAACCAAATCCATAAGCAACTGAGCAAACCCCTTTGCGCCGGTCACCACCAAAAGACCACCGTGAAATCGGCGACTGCTTCAACGCTGTAGACCAAAAAAACTGAGCAAGCCACGCGAGCCAAGAGACGGAGAGATCGCAACTGAAGAGAGAGCAAGCCGAGAAAGAGACCGCGAGCGCACCACCAAAGCACCGACGAAGCGATCCGAAATCAAACCCGTCGTCGCCGTTGTGAACAAGGGTGGACAATCGAAGCAGAGAACCGAGATAGAACATCGTGAAGACAGAGATCGAGCAGAGAGGATACCGCGAGCAAAAAAGCCGACGAATCGCATGGAGATTTCGCGAGCAAGAACAGACGGGATTCGCGAGCCGCACCATCACCGAGAGCTTAAGAGAGGCTGAAAGAGCGAGAAGAGCCGTCGAAAGTGAAGAACAGAGAGAGATGAAGCTGAGTTGAAATCCAGAAATTGTTTTCGATGGAGGTATTTTATCTGAAGCGTAAAAAAGGGTTTTTGGATTTTGGTTTGTTTGTTTTTAATTTTACATTATGATGCTGAATTTGTTCATACTTTTTTTATAAAAAAAAACAAAACCTAATGGACTGTTTTGATTTGGGGCTTTGAAGCATTAAGCTTGGGTATTATATCTCACTAACTGCACACTAGACAACTTATCGGCACCCCTTTCCTTTTTAAACTATGTTTTTGTTATGTTAATTTAAGTTCTTTTTTATTTAAATAGTTTAAAATTTGTCCTAAATTCATTTGTTCTTGTTTGTTTATGCTAAAAAAAAACTATATTATTAGAAATTTAGTTTATTCTTATTTCTTTATTTCTTTAATTTAAATTTATTATCCTCTTTTATAGTGGGCCAATGATATAGCAAACGGCCACTTTTCTCCCGATTACATTTAATCGGAGATGAACGGTCAATATGAGGCCCCCTTTGTATTTAATTTTTTCCGACAAACAAAACATTGTATTTTAATTTAATTCATTTTATTATTCTTGATTTCATTTATTCATTATTTATTTTATTCATTATTTTATTTTTCTAACAATTCAATTCATTTATTTATTCATTTATTTATTCAGTTATTTTCTCATTTTAAATTACGATTCGACTCCTTATAGAATGGTTCCCATTTTGAACCGATTCTAAGGCAGTAAACGAACAAAATTTCGTCGCGTCCCAAAAGGTCCAACGCCTTCGAATAGTTGCGCTCGATTAAAAGGTCCAACGCCTCCGAATAGTTGTGTTCGAAGAAAGGTCCAACGCCTCCGAATAGTTGTGTCCCGATTCAAACAGGCTGAACGCCTTCGAATAGTTTAAACACACTGCACACACGCTTTCTCTTGGGCAAAATACAACGAGACCCATTTATTTTTCGCAACCCCCTGTATTTACTTTGTATCCCTCTCCCATTAATTTGTACGCACTTTTATTTCTCGCATTTTAATTCTGAATCCTTGGTCCAACGCCAAGCGATTGCACTTGCACACTTGCACTTTATTTTTCAGTTATCTTTTTCGTTTAGGATCCACCTATCTTTGCGAGCCGAGCGATTCGTGCCTCGCTGACAAACCACAAAATAAACCTCCATTTGCATGCACCCTCTAAATCTCAAAAAACCAAAATGTTTCGATTAGATCCAAACCCTTGATCCAACGTCAAGCGGCTTTAGGAAATAAAAACACCTTAATAATACGAGAAGATTTGTACGCCACGAGCCTTAAGCGGTAGAAAGGGGGATAACGAGCTTTCGTTACTCGCTCCGATTATTTCGACGCAGGACACTCGTCTTGTTGGGCGAGATAAACTATCCATAGTCTTTAGTACATTCGACTCCTAAACCCTTTCATCGACAAAAGGTAATAAAATCAACAACCACTACCCTTAGTAGGCCGAACTACGAGGCTCTGACTTTCCCATTGCACACGGGAGTACGTAGGCACGAGGATCTCAATCCTTGCCGAGCACCTAGGACCAATATAACTTATAATTCAACTCATTTCCCTCTAGCAAGCAATTCGTTTAAGCATAGACATCCTTTCGCGCGCGATAACTTAGATGGTTCCCATCGAGTACGATGGATGTAGGGGGTGCTAATACCTTCCCCCTGCATAACCGACTCCCGAACCCAGGCAATGGTTCCGTTGACCTTTGCCCTCATCCTTCTCTCCTCCCGGGTTGTATCTATATCTCCCCTTTCCCTATTCGGGAATAAATAGAATTAGGTGGCGACTCTTCAGTCAGTCCGGCGCGCGGCTCCGTCCATTCGGATCGTGTAAGGTCGTATTTTTCGGGGTACGACAGTATGCATCTTCACTAAACTCCTCATCGGAAATTACCGGAGAGATGCCATATAAAGAAAAGCTTTGTCATACTTCCCTTATTTTGAAAGAGATGCCATATGATGGAAAGCAACTTCACACTCAAACTTCTCACCGTGTCTTGGAGAGATTCCATTTGATGGAAATTGAAAGTTCACAACAAAATTCTCACCGTGTCTTGGAGAGATGCCATTTGTTTGAAAAATAAATAAGTTACCAAACTTCTCACCGTGTCTTGGAGAGATGCCATTTGACGGAAATTGAAAGTTCACAAAAAACTTCTCACCGTGTCTTGGAGAGATGCCATTTGTTTAGAAAATAAATAAGTTACCAAACTTCTCACCATGTCTTGGAGAGATGCCATTTGACGGAAATCGAGAATTCACAACAAATTTCTCACCGTGTCTTGGAGAGATGCCATTTGTTTGGAAAAAAAAGTTCATACCAAACTTCTCACCGAGATGGGGAGATTCCATTTGATAGAACAACAACTTCACCATGCTTTCCTTCTTCTGATAGAGATGCCATATGATGGAAAACAACTTCACACTCAAACTTCTCACCGTGTCTTGGAGAGATGCCATTTGACGGAAATTGAAAATTCACAACAAACTTCTCACCGTGTCTTGGAGAGGTGCCATTTGTTTGAAAAATAAATAAGTTCATACCAAACTTCTCACTAAGATGGGGAGATGCCATTTGATAGAACAACAACTTCACCATACTTTCCTTCTTCTGATAGAGATGCCATATGATGGAAAACAACTTCACACTCAAACTTCACACGGTGTCTTAGAGAGATGCCATTTGACGGAAATTGAAAATTCACAACAAACTTCTCACTGTATCTTGGAGAGATTCCATTTGTTTGAAAAAGTAAGTTCATACCAAACTTATCACCGTGTCTTGGAGAGATGCCATTTGATAGAACAAAAACTACTGGGGATAAACAAATTGCTAGAAAAGAGACTGCCATTTGTCAATCTGCTAGGTAACTTGTGGACAAAACAAGCTTCTCAAATAAAGAGACTGTCACTTGTTGTCAAGTATAAATACTCCAAGAGATTGTTACAACAATACTGTTGGAGAACAAAGTTTGTCTTCAATGGTGAATCTTCAATAGATCCTTCCTGGGGGACACAATATTCAAAGGTGCAAAATAAATGCACTTTCCATATGGAAATTCAATCATCAAAATTGTCAAAGACCAAATTAAATCCAGGAACAAGCTGGAGAGAAAACTGTCAAACAAAACACTAACCCATAAGGAATGAACTCAGCTGGGGACTCATCCTATCCAACTGCAGGTAGGAGAAGTGAAGCAAAAATCTTCCACGAGGATAGAAACTCAGTATGGGATTAAAAGGAACGTGTACTTTCTACCTAAGGCTGGCAATTCTATTGGAGGGAGGAAACATGTCATTTGGGGATAAACACGACCAAGGTGAAGGAAGTATGCATCAACGAATGCAACATGAACATGAATATGAATTATGATGTATATGTATGTATATGTGTTATATTTATGCTGACAAAACAGACACATGAGATAAACTGGTGATGAAATAAACATCACAGCAACCAAATACTCGACCAGTCTCGACAAGGTGAAAGCATCACTGAAGATAGGGTAGAGAGAGCCATCCATGGAACAAGGTCCTGCTTCAAAGCTCAAGTCTCTTTGAGGAGAGAATGATACTTCACTTGGGGATAACTCAGACAATTCTTCTAACTTCAATGTCCATCAAATGGAAACAACCATACAAACTACATTTTCCATGGGATAAAGTAAATTCGCACTGCGCTGGGGAAGAAAACCACAGTCAGCTTGAGAAACTTGAATCAAGGCTTAATTGGGGATACTAAACTTAGTAACTCAATAAGAACTAAGTAGTAAAATAAATCCACCAAAAAATATTGGATCATGCACCTAACACATCATAGCAACCTGGCATGAAGACCCATCATCTGGAGATACTTGCAAGGTAGATCCCAATAGAACTTTGCTTAGGGAAGCATGTGGTCCTGCACCAATGAAGTGGTTTATAAGAAGAGGTCATATCAAGAGGATTTTATAGAATAGTTGGCATTCAAAATGCCCCAGTATCTTCAAACTCTTGGAGAGATTTGTCGAATCTCGACATAACTGTCTCGGATTGACTGTATTTGGCACAAATGCGTCTTCAATACTTGTCTTTTAGGGGTTGTGCAGACAACAAACTAGGAAACAACTTTCCCCTGTTTAGCAAAGTCTTCAAGAAACATTCCCCTTGGAATACTCATCCTTTGAAATGGTTGTCCATTTACTCACCAGGGTTTCAAGTCTCAAAAGATTAAGCTCATCACCAGTACTCATATGTAAGCTTCTATGATATCAAGCAATGTTAGCGAGCAAAAAATGTTCATGTTGAGACTGCTAATGCAACACACATGTTTGTCTCGAAGTTTGTTTTTATTTGAAAAAGATATCGCAATAACTTGTGACCGAATCACTAGCTAGGATATGACATTAATTTTCTTTTACAAAGCCAACACCAATTTTAAGCATGGCTCATAGGATTCAGGAAACACTATCTTATTGAGTATGCTTTCAAAATAAACCTTACTTCAATTAGGACTTTTTGAGGGTTGTAGCGTTGCTTGATTCACGGTTTATGAAACAAAGGATAAAGGCTCAAAGTTTATTTGGTACCCACCCATTCTCCATGATGTTCTCCAATCCTATGTTCAACTAAGTTGACACGTACATTCGTCTTGATAGTGTAGAAGTGAAGATGATGATCTAAGGTTCGCTTGAAATGATAGTCATCTTATTTGTTCTTCATGGATATCGGCGACCCTTTGAATTTGGTATGGTGGTCACTAAATCTTATTTGCTTTAGGTTGATGATTTAAAGGCCTTTTCTACTTGAATTTCTCTTTGGTCCCTAATTGTTTTTTGTCTAAGTCTCCTTTTGGGTGTTCGACTTAGCGGGATTTTCTATTCTCTTTTTCTCTTTTTTTTTTAAATCATTGGAAGGCTGAAAATTGTGACTGCCAAATCATTGGTTGTAGTGGATTCCCTGATGGGATGTTTCACCTTATAATTTTAATGTATAACCAGATTAACTGAGCACTACCCTACCCCAGGTTTAGCACAAGGGTTTTGAAATATCCAAAAGAAACTCATACTTCTAGGCTCGAAGTGGCTAACTAGGGATTAACTCCTTATATCTCCGGTGTTTGGGAATTTGAAACAATGCATGTACATCATTAGTAGGGTTTTAATCAAATGCATTCAACTAGAGAATTTGCGTTTTAATTTCGTCATCCTCCCTCCATTTTTCGGCATAGGCAAGAGATTGGATAATATTAGCATTATAAAGTAGAAAAAAAAACATTTTATGAGTGAATATGAATGGACTACTTCAAGACAAACATATTCATTGCATTAATCATTCAAAACAAATAAGTTCTTACATGCCAAAACAAATGCATTAACAAACAAAGATAAATACATATGAAAAGCAACAAACGAGCTAAACATCTAAGAAGATAAAATTTAAAGCATTGAATGATCATGCGCATAGAGGAACATGTTTCACGCCCCAACAACAAACTGACTTAGAAAGGACTCTCTTGATTTTTTTATCAGCATAAAGGCATTCCATTCATAAATGGGCCTCCATCATTGAAGGTCAACACCTCGTAGTCGATCATCTCTTGAACCTTTTCCTGGAAAACCTTGCATTCTTCAATCGGATGCCCCAGTACTCCATTGTGAAACTCACGAGTGGTATTTGGATTGAACCAATGAGGACGAGATCTCATGGATTTGGTCTTTCTGGGTGTCATTATTGAGTTTCGGGCAAAATAAGACCACAATTGACTATAAGTCATTGGGATTGAGTCAAACTGGTGGGTCACTTCCTCGGGACTATTTGAAGATCTCCGTTGATTCTGATGCTGATTTTGATGTTGCTGCTGAGACATCGGAGCAACATTAAGCTCAACTTCTCCTCGACTAGGTTGTTGATAAGTAGAAGTAGGATTTGGTTGACGCTGAGACATGACCAGATCTCTAATCAAAGAAATCTGACGTCCTTTACCAATCTTCAAACTATGAACCTCTTCATGGAGTTCATTATTCTCTTGTACAAGATTGTCTACCAGAGCTTTCATCGTAGTCGAGAATATTCCCATATGGTTTCTCAAAGTAGTGACTTCTTCCCTAAGCTCTTTGTTTTCCTGCTCAAGTTGGTCCATCTTTCTCTGGTGACTGACCGAGTACGACCGGAGAATAAGACATGTGAGAGATAGATTGTTGGGAGATGACATGTGATGCAAATGCCAATGATATGCAAATGGATGCAATGCTCAGAGTGCTCAGGATCATATGTTCAATCGGTTCAAAAATTGGTGTATGAAGGCAAGATGTTGGATCCAAAGTATCACAAGTAACTCGGAATCTCCTAACTGGTAGGCCTTAAGACGAGAGTTCTAAGTTCTTTACCCATAAATCCCACTCACAGGATAGCTTTTATGGTGACACATTAAGGATACCCATGGTCACGGATGCTAATCGTATTAATGTCCCACCACAGGCTAGCTGTATTACAACGATAATAACGATAAGATCTACCTTGAGTGGCGTTCTCATGTTAGACCCTAAAGGGGTAAGCCCTTGGAGACTAACACTACACAATGACCAATATAGAAATTGTTTCTTAAAAGTGGGTCCCAGAGTCACAACCCTCTCATGAATCAAGTCACACGATAGGCTAGTTGCGTTATGACAGGATCTATGAATAGGTCTACTCTCTGGGGGAGCTTTCATGTTAGGCCCTCAAGAAGCGAGTCCTTGGAGACTAACACTAATAACATCCAATTCTAACTTAGGTGTTCCCTCTTCTTTTTCCAAAGCTCAGGTATAAAGCCTTACTCGTGATGTAACCCCAAGATCCAACAGGCAAACATAATAATGAGCATTATAATAAAGAAGAAAGCAATAGACAAGCATATAAAATATCAATAGTAAACAAAGAAGATAATCAAAACAAGCTAACAAAACAAGTGCAAACTATCATAAGTTAGGCTCGACTCTCTCATGCACATGGTTTTCCTCCCCAACAGAGTCGCCAGCTGTCGTACCTCGAAAAATACGATCCTCACGATGGACGCGGAAAAAACAACAGAGCCGCCACCTATTTCTATTTATTCTAACTAAAGAAAAGGGAGATATAGATACAACCTAAATAGGATAAGAAATAGTCAACAAAACCAAATTCTAAGTTCGGGAGTCAGTTACGCAAGGGGAACGTATTAGCACCCCTCACATCTGTTGTACTCAACGGGAACCTCTTAGTCTAATTTGCGCTTAAATGTTAACTTATATTATTGTCTTCTTCTAATGATAAAGGTTTGTTAAGATTTATTTAAAAGAAATATTTTAATTATTATTTGTTATGGAGAAATAGTTAAGTTTTTATTAGTGTGATTTATGATGGAGAAATGATTAAATTTTTTATTATTGTACTCGTGAAGGATAAAAATCCATGTACCTACGTATTCCCTTGTGCAATGGGAAATTCAGAGCTTCGTAGTTTGTGGTACTACGGTTTGTTGGTGTTTTTTTAATGAACAATTGTTTAAACCACTTTCTAACTGCTAAGCATTTGGTTTATCTGCTCGCGATAGGAGACTGAAAAGCTAGCTTGTCTGCAAGATAGAAAGAGCTTAAATAATGTTCGTTTAGAGAAAGGTTTGATCTTGTTTAGTATTTTAAGAATGAAAGGGAGAATGAATCATGTACCATGGGGCTGGCCTCAGGAATGATCCACTCAAGAACCCGTGGAATGTTAGACTCCAGAATTCAGTTCTTTCATTATTTGATATGTAATAATTAAGTGTCTTGAAATACGAGAGGGCGGATGAATCACGTCCCGTGGGGCTGGCCTCAGGAATGATCCATTCAAGAACTATGTGGAATATTGGACTCCAGAGTTCAGTTCTTTCGTATTTTTAATTATGAAAATGATTTGAATATTTTTAATGGAAGAGCTTGATTAGCGTTGGTTTAAGATTTAATTGTTGAGTGTGTTTTAGAGACGAAAGGGCGAATGAATCACGTCCTGTGGGGCTGGCCTCAGGAATGATTCATTCAAGAACCCCTGGAATGCTAGACTCCAAATTTCAGTTCTTTCGTTATTTAATTTGTATGATTTGATAAAAATCACATTTTGGTTTGTATGGTTGCGCGTAAGGTCGTGCAGATGGCGATCATAAAGATGATCGACCTACGTGTGTGTGTGTGTGTGAAATGTATATGTGTTTTAAAAGTGTGTAGAAATATTTACTTGGCGATGGACCAAGCAACTTATTTATTTTTGAAACGATTTGTTTTAGTGTGCGCGTATTCGTTTTTACTTGACAGTTATAGTCGTAATGCGAAAACGAAAATATAAGCATATCATATCACGAGCATATAACCAAATTATAAGCAACGATTATCAAGCACACACAAGTATTTATCATACAAGTGAAATCGAACAAAAGGTGATTAACTAATTTAAATAAAATTATTCAATGAAATTAATTTAAAAAATAATAATTAATCAAATTAAATAAAATAATTTAAAATAATTAAGTAGCATAAAATGTTTTTTGATTTTTTTAAAAGACAATATATTATAAAAATGATAAAACAAATAAAAGAAAGAAACAAAACTAAAAAAAACAAACATTAGAAAGAAATTAAAAAAGCTGAATGGGCTAGGATATCAGAAACAACAGAGGCGTGCTGTTAGAAATTCGAACGCAGGCCCATAAGTGATGAGGCCCGGGACGCGAGGGAGTATCCACCATGGACCTTCAAGTCAACCTTTGACATCAGAACGAATCTGAGTTGTGGATCCTGGGGTGGTAAAGAAAAAGACTTCTTCCAAAGGTTTGTGATGCATGTACACATAGCAACTAGGAAAGCATAAGAATACTGAATAAAAAAAAAACCTAAAAAATATACATCAACGGTCAACCAACCCTATGACTCTTCACTTCACTTTACATATAGTCCATGAGGCAAATAAAGTACATATGTCCTGGGGAACATGCGCAGGTGGCTTAATTCCCAAGAATCGATTTTCAAAACGTGGGAAACATAAAACTAAGAAATGTTGGGCTTTCTGTTCTTCCACAATTCATAAGGAGTCTTCTCCAGAATAGGTCTTATAGAGATTCTATTCTGAATATAGCATGTTGTATTTACTGCTTCTTCCTAAAAGTGTTTAGCCATGTTAGTCTCATTGATCATGGTTCTGGCCATCTCTTGCAATGTTTTGCTATTACGTTCTACAACTCCATTTTGTTGTGGAGTTATAGGGCAAGAGAAATGTGAGAGATTCCATTTTCATTAAAAAAAATTCTAATTTTTTGTTTTCAAACTCTCCACCATGATCACTTCTGACTTTGACAATTATAAACTCTTTTTCATTTTGGATTTGCTTACATAAGTTAGAGAATACAACGATTGACTCATCCTTGTGTCTAAGAAACTTTACCCATGTCCATCTGCTATAGTCATCTACGATCACTAATCCATACTTCTTACCACTGATTGAGGCAGTTTTCACTAGTCCAAACAGATCAATGTGCAGAAGTTCTAATGGTCTAGAGGAAGAAACAACATTTTTGGATTTAAAAGCAGGTTTAGAAAATTTTCCTTTCTGACATGCTTCACACAGAACTTCTGAGTTGAACTTCAGGTTTGGAAGTCCTCTGACCAGATTGAGTTTGTTAATCTGAGAGAATCGTCTCATATTAACATGTCACAATATTCTGTGCCAGACCCATTGCTCGTTATCCACAGACATCAAGCATTTTACATTCTGACTTTTTAGTTCATAAAGGTTTTATTTTGTAGATTTTGTTCTTTCGTTTTCCAATAAACAGGATTGTTCCATCTTTCTGACTTACAGCTTTACAGAACTTTTGATTGAAGATTATATCATAGCCGTTATCACTTAATTGACTTATGGATAACATGTTATGCATTAATCTTTCTACTAGAAGAACATTAGAGATAAAGGGAAGTGTATCATTACCAATAGTCCAGAGCCAATGATTTTTCCTTTTTGATTGCCTCCGAAATCAACGTAGCCTCCAGCTTTTAGCTCAAGACTTTGGAACATATGCTTTCTTCCCGTCATGTATCGCGAGTATCCAGAGTCCAGGTACCAAGATTGGTGTTTCAACCTGGCTATTAAAGACATCTGCAACATACACAATTTTATCTTTGGGTACCCATATCTTTCTGGGTCCTTGTTTGTTAGACTTTACAAACTTCTGTTTGAGTTTGAGTTTCTCATCAGAACTTGTAGAATAGGATGACTCACTAGTATATTTAAAATCATGATTATGACCATAGGTGAAGTGAGAATTTAAAGGAGTATTAACTTTTATGATCATGTCATCAACTTGTTTAAACTTCACTGGTTCTTCTCCTTTAGTTTTCACATAACCTATACCTCTTCTACCGTTTCTGCTAACTCCATAGATCATTGGGGAAATTTTGCTTCTATCTATGTTTTTAGCTAGAAATTTTTGAAAACTGTAATCATATTGCTTTATGATACTATCAGAACTAGGTAGAACTTCTGATTCATATTCCTTATGAGCTTTAAATTTTTCAAAGGAATTTTGCATTCTAAAATATTTTCTTTTAGCTTAGAGTTTTCTGACTTCAGTTTTCTAACTTCCTCCGATTCAGATACTAGACATTGTTTTATGTATTTGTATTTGAATTGAAGTTTCTGATATTTTTCAAGAATTTATGAGAGGCTATCTTCTAATTGAGATCTAGAAAGTTTAGAGGATACCTCTTCTGTATCAGAATCTGATTCTGATTCTGATGAGTTGACATCTTTTGGTATCTTTTCCATTAATATAATGTTGGCATGTTCTTCTGACTTTGACTCAGCCTCAGAAGATTTTGAATCGTGTCATATGGCCATACGACTTTTCTTCTTCTATATGTTAAACTTCTTTTTTGGTTTCTCTTTCTGAAGTTTGAGACAGTCACTCTTGTAGTGTCCAGGTTCCTTGCATTCGTAGCAAACTACTTTTTTGCTTCTGGACTTCTTGTATCCAGAGGATGACTCAGAGTGATTGCTTGATCTTCTGGAATTCCTGAACTTTTTCTGACAATGCTTCCAGAGTTGTTGAACTCTTCTTGAAAGGAGTGATAGTTCATCTTCTCCTGATGATCCTTCATAACTTTCTTCTTCTGCCTGCAAAGCTTTAGATTCAGATTTGTAAGATTTAAGAGCAACATGCTTACCTTTCTTCTGGGGTTCATTTTCTTCTAGTTCTATCTCATGACTCCTCAGTGAGCTGATCAGTTCTTCAAGAGATATTTCATTCAGATTCTTTGATAGCTTAAGGGAAGTAACCATGGGTCTCCAAGCCTTTGGTAAGCTTCTGCTTATCTTCTTTACATGATCTGCTGTTGAGTACCCTTTATCCTGAACTTTCAGTCCAACAACTAGAATTTGAAACCTTGAGAACATTTTCTCAATTGTCTCGTCTTCTTCCATCTTGAATGCTTCATACTTTTGGATGAGCTCCTGAGCTTTTGTCTCCTTGATTTGAGTGTTGCCTTCATGTGTCATCCTCAGAGAGTCGAACATGTGTTTGGTTGATTCTCTGTTTGTAATCTTTTCATATTTTGTATATGAAATAGTACTCAGAAGTATGGTTATGGCCTTGTGATGGTTTCTAAATTCCTTCTTCTGTTGATCTGACATATTCTTTCTTTTAATATTCTGGCCATCTGCTCCAACAGGATGAATGTATCCATTAGTCACCATATCTCAGAGGTCTCCATCCAGAGCCAGATAAAAACTCTCTAGAACATCCTTCCAGTAATCAAAGTTGTCACCATTGAACACAAGAGGTTTTTCATTGATCTTGTCATTTTGGTAATCATTGTTGTTGTTGACTGAATCGTCCATTGTGTTTATTTTCTGGATCTTTTACTGACACAGTTAAGTGTATTTCTGAGAACCTAGAGCTCTGATGCCAATTGAAGGAGCAAAAAACACAAGGAAGGGGGTTGGAATTGGGTTTTTTAAAACAATGAAAGAAAAATGACTCTTTGATTTTTCCTTGTTTGTTTGAACTCAAACTACATCCAGTCCACCCGCCAAGGCAATGTCGCCTCTCTCAATGAGGTCTTAATCCACTATTCAAAACTTTGAATACAAACACTAAGACCTTTAGTCAAAGTCTTCTTGAGTCTACTGACTACACTAGTCACTCAAGGAAAATCAAATTTTCTTTACAATAGCTGTAACACAAATGCTTCAAAAAGCAGTTATCACAGAGTGATAGTTTTTACAAAGTTAAGAGTAGAAAAAGAAATTGATTGTTGAATATGCGCGCGAGGAAGCAACCACAATTTCTTCAAGAGATACCTTTATATAAATCGTTGGAGAAGAGATTCATTTGAAACATTTTTGAATGCATGATGAATGTCATAAAGGACCTTTCCAAAAATAGGAGATCTTGTTCTCAACCGTTAATTCTTGATTCTCTCATAAATGAGTGTGATCTGGAGAATCAGAAGATATTGAATTTACATCAAAGTTTATTTGAAATTGCAGCTTGATTCTCTACTTAATGAGAATTTCTTATGTGGTGATTGTATCAGATCTTCTTGTAAAACACACTTCACTTGTCTGACTATAGAAGGTATGAGTCACTTTAGCTTTTGTCTTAACATGAGAACTTTTGTATGAGAACTTTTGTCCTGCACATAGAAGATAATTTTTAAGCGCTATATTTTGTTCTATAAATATTGTTATCATCAAAACTATAGAAGAGAAGTAGAATCAAATATTGTTCTAACAATAGCATGATAAATAATTTTCCTTATCTAACCTTTGAAAATTTTATAACAGAAACAAATACATTTTAAGAAAAGTAGCATGTTTTATAACTGAGAGGAAAAGTAGCATGTTTTTAATAAAATAGAATATGATGTTATTGAGGATCAAATCCAAGAGTAGTTACATTTTACCACTCGGTTGGTAGTTCAACTGAGAAGAAATGTGATGCACTTTTCATGACATACTTATTTACCTCGTTCAGTAAACCGAGATGAAAACTCTTTTCTAAACGAGGAGAAATCACTTCTCTATAGTAGTGATCGTGGTTTTGGGTTGGATATGGATTATCATTTTGATTTGGTTTCAAATCGATTCAAATCTGGTTTTGGAGTGTGTGAATCTATTGTTACAATGCTTGATGAATCGTTCATCGATTTACATTGTCTTTCGTTAGTTTTTTGGATGCCTAACTGACGTGTGTTGATTATTTTTTTGTCATCTTCGATTTCGGAATATGGACCTATTTTATTAGAAATGGTCGCGATTTCTTGTTGTAGTTTGAGAGTGAGTTATTGATTAATGAATTTGTTATCGTATTGTCAGTCGTTTATTCCCCATTATCATAATAAAAGTTTGATGCCCTTTCATTTTTGTTTTAGACATTTATCCGATTTGGTTTCGTATTCTTGTGTAGGTTGGCTGGATTGTACACATGATGTGGGAGTGTCTCTCCAAATTCAAATTTCCTTTATTATTTATTTTTGCTTTTTGTTTTTACTGGATTATATATTATGCCTCCCAATTTATTTGTATTGTTCTTTTTAAATCTACTCATATAAAATATATAAAATAGATAATTAAATTATATATTTATCCCTAAAACGCACTGCATTAATTAGATATCAATATTAAGTTTTAATTTGTTCAATACTATAAGCTGTTAATGTTTAGAATTCGTATATAATTTAAAATAAAGGTAAAATTTTAAATTTTAAACTAGGAGCTTATATAGGTTAAGTTGGATATAATTTGGTCTCATATGTTACCCAATCTCTTCAAACTTCAACTTAATAAGTTGGATTCGTTTTCTAGAAGACTTTACCCCACACCCCCCAGTTAATCCCATACCCCCACAACAATTTTTTTTTGACCAAATTGCCCTCATATAAATAGTTATTAATTCAAATTCACTTTCCATTTTTACCATTCGTCCAAAAGTTACAGAGAGAAAATTTTTTTTGCTTTTCGTACGTGTTTACCGGAAGACTACAAGTAAGTCTTCTGGAATGGAAAATTATGTACCGGAAGAGTTTGTGAAAGTCTTCCGGTACCGGAAGACTTTATGAATGTCTTCCGGAATGGTTTGATTGACTACCGAAACACTTCATCAAAGTCTTCCGGAATGTTGTTTTTTAAATTGCCTACCGAAAGACTTTGATGAAGTCTTCCGGAATGGTTTTGTGTGTACCGGAAGACTTGAAGAAAGTCTTCCGGAAATTTATTTATTTATTTTTATTTATTAAATAATTGTTTTTTTGTTTTTTTTCAGTGGTGCGATCACGCGGCAGAGATGGGAGGATTCCAGTGCGATCGATGGGACGAGGCGATACGAGTAGGACACGCGCAGATGATGCTGGTACATCTGCAGCTGCAGCTGACCCTGTGGGGTATCCTGGTGGTCCGTACGATACCAGTATTTTGGTTTCGTACGAGCATCACGTGGCGAGACGTGTATGGTTTGGTGAGGTAAGGAAATTATAATTATTTAGTTTTGAATAATAACCGAAATTATATAATTTGTTTATCTAATTTGTTTAATTTTATTTGATTTCAGGAGAGGGGGGCAAAGAAGGAATTGAAGGTGGCGGGACATGGGTTGAAGTTGACCCAGATGGTTCCACAGCAGCTTCCACCGGAGATTGAGGGTATCATATCTAGATCCGGTTTAGCTTCCTTACAGAGATCGAGTTTGAAGAATATTGATGCAAACTTGGTTTCTGCATTTGTGGAGAGATGGAATATATAGACATCTTCATTTCACCTGCCGTTCGGTGAAATGACGATTACTCTAGATGATGTGGCATGTCTGCTTCATTTGCCTATTAGGGGGGTATTCTGGAACCCTCAACCCATCAGTGAGGAGTTAGCCATTTAGTGGGCGGTTGACTATCTTGGAGTGTCATCGAGAGTGGCACTTTTCCAGGTTCGTGAGTGCAGAGGATCGTACTTCAAGATAGAGTGGTTATATGATCGATTCGTAGAGCATCGAGCAGCTTCATCATGGGCATTTGCGACCAGATGTTATTTGATGGTGTTAGTGGGCTGCACCATCTTTGCGGATAAGTCATTTACACTCGTGGAGGCGCGATACTTGGCATTATTTAGGGACCTGGATGCGTTGTCCACCTATAGTTGGGCAACAGCTGCATTGGTGACATTGTATAGGTTTCTTGGAGATGCGTCTATGTTTAGTTGCAAACAGCTTGGTGGTTATCCGACTCTCCTACAGGTATATATTTAAATTCAGTTTATTATGTTAAAGTTATATATTTAAATTTAGTTTATTGATTTTTTTATGTTAAAGTTATATATTTAAATTTAGTTTATTGATTTTCTTTTAAGTCTAATTTTAATTTTATTATGTTCATTATGTTATATTTAATTATTATATTATTGTTTTTTTAACAGTGCTGGATTCACGAGTATTTTCCTACACTTGGGAAAAAAGGAGAGAATTGGATACCTGCTCAGAACTGTGGACTCCCGCGAGCGATGAGGTGGACGTACAAACAGGGGGCGTTAAAGGTGGATGAGTTGCGACCCATTATGGATGAGCTGACACCGACTGATGTCATATGGAGGCCGTTCGAGGATCATAGAGTTCATCGTCGTTTTGATGAGATTTCTCTATTCAGGGGTTGTTTGAGGTGGGGAGATACTATTGTTCCATACATGCCTGACAGGTGTCTTCGACAGTTTGGATACCGTCAGTCTATTCCACCTGCACCCATTGATCCTAGGATGGCTGGTGATATTGATATTGAGTGGATTAGTTACACCCAGAGCGTTGGACAGGTGATTCGTTCTGCTGCACGGGCGACTATCCCATTTGAGGTAGAGGATGGATACCTTGAGTGGTATTATCGTGTTTCGCATCCTCGATTGGTACCTCCTACCTATGATGAGCCACCAGTTGCATCTATTCCTGATTACGATGCGGGACCATCTGATCTTGCATGGGGTTCTGTGTCTACCTTGATTCATCGCTACCTTCAGCAGAATGCAGCTGAAGAGGATGATCCACATTTTGCTGATCTGTTTGCAGCTTTACGTATTGTTCGTTCACAGGGATGTATAGTTATGTTTATGTCATATTATTTCTTAGACTTTGTTTCTTAATATATTGACATTTGAACTGATATTTATGTTATATGTTATTTATAGTTTTTCGACAAAATAAAAATGATTACCTGAATCCAATTTATGTTATATGTTATTTAAGTGAAAATAAAAATGAAAAACATAATGAAATTAAAACATATAATATAATTCATGAATAAAAATGAATAACATAGTTTATAATTTATAATGAGTTTGTAATATAGGCGTAAGTTGTTGCCAATGTTGTAGACACGCAGCAAATCCTACCATCCACGATGTTGCTGCTGGAGAACGAAAGTTCCTCCAATCTGTTGTCACTGGTGGCAATGGAAATCCTTCTTTCATGTTAACCTATATTCAAAATTAAAAAATACATTATTTAATGTTACTCAAATAATTTACTAATAATATCGAATTATAACAATGTTTACCTGAATCCAATGATTTGAGTTTACAAATCCAATGCAATAAAATGAGACATTCGGTGAGAATGTAGTTGTCATAGGGAAGAAAGTCAAACATTCGACTCCTAGACAGACAAGTACCACGTTATACCGATTCGCAATCACGTAACCCATATCTGGTAGAGTCAACCATTTATTTATTGGTTGAGAACCACTTCCCTCTATCTTCAAAGAATCTCTCACTTCAGCTAACCGATCAGCAAATAAATTGGCATATAAAGTTGATCTTTCATTATGTATAATTTCCAATTCTAATTCCCGACGAACCATTGGCCAACCATCTTCAGCATAACCCCGCAATGAAGCAATCACTCTAAATCCACAATTACCATCTGACATTACGTTGACAACGTCATCAATAAATGACCTAATATGATAAGGAAATTGAAGGATGAACCGTTTAGATGACTGTGAAGTTTGTGCTAATTTTAACTTCTTTTTCACAGGTTGTGATGGTTGAGATGGCTGAGATTTCCTTTTTGAATTTTGTGATGGTTGAGATTGTCGTTGTGAAGATTGTGATGCTTGTTCAACATATTCATGATACGAAGGATCCCTGTAAACATCATACCCTTCAGGTTTTTTGTCTTTTTTCTTGACTCCACCTTTTGTCTTTATTTTTTCAGGTGGTGCTAACAAAGAAGTCGTTGTGGGAAATGCAAGTTCATAAACCCTACTATGTAATGCCCTTCTTCCAACAACATCTTGTGACCTATACCTTTTCCATAACTCATCCATTGCAGATTTCATACCCACATCTGATTCCTCATCTAAGTCTTCTTCCAACTTAATTTCCATACTTAGTTTCCTCCAATGTACATGCACAACCTCAATTGGTATCGGAATACCACTAATTCTATACCCTGCCAACTCACACGCGCAAGGTAATCCATAGGTGGATCTAAGAGTACATCGGCATCTGTCTTTGTTAGTTCCAATATAATCAACTCTATTTAACTCTTCAGCAACGCGCCTCAATGCAGCTCGCGACACTGAAGTACGTAAATATGTGTAAAATGGACTTGAATGGACATGTGCAACTTCATACACACTCTTTTGAAAAGAAGCTCGAATGTTGCTAATTTGTATCTTTAAGTTGTCATTCATGGCCTCCCAACATTTGACCATGTCACCAATACTGTTACCCAACATCTGCTTTAACTTCCAATGAGCAGACTCAACCCTATAATAATACATATTTAAACTAAGTAAGAAAAATACAAAATTCACAAAAAGTATATTTTGGGATCTAAAACAAAATATACCGATTAGTCGTCGTGTTACCCATATGTAGGACTCGATTAATCCATGCGCAAACAAACCTTTGTCTATGTGGTGTCAACCATGTGTCATTCACGTACTCAAAAAATTTAGGACAATCAACACACTCTTGCTCAAGTTATTTTAAATGTTGTGCATACTCAACCTCATCACTAGCCCATACAACATCCGTCCATAATTTGCCAATTGACTCCTGCTTATCAGGATCCACTAATAGTTTCCTTTTTGCACCAACATTTTTGTTAATGTGAAACTGACATAGCAAATTATTTGTCTTCGGAAACACAGTTTCAATGGCTTTCATCAAAGCAAGATCTCTATCTGTCATCATAACTTGTGGAAATAAATCTTTCTTCACAAACAATTTTTTAAGCTTATCTAACACCCAACAAAAAGTCTCAGTCTGCTCAGACTCAATATACGCAAATGCGACAGCAAAAGTCAACTCGGTAGATGTCATGCCAACAATTTCAAACAAAGGTTGTCTGTATTTGTTTGTCTTATAAGTGCTATCCATAACTAACACAATAGGAAACATATTCAACAACTTAACTGAATCTGGATGTGCCCAAAATATATCTTTAATAACTTCAGAGTCATCTCTTTTTCTACTCCAATAAACATAACCTGCAGCCTCGATAAGCTTAAATAAATGTTGTATCTCACTTCTAGGACCTCTTATCTCTTTTTCCATCATACTCTTTTGCTTGTATATTTGTGTGATACGAGTGACACAATCTGGATCTCGCTCGTACAAGGAATGCAATATATTTCTGGGTGCAACCTTTCTCTTTGTTAAATCAGCAACATGTTGCTTCTGATCCGCTGTCAACCTACCAACAAATGAGTGACCTTCTAATCTATCGGGTAAATCATGGTTATGAACGCCACATTTTACATCAATCTTCCATCCAGATCCATCTTTTGTCGGAATCGACCTGATCTTAAATGGACATCCATATTTTTTCGTCGCACTTTCTATTCCACTACGAATATCCTTGTATTTTCCACCTTTATCGCAACCAAATATTATTTTGTTCTTTCTTCCTCTCTTGCCTGTTTGTGTATCTGAACGAGTGATGACGACCGTCACTTTATTTCGTAATCCGGTGTCTTTGACCCATCTTATCACCTCTTCCCGTGTACCAAATCTCTTTGTCGTTGTAAATACATCTGATGTATTCACACATATCGGTTCTTTTTCGTATAAAGGTACTGCACCTACAAAATAAAAATATTTTTTTTAAAAAATGAATTAAAAAAACTTAAATAATAAAAAAAATCAAACCGGAAGACTTTATGAAAGTCTTCCGGTATTGTGCTCTTACAATACCGGAACACTTACATAAAGTCTTCCGGTACACATATTCATTGCTACCGGAAGAGTTAATAAAAGTCTTCCGTACCGGAACACTTTTATTAAGTCTTCCGGTGTACAAACATCACAATACCGGAAGACTTACATAAAGTCTTCCGGTATGTTAATTTACGTACCGGAACTCATCCCCAAAGTCTTCCGGAACGTATATTTTTGGACAAATTTTTACTTTAATCTGACGGTCTGACACAAATGGTAAAAAAAATAATAATAAAATAATAATATAATAAAATATTTTAAGGTTAAAATGGGCATTTTTTAAAAATTGTGGGGGTACAGGTATAGGTGGGGGGTGTGGGGTAAAGTCTTCCGTTTTCTAATATAAAATTTTATCAAAATTGATCCAAACCAACACATTTATTTATTGGTTGGGTTAGATTCGTGGATTGTACTTCAAATAAAAAATATATTTTTTATGATTCTTTTTTGTCGGTTTAAAAAAAACATAACTCAATATAATAATATTTATTTTTAACACTTAAATTTGATAAAACACATCATATAATATCTAATAAAATTCATTAACATGACTAACACTTGATAAGTTTTTATTTTTAAGCAAAGAATATATTGATGGAAGTATAAAGGATACTCAATCCTATTACAAAAAGAACGAGTCAGAGCTCGACAAAAATGAGATTACCTACAAATTAAAACCTAAGCCAAGTAAAACAAAGGATTTTTGTTAAACTAGTATAAGTTACAATTGGGATGAGTAATATCGGTAACAAAAGTCCATCTCCAAATAGTATATTTAATCAACCAAATTGTATCAATCACATTCCAATCGGTATTCCTAAAAATACTATCATTTCTTTGGATCCACAAATTCCAGCAAACCACCAACCAAATGCAACCTTCTATACCCGGTTTGACTTGTTTGGATTTACAAAAATAGAACCAAGCCATAAAATTGCCCATGAAGCTATTCCCACCATTATAGAAAAAACCAATTAAATCTGACACCTCCCTCCACACCAAATTAGCTACCAGACAATTTATGAAAGAATGCAACAAGGATTCCTGATGGTTATTACAAAAAACACATTTGAAATCACTCTCCAAGGGAAGAATA
Organism: Lathyrus aphaca; assembly: GCA_963966055.1. Classification (NCBI taxonomy): domain Eukaryota; kingdom Viridiplantae; phylum Streptophyta; class Magnoliopsida; order Fabales; family Fabaceae; genus Lathyrus; species Lathyrus aphaca. The sequence goes on from OZ014519.1 coordinate 168,318,121, forward strand.
CTTCTATATAAAGATTATCCTTCGTGGGCAATTTGTTCAAAAAATATCTCCACCTGAAAGCTTTGATTTTCAAAGGAGCCACAATCTTCCAAACTAATATGAAAGCTAAATCATCCTTATTTAGGGGGGCCTAAAGGAGTGCGTTAAATGCAAGCCAATTTATAAAAAGAATTAACCGAGTAAATCGCATCACCCTCCAAAGACCAAGATAAATTGTTTTTTTTCTCATAATCCAAAAGAACTTTGTGAATGAGATTAAACAAAGCAGCCCGCTCCTTGGAGATTGTCGACAAATACGCAAAAGAAGACTCGTTGTCTGTTCTATCCTCCTCAAATTGGCTTGAGAATGCATGTTATGCTACTGTTTCGGAGTAGGCAGCTGGACCGAAACCGAAACAGTCGCGCCAGCATCCACGCGGGTTCGGCCATCAGTTGCCTGAGGAAAAGGACGAGCAGATCCAGAAATGATAACATCTATATATTGATCCAACCCCCTTCTATCAGAAAGCGCAACAATACCTATTGAATCGTTTGCAGAAAAATTCGCTATAGGTAAAACAGATGAATGAACCCCTAAATGTAAATGATACAAAAGAAAATATGCTTAATTGCAATTTTGGTCCCCATATTTTCTATTTTTTTTTTAGACTTTTGGTCTCATTTCTCAATTGGGAAGGGGACTAAAATCTAAAACAAACTTAAAATTTGAGAACCAATAGTAAAAATAAAATGAAAATAGTGGGACAAAAATTCTGGATTTTAAAAATGGAGGACTAAAAGTAAAAAAAAATTGAAAATAGAGGAACCAAAATTACAATTAAACCAAGAAAATAAGAAACGTTTAATATTAGAATTATACAAACTCATTGATCTAACATTATTATTGGTGGAGAAAAATCTTTTTTTGAAATTTTTTTTATTAATAGTGAGATATTAATTTTAATTTTTTATTTAAAATAGAATAAAAAAATTACTAAAACTACATTAATGGATTGGGTCAATGAGTCTACGGATTGTCAAACTAAAATTCGATACCGAATCAAAATCATCCAAGTTGAGTTTGATATACATGTAAATAAATAAGTTCGAATAATTTATAAATTTGATTCGATTTGGATCAGATCTGTACCATGAACACCCTCGTCTCAACAACACTTGACAAATCACTTATTTGAAGAAAAATAGATTATGGAAATGTCACCACATTATATTAATTACTCCACTTTATAACAAGACATTAACTAAGGGTTTAATTTGCATTGACTGCAATTTTCTGTCCAAGATCGCAGTGACCGGTAACACCACATATGAAGTAGTTGGCTCCCTTAACAAGTGTAATCCTATCATTCCCAGATTTAATAGGTCCTCCACTAGCAACACATGAGTTGTAGCCTTTCTGGTCAACTTTCACCACATTGTGCATCCTAGGGTCATACTTAAATACTGCACTTAGAAAACAATTTAAAATTAAAACATATCTTAGATAATAGTTCATTTATATTACTAATGCATTTGAATATTATACAAGAATCAAAAAAACAATAAGAGATGCTTACCAAGTATGTCGCCTGTGTTGAAAGTTTTTCCTGAAGGCCAGTTTTGAACACCAAAGGACCAACCTTTGTCATCACCAACAGTGTAAGTTGCTGCATAAATCATCTTAGGATGAAACACAGACATACATAATAATAGTATTATAACAACACTTGCGCTACTGCCTCTTCCCTCACCCATATTTTAACTTATTTATATAGCTAACACTGACTAAATAATTTTGAGTGATCAATAGAGACCAAATTGATAGCTTTATAGTCAATATGAGCCTTAATAAATACACCCTTCATTCTTTATTATAAATAAAATATATCTTAAGTTCATTGAAATATATATATATATATATATATATATATATATTATATATATATATATATATATATATATATATATATATATATATATATATATATATATATATATATATATATATATATATATATATATATTCCAAATATCGATTTTTAAATGGTATTATAAGACTTTTTTTTATTATAATATATAAATATCTTTTACATTTAAAAAATAGTCAACATTTTCATTAAAGAACTTTCATGAAAATTCTTTGATGATTTTTGAGTTAGTGTCAACATCCACAACCTCTAATTTTGACTACAAAATATAATAAAATATCTAAATATTTTTTATACTTTTTATATTTAATATATATTTATCTGCATTTATTTAATAAAATAATCTCATTAGTTGAAAAGTTATCATTATAATTTATTAATATCTTAATAGTTAAGATATTCATGTATATATACATGATTATACAATAAAATATATTTTCTAACCCTTATTTATTGTTTATTTTTAAATATTAATGGCTATTAAAAAATCTTTAAAACTTATATAAAAATAATAATGGATAGAAAATTAATTCTTTAAATTATTATAAAAATACTTCTAAAAGACTATTATAAGAAAATCATTTATTTAATTTTTTTATTTCATTTACACAAAAGATAAATCCATTTATATATATATATATATATATATATATATATATATATATATATATATATATATATATATATATATATATATATATATATATATATATATATATATATATATATATATATATATATATATATATATATATATATATATATATATATATGGTTCAAAAGTAATAAAAGTAATATAAAAGATTTTTTTTTTATATTCAATAGAAATCTAGAAAGATATAAAAGTAATATATATATATATATATATATATATATATATATATATATATATATATATATATATATATATATATATATATATATATATATATATATATATATATATATATATATATATATATATATATATATATATATATATATATATATATATATATATATATATATATATATATATATATATATATATATATATATATATATATATATATATATATATATATATATATATATATATATATATATATATATATATATATATATATATATATATATATATATATATATATATATATATATATATATATATATATATATATATATATATATATATATACTAGAAATCTAGAAAGAATATGTTTGAATGGTAGTAAAAGTATTATAAAAATAAATTTGTGTCCTCGTGTTGCATTTCTTTGACTATTTCTTAATTGTTTAACAATAAAAGTACAAATAAATAAATTAAAATTATTAAAATTTGATTTATTACATCATTCATTTTTATTAAATATTATTTTTTTAATATAAAATAAAAAACAAAAAGTTTTAACATTTGCTAACATCCATTTGAGGATACAAATATCTAAAAATATTAATGATCAATTAAAATAAAAATTTTACGGTCAAATTCTAGTTTTTCTAGATTACAATAGATTTTATATTCTTTTCTTATAATCAAAATCAATATATTAAAGAAAGTATTAAGAGTACTTCAACCCGATAAACAAAATTCAAAAAACAGATACATCAACCCTAATTAATAGAAATTGGAAATTACAAAAAAAATCCATAGGATGGTGGAGTCAATCAAAGAAAGAACACCTTAGAAATTGTTTAGTCGTCTTTGATAACCATTACCAGGAAAACAAAATAATCCTATCAAAAATGGTCTTAGGGTCAAAAATGGCGTTCTTAAAAATAATGTTGTTCCTATACAACCAGATGCACAAACAAGCAACAACAAGATAAACAACGCATTCACCTTATGACTAGAAATTGAAAAAGAAGATAATCAGTCCAGCAAATGAAAATGACTTAAATTCACTCTCGGAGACGGAATACACAACCAATTCGCCATCAAATTCCAAATAACAATGAACTTATGGCAAGAGAAAAAGAAATGAAAAGTGCGTTCAACAGAAAACACAAACCTTTTCGTGCTTGTTCGAAATTATTCCTCTAGCACAAAGGACTCTACGAGATGGAAGACCATCAAAAAGCAATCCCCAAGCAAATACTTGAACCTTCAAATGAGCTTTAGATGCCCAAATACAATCTAATGCAATTTTAAGGTCACTCTCCATTATCGGTTCGATAATGGGAGCAATGAGGCTTTGGTAACATGATCTGACCGAAAAAAATCCCATTCGGATTCTGCATCCACCAGAATATATCGTTTATGTTAATACAAATCAAAATCGTTGCAGCATGCGTAGGAGGGATGCTACATCAGATTCAAGCTCCTGATATGGTTCAAAATTTAGAACCAAAATGTTCCACTTCCAAACATCATTAACCATAGTGAAATGTTATTCTTACACCAAAATCATACACCTACGCCGTATTTCACTGTTCACCAATACGGTGAACAGTGAAATATTATAATAATATATATATTTTTTAAAATTATATAAAAAATTATTTTTTAATACTTTTTAATTTTTCTGAACATTTATTAACCAACTTCATTACTGCATTAACCAAGTTTTTACACTATATTAACCAACTTTGGTGACTGCTAAAATTATTTTTAACGCCTGAACGTTATTAACCAACTTCATTATTGTATTAACCAAGTTTTTACATTGCATTAACCAACTTGTTTCACTATTTTTAAAATCATTGTTCATGAATACTGTTCACGTGTACTGTTCATGCGTTGTACTATTCATATGTCACTGTTCATGTACGATTTTACTGTTCACTGACACTATTCATTAAAAATATTTTTTTAATTGAAAAATACACTGTTCACCGTATAAATACGGTGAACAGTACATACGGTGTATGTATTGGTGTACAAATTGGGTGTAACAATAGCATAGCGGTTAACCATATTATCGTAATTTGTAATTGAGGTTGATTTACAATTGGTTGCTAAGAACAACTCAAGAAACACAACTGAGACGAGATTCGTCGCACACCAAGCAGCATTCCAAAATGGAATGTTGCAGCCACTACCAACCTGAAATTGAATAGAAGTCAAAAAATTCTCTGCTTCCATATTGAGAGAGATAGAGAGAAGATCCCGCCACCACAACAATTTTTTCTCCTTTGCAATATTTGTTGCACCATAAAAATAAACAGACGGGCATATTACTTTACTTAGCTTCAAGAAATTCTCTCCCCACCGCCCTATGATCCGATAAAATTCTCAAACACCATTTAGACATAAGAGCTTGATTAAGCAATCCAATATGTCTAATTTCCAAACCTCCAAGTGCCTTTGGTTTACAATAATTTTTCCAACTAATGAGGTTCAAACCTTTCTTATCCGTTAGTCCCGACCAAAGAAACCTCCTTTGAATGCTAATAATAAGATGAATGATCTTCTTCGATGCTTTGAAGAATGACAAATAATGGATTGGGAGACTAGATAAAACCCAGTTAATAAGATTAACTCACCCACCTATTGAAAGCAATCTACCTTTCCAATTGGATAAACAAGATTTAATTCTCTCAATAACCGGGTTCCAAAAGGAAATCCACCTATGGTTTCTGCCAATCGTGAAACCAAGGAACATTAAAGGGTGGATTACCGAGAGCACGAAAGGAAGCGAGAAGTTGCTAAGTGGAAAGATTCTTCCACACCAATCTCATAAATACAACTCTTAGATGCATTAAGTCGTAGACCCGAAATGAGTTCAAATCCCTGTAGAATAGCTTTAAACTACCACATATTCGACCACGAAGCGTTAGATATAAGAATAGTGTCATTGCAAATTGAAAGAGATTGTGTTTGGTCGAATTGTGGATATTAAAACCAGTCAAAAGACCCAAACTAGAAGCTTTTTTAACCAAAAGAGCTAATCCTTCTACGACAATAGCAAAAAGAAACAGGGAAAACATGTATCTCGGTCTAAGACCTCTAGAGGCCTTAAAATCAAAAGACGGACTTCCATTCACAAGAACTGACAAATAGCTTTGAAACACACACCCTTTTATCCACTTAATGCATTTATTCCCAAATCCTATATCAAGTAGGATTTTAATAGGAAAGTCCCATTCAATACAATCATAGTCCTTAGAAAAATCAGCTTTGAATAGGAAGCACTCTCTCTTATTCCTCGATGCAAAGTCATATAATTCGTTTACCATGAGAACACTATCAAGGAGTTGTCTTCCTGGGATGAAAGTCGTTTGGAAAGTAGAGATCAACTTTCCAACAACTTTGCTAAGAAGTGACGTCAATATTTTAGCAATAATCTTATAGATACAACCAATAAGACAAATAGAGTGGAAATCTTCCAATTCTTGAGGACATTCCACTTTAAGAATTAAAGCAATAAAATCAGATAACAAAGCTTTAGGGAGAACAATCGTATTATGAAAATCACTAATGCATTTGAAAATATCTGATCCAAGAACACTCCAACAATATTTAATAAAGAGGAGATTAAATCCGTTGGGACCCAAACTTTTGTCTCCATCGCAATCAAACACCACCTTAGTGATTTCTTCCATAGAAAATTCAGCTTTCAGGTTTTCACAATCCAAATCAGAGAGTTTATTCTCAATTTGCCAAGATACGGAAGTGGCCAAACTAGACTCTTTAGAAAATCTGTCAAGGAAATGATCAAATGTAGCTTTTTGATAGATTGAATATCCTCCAATAAAACTGAGTCAACTTTAAGCGTCGAGATAGAATTTCTCTCAGCTCTTGATTTAAATAAGGCATGATAATATTTCATATTCAAATCCATATCCTTAATCCAATTCACTCTAGCTTTTTTTATTAATGATACTTTCTTTGATCAGAAGCTTATTCCACATAGATTCATTAGCCTTAGTTCCCAGTCTCTACTACTCACCAGAAATGGAATTATCAGTCGAAAACAATTCAGCTTCAAGAAGGTTCAGTGTGTGAATCTCTTCCTCCAACATAATATCATGGATTCCGAATACATCTTTATTCCACCATCGTAATCTGCTACGTAAAGCTTTAAGTTTTTTACACATAACAAGTGCAGGGCTTCCTTTATAACAGAACGAATCCCATTTCGTTTTAAAAAAATTCAAGAAATCGAGGTGTTCAAACCAGCAGTTAAAACTATTAAAAGGCTTAGGTCCATAGTTAAGATGATTAGCAACAATCCAAATCGTTTTATGATCCGATACATCCATGTTACTTTCCTTTTGAGCTACTACACTCCAAGAATTAACAAGATTTTCTGAAAGCAAAAATTTGTCCAGCCTGTTGTAACAAACACAATTTGGTTTAAACCATGTAAAACTATCTCCAATTAATGGTACATCAAGTAATTACATGCTATCGATGAAGGATGAAAATTCTTCTGCCTCTACAGAATTAATCGATCTTATGCCACGCTTTTCCTCCGCAAATTTGATGGAAATAAATTCTCCACATATAATCCAATTACCTGGCTCAAAACTATGTTTTAGGTTTATGAGGTTTGACCACAAGATCCTTTTGTCCTCTGTTCAGGAGTGTTTGAATAGATCATCGTGGTCTTCAGCTGAGACTGTGATGGTGCTTGTAGGAGAGGGGGTGTACCTGCAAGGTACTCCAACGCTCAAGTATGTTTTGGGATGAGATAAACTAAAGTGTAAGAAAGAATTGAGTGACTAGAATTGAATACCTGGCCCTCCAAAGATGGAGGGTATTTATAAAGACGTATGCCCGTGGATTATGGGAATGTGACCTTTTGACTGAGCGTAACTGCTTCTTGTAATTTTTGAGTTTTTTGAATTTTTGGAGGTATATTTTCTATTCTGGTTTGGCATATATGAGTTATTGCATCTTGGTATGTTCATCTTAGTATGGAATGAAGTTAACTCCATTCCATTCAATATTTGGATTCCAGGCTCCGCTTCCGATACCAAGATCCAGTTTGCACTGGAACATGCTTTCGAAAATTCTAATTTCTTCGATGCCGGTAACTTCTCTGCTCGACTAAAATTTCAGTTCACACTGTATAATGTATCTAACATATTAAAATTCCATTGTTGATATTTTCTAAACCTAGTATAACAATTTGTTCCATCGAGTTCAACTTATTGTGATGAGTTTGAATGGATTGATAAAATTGTACATTGTTGTACTGAAAATCAATTTTGATCAATGACAGGCACCGACGAAGTAGCGGTTTTCACGAGATTCTTTCACTGATGATGAGAGGAATAAATTTCAAGTAATTAATATTTGTTTCCCTTGGAACTATTTTGTAGTTTGTATATGTGTTTGAGATTTCAGCACTTAGAATTGTATAAAGATTGGCACTGTTTTATTATTGCAAGAGCTATTGAAAATATATGATTTCTATAGGATTAGATTGCCTTCCAATGTTGATTGAGCCTTCCAGGCAGGTAATATATTGTTTCTTCAGTGTAAGCTGTGAGTGTTAATTTGAATCCAGTTCTTATTCATTTGGTAGTATGAATCAAACTGTTAATTTTTTTCTCACTTCAATTGACTATTTGTCTAATGAATCATATTTGAATTTATACATTGAGAAGTGTGAATAAGCTTTTAAGAACTACTTTTGATGATGTAAAATACATGGTGTTACTGTTAAATAATACTTATTAGTTTGTGATATTGTTCTAATAATGATGACATGGCCTGTTCAGAACTTATCACATGATATTGAAGGATTAATAATCTATTTCCTCACTAATGCAAGGAAACAATATCGAAGACAAGGATATTGCAATATAAGTACTTCAGTGATAAATTAAAATCTAAAATGATGGTATTTAGTATCTTTTATACGTACTCCAGTGATATATAATTGGTGTCCTCTTAACATTCACAGCTTACACTGAAGAAACATTCACAGCTTACAAGTGAAAATTAAGGGGGAAAATGATATATTTAGGAATGACATCTTTATAATTAAGAGACTTATGATTTGAACTATATATAAAAAAATGTTTTTTTCTTTGGTTGCTAATCTATATTACACTCTTAGCGTCACTTGAAACCGACACCGACGCTAAATATGATTAACTTCCAGCTTTGGAAAATTCGCCCGACAGCGACGCTAAGTCGACGTTAAACCCCTTTAGCATCGGTTTTTCTTATGTTAACTAGGGTTTTTGACCGATGCTAATACTGTGTTTTCTTGTAGTGATTCTTTATATTAAAATACAAGAGTAAAACTGAGTTATATTTAAGAACTTATGAAAATAAGTTGAAAGAAATCCTATGAATAAGGTGTTTTCATAAGTTCTCTCAAACAAATCATCTCACAAAATTTATGCTACTAGGTAAGCTCAGATAAGTCAATAAAAATAAACATTTAGTCTCTTTATACTTTTGATTCTCTAGTCTATTCAAACATATGTTGAATTTCTTATTTACACATATTTAAATGATATAGGTTTTTTAAGTAGACTAATAATAGGCCGATCAGATCTTTGAAAATGTAGACTCAAGCCAAAACATAAGGCTTTGATAGGTTACAGGCCAAGCTTAGGCTTTGATTTTTTAGTAGACCAGACTCAGGTTTGGTAAAGTCTAGCTCGACCCAGCATATTCCCACCCCTAACGATACCCAATGATAAATTTTATGACTCAATATGAGGTGTGAATATGAGCTCAATATTCACCTTTTAAATTTTGCATAGATTTTATTTTTCAAAATTTTTATACCTTAAATTTTTCAAAATCTTAATCAATATTTTTTAATTGGTGTAAAAAAAATTTAATTAAAAAATATCATTTATTAATAAATATTAATTATTAATATGATATTCATATCCTGTGATAAGTTCACACAAAGTGGTGCAGTGATTTCAGATCTACAAAAGTGAATATACCAAATAATTAGAATAATTATAAAAAAACACAATTAATATAGTAAAATTTTCTTTTAATAAATAAGATTTAATATAAAATTATAAAAATGTGCCAAAAACATATCTTGAAATCAACGTATCAATTATATTTTAAAATTGTATTTATTAATAGTAAAAATATGATTAAAATAAAAAATATATATTGTATATTAAAAAATCACAGCAAAATCCACCGCATATTCCGCACAAAATATCTCAGCAATTTCTACGACATTTCCAAGACTTTTGAGGTTTCAATAGATAACTAATTCTTACGAAATTAGCTACAGTAAAATTGACAGGAAATTAAAAATATTATTTTAAAATAAGAAGTCGAAAGTAAAGTCTTAGAAATTCTTACAAAATTCGTGTATTTCTAATAGTATATCCATTTATTCACATTTTCTCAAAATCCAAACCGCACTTACATTATGAATTTATGTTCTCTTTAAGACTTTCATTCGATCACAATTAATATTGTTTGAGTTTAAACTATGCTATTCGTGGGATGCTCGTGATTAATCTTTTTTTTATTATTGAATAACAGTTCTTCACTCCAAATGATAACAACGAGTCTCCAACTTATGTTCATTGGTAAGGATGCATCATAAGAAAAGAAAATATTTTTATTTGATGTGTACACTTTAATTATTCACAATTTTCTTCATATTTAACATTAAAAATATTAAAAATTTCATAGATTTCAAAAGAATTACAAAAACATAAGAACCAAAATAACATCATTTCATAGATTTCAAAAGAATTTAATTTTAAAGAATACTAATTATTTATTTAGGAGTAAAATACATTAACTAGCATTCACTGCAATTTTCTGTCCTTGACTACAATGACCAGGAATACCACATATGAAATAGTTCATTCCCTTAACAAGTGTAATTTTATCTGCACCAGAGACATGGAACCCAGATCCTCCAAGAGGCGAACAAGAATTGAAGCCAGACTCTTTCACTGTCACCACATTGTGTATCACAGGGGCATAGTTGAATACTGCATGTAGACAATAGTTAAAATTTAAAACATATATTAAATAAATACTAGTAATAATTAATTTGTTGATGTTTAAACAAGTAAAATAGAATGTCTAAAATAAAGATGCTTACCAAGTATGTCACCTGCTTTGAAAGTTTTACCTGCAGGCCAATTTTGAACACCAAAGGACCAACCTTTGGCATCACCAACAGTGAATGTTGCTGCATGAATCATCTTAGGATGAAACATAAACATACATAATAGTAACAATGTAATAACACTTGCAATATTAGCACTGCCTCTTCCCTCACCCATCTTTTAATTGATTTAAATAACTTTTAGCGGTTAAATAATTTTGAATGCTCAATTGAGAGACCTGAGTCATGGTTTTATAGCATAAATATGACAATGGCATTAATATCTATTTTCTTTAGGTAACAAATTATCATATTTATTTCTTATTTAATATACTGTCTCTAGTCTTCAATACATGATGACAATTTTAAGGTAAATTTAATATAGAAGATTTTTTAACTCCTGTTTATTATTTAACTTTTAAATATTTGAGAATGTAATTAATATTTTCACAATTTTCTATGAAGACTTACATATTAAAAAAAAATTTAAAGTAAAACATTAATTGATTTTTATGTGTTTTATCATTCCATAATGATCTCTGTTAAAAAAATTATATTTTAAAATAAATGAATCCTCTTAAATTTTTCGACATATGTAAACCCTTAACTTAATTTTTTATTTTATTTTTTTCTCTTATTTAATAAGAAAAATTCTCTGTTAGTAATCTTAGTCATTTCTTTTAATTTTTGACAATAAACTATTAACTTTTTCTGACTTGACATTACAATTGACCATTTTAATATTACATGATTATGGTGACTCCGCATTTTAAAGTGGAACAATAAAATAGTATTAAATACTAACATTATATATATATATATATATATATATATATATATATATATATATATATATATATATATATATATATATATATATATATATATATATATATATATATATATATATATATATATATATATATATAAAGTCAGGATCAATTTACTTCAAAAGTAATTCTTTTTAACTTACTTCATAATCGTAGCTTTTAAATTAGATTCAATCAATGATTAAATTAACATTTATACGTATAACCATTTGATTGAATCTAATTTAAAAGACTTACTCTTGGAGTAAGTTGATCCTGACTTATATATATATATATATATATATATATATATATATATATATATATATATATATATATATATATATATATATATATATATATAAAATTGTCATCCATATAAGTTATAATTTCTTCATTCATCAAGGTTCATCATCATCCATATTTCTCATAGTGAGTGGCATCTTCTTAATCATCTTCAATTTTTTAGCTATCTAAACCTCAGTGAATTTATCAAATAGTATCCTTTGATATTATTTTTTTAATAAGCAATCTTTGAATTGAAAAAACTGAGTACAAGGGGTACTCAAATCCCATATACAAGAAAAGACTAAACAAAACAAACCAACCCTAACACAAAAGGATTAGTACCCCAGTCGGACAAATTACAGAATTTAAAATGAGAGCTAGCAAAACAACGTTATTCCCACATGATATACTTAATCTTACACCATCATTCTAACGCATTAGGACCGCAACCCCTGAACACCACCTCGTTACGCACCTTCCAAATACACCACGTCGCCGCTAGTCAAATGATGTAAACCACATTCCTAACCTGGTGAAGCTGGTTATGGAAGGGAAAAGATATCTTAAACTCACCCCGCTTTGCATATTGTTATTTAACAGATGCCCACGTGGTTTTAGGTTATTCTTTAGATTATTTCACCTTATGTTTAGTGAAAAATTTATTCTTTTTTATATTGACGGGGTTTCTTTGATTTGGGTCTGAATATTAAATGAGTGTTGGTAAGATATGATGATGTTGATGTTTTTGTGTTTTTGTATTATCATAATTTTCTATTGTTTTAATTAGGTTTGAGAACCTGATTGTTGTTTTTTGTTTGGTGTGCTCGCAAAGATCTTACGACCTTTTGCCTACGTACCCCCAAAAAGAGAATTGAGAGATCAGAGTATCGTAGTTCCTTCTAAAGGCTAGATCTAGGAGGAAAGGCTTGATTTGTATCCTAGTTAAAACACAAGATGTTGATGCTCAAAAGTTGTATTTGTGTCTTGATGAAAGCCCAAGATTAAAGCTAAAAAAGTTTGTTTGTGTCCTGATCAAAGTCCAGGATTGAAGCTGAAAACAATTGTTGGTAACTGGTTGGTTTCTTGAATTGCATAGCTTAAGGCATAAGCTGAATGGTATTTTGATTTGCATAACTTGAGAAAGTCTAAATGGTTGACCTGAATTGCATAGATCAGGAAAGCTGAATGGCTTATCTTGATTTGTATAGCTCAAGAAAGGCTGGATGTTTAGCTTAGTTAGAGTCCAAGACTATGACTGTGGGAAATTAGATTAGTTAAATTCCAATACTATGACTATATTGTTTTTGTTAGCTTAGTTAAAGTCCAAGACTATGACTGTTGTTTGATTGACTGTAAAGTGTTTGATTGTTTGTGCCTGATTGAAGCCCAAGGTTGAAGCTAAGAGGTGCTCAGTAGAAGTTAAACAAAGAAAACTGACTATGTGGAAAAGTTTTGTCTGTATCCTGATTTGGAAGCTCATGCGTGATGCTTATTTGTGAGAGACTGACTCTTGGTTTATCTGTATCTTATATGAAACCTAAGATGGGAGGCTCAAGAATTGTTGGGAGACTGACTCTATATGAAGAGTGTTTTGTTTGTTGGGAAATTTATGAGAGATATAGTCATCATACTTTCTTTTGTCTAGAGAGGTTCAATTGTATAAAGCTCAAGAGGAGGCTAGCTTGGTCGTTCATCCGGGAGAGGGAGACCATTGTATGTGTTTGTTTCTAAAAGTTTGTTCTTATGCTTTTAGGAAGCCTTTGAGGATCCTTGTGTTTAAGTCCAAGAGGAGGATAGGTTACCTATAAGAGGCCCATGGGTCCTTGAACAAAGCCCAAAAGGAGGCTGGGGGAGAATGAGTAACTTCTAAGCCTGAGAGAATGAAATTTTAAAAGGCCCGAGGGTCCTTGGATGAAGCCCAAGAAGAGGCTATATTTTTACCTATGAGAATCCTAGTTGTTTGAAGGTTATGTCTGGTGATAGTAACCCGATTGCTTAAATTCTAGCAGAGTACAATAAAGATGCATGCACACAAATAAAAGGTGTCAGTGAATGTGTTTGACAATTTTTAGTATGTTTTTGCTATGGTTTGAGTATTTTCTTAAATGTTTTATTAAGAATGATGTTGGGAGTTACACTGAGAAGCAGAAGCCCAAAATCATGAGGGAGAAATATTACAGATGTGTTTTAACATTGTATTCTCTTTGTCATTAAGAAGTATTTTATTATCTTTGCTTTAGTATGAGGTGAATAAAGATAATTTTGGCAAACAATCATATTCTAACAAGTGTCATGCCCCAAAATTGTCTTACATGTATTATTATTTTCGTTTGTTCATTGTTTTCTAACTCTTATTCCAAAGTACCAAAAATATGTCACAATTTGCTTCTTCTTTCTTTGTGTAGGGTTGGCAAAGGTATTGGTTTCGGTTCAAGTGTGGTTGTTCATTCATGATCCCGTTCAGATGGATGTTTGACCTAATATTGATCAAACTATCAGGAGTTTGTTTCAATTCAAGTTATCCGTTTCAGTGGGCTATTTTTCAGTCAGTGTGTCCAAGGTTGAGTTGTGGAATTCTTCAGATTATCAAGTTGTGATTCATAAGAATTTTTTGGCCTAACTATTTGTTCATCCGTGGGTCATCTGTGGATTTATTTTACCAGTGATCGATTCAAATATATTCATTGATTCAAGAGTTAGTTTGTCAGAGGAGAATTAATTCAGAGAGTTCATTTCTATTGTGAGTTGTCTGGTGATGGTTGTATTAATTTAATCAGTGGTTTGTGGAAAAGTGCAAGTTTTAGTTTGAGTTGATAGTCGAGAGGTCATGGTCGTGACGTCAAGAAAATACTCATATCCATAAACCAATTTCTAAATTCATTTTTATCATCCATTAAACTCATCTATACTTTTTACCCTAGTCCGTTTACCATTTTTAATTAAACCCATTAGAACTTTTTTTGTCATCCATAAACCATTTCAAATTCTACTTCCATTTTTTAAGCTATGTTATTATCTTTTTTACTAAAAAAACCCATCTTCCTAAAACAATAATCCCAAGTCCTTATCACGGATCATGAAGTTTTTGAAGGGTGAATTCCAAGTTTTAACTCACCAAGGCCCATTAAGCAAAGATGGAAGAGTTGACCTAACTATTTAAAGGCAAGGTCGCAGATCCCGAGAAAAAGAAGGAGAATAAATGTTTTGACAGAAAGACTGAAAATGACTAAGGGTGGTAAAATGGACCCAGCCCGTTGGGCATACCCGTTTTGCCCTCACTTTAGTGCGAGTAGGTCAAGGGTTTAAGCCCTCACCCTATAAAGTGTCCACCTCGCCCCGCCCAGTTTACGTCACGGGCTTTTGCGGGCATGCACATTTACTTAAATTTTTGCATTTTTAGACTTAAAAAGTGCAATGCCCGCGGACTTTCCCCCGCCCTGCCCTCATTTTTTTTGCGGGGAGAGCTTAGGTTTTAAGCCCGCAACCTCAATTTTTACCACCCCGCCCGCCCCATTTTCTTATGGGCTTTTACGGAGCAGATCTAAACGAGGCGGACATGCCCGTTTGCCACCCTAAAAATGACGCATATGGTTTGTTTCTATTTTCGTTCTTCATTTTAAAATAACAACAATCGATTCACCCTCCAAAAATAACCCCCCATTCATGCACTCTGTTGGCTTCACATACACAATGAACTCACAACCCTTCTTTTTCATTCTTCATAATCACAAAAATCACACGATAAACATAAAAACTCACACCACTCACCACTCATCACTCATAATCCAACCTTAAACAACTTCATATTTCACTCCCAATAACCACAATACCATCTCATAAACTTCACAATCAAACAGGAAAAAAATTCATAGAAACTTAAACTCTCTGCAAAACTTCTTCACATTTTCATCATCATATCAGAATCATTTCCTTCAACCTATTACACAACTCAGTCACACAAATCTCCACTCCATGAAACTTTTCTCGCCATTATTCACGTAAACCCATATTCAAATCTCTTCAAAATCACAACAATAACCGCATCCTATAATTTTCCTCACAAAACAATAAACAAACTTCACCCAAATCAACACAAACCGCCACCATCCCTTCATGAACCGCGATCTAAAGGCGGAGGCAAAGAGAAATAAAACGGAATCAAAGCCGAGAGAAGAAGAAGATTCTTGAAATGAAAATAAGAGAGAGGGAGATTCATTGAGACGGAATAGAAAGAAACACATGAACTCACCGCGCGAAGCGCCGACAGGAACAAACCGAAAACACCGCCATTTGAAATCCTCCGTGAAAGACTCAGAATCCATCGTGCGAAACAACCATCGCACAGACGCCGTCAAATAACATCAACACAGCGAGGTTTGTGTGAAAACAGAATAATGAGCAACGACGGGGATGAAAATGAGGAACAGAGGTCGTGCAATGTGTAGAAGAAGACGGTATCGAGACTGAGTTGATTCTGGAAGCAGGGAGAGCGATTTGATTTTGAGGATAAATGGGTTCTTATGGAGGCTGACCTTGTTCTTTCTTTATATTTATTTTTCTAATTTCTTTTTTCTTATTTCTTATATTATTGTTATTAGATTGATTTTTTCTTTTTAGGTCATATGAATCATCTCAGCCTATGTTGAAGCTTTCTGACCACATCCTAGATTCAGCGATATCCCCCTTCTCTTGTTTATTTCTTTCTCAGTTTTTTTTCTTTTCTAAATTAGTTATTAAGAGAATTTAATCTTAGTTTATTTTAAATATTTTTGTTAATTTTAATTTAGTTAGAATAATGTTAATATTATTAGAATTTCTTTTGATTTTTAATTATTAGTTTTCATATTTTTTGACTTCTAACATTGTAGATTTCGTAGTTCAGGATACTTGGATCCTTTCGTTTGGAGACTTAGCCTCATTTTTATTTTACTTTATGATTGTCATCTTACCTGGCTCACTTGACGCACAACTCGAGTTTGATATTTCTAACAAGTATTCTTGATTTGTTTAGCACGTATTGAAGAGGCAACAAACCTTATCCGTTAGGTACCACTAAAACTCGACTTTATCTTTTGCATGCCTTATCTTAGTCTTGATGCCATGTTAGGAGCATACTGGTGTCGCTCCTTGGATTTTCATCCTGGTACAGACGCGAAAGTGGCGTGGAAAAGGAATAGTCGCCAGCCAAGCATTTTTATCCCAAAGGAAGGATAATGTTGCACAAACCCGGAAGAAGGAGAAAGCGGGGTATCATGAACCAAAGAGAAAGGGTAAGAGAGTCAGTTACAAAATGGAAAGGTATTAGCACCCTAGATCTTCCGTCGCACTCGATGGGATCCACGCTTGCTAGCACTATTTCAAAGGGTAAGGGTATTTTCTACTACTGCAACTGCTACTGGAAAGGACTGAAAAAAGATAAGGAAGAATGAGATGAAAGGATAAGGAGATGAAATGGCATGAAGAACGAGGAAGGAGACTAAAGGATTATGTTTGCCAAGCGTCGCCGCTTGTGCCTACGTATTTCCTTTATGCAATAGGAAAGTTAGAACACCGTCGTTCGACTCAATAAGACTGACACGACTTACTTGTGTTTTTTAGGGTTTGAACTGTTTATGCCTATGCTCAGGTGTTACTGACTCGTCTGGAAAGAGTGTGTTTACCATCTTGCAAAAAGACAAGTAGGAGTAAGTTCTTTCATTTAGAGTGAATGAGATGAGAAGAGAATTCCTGAAGGAAAGACGCTTATTGTTTGTTTGAAATTTTATAAAGCCTTTTATCTGAGAGTTTGCATAGAAGAGTGTATTCAAGTATCATTCAATGGAGTATGTACTTCTTACATCACTCCAAGATGGAATGAATAAGAAACACAACTAAGTATGAAGGAGATCCCCAAACCTAGTTCCAAAGATTAAGGCTCAAGCACACTAGCCTATTTCATTTATTAAATGTCTTTGCTGTTTTTGAAGTGAAGAAATGTTTTTCTAGTTTATTTGTGAAACATACTCATGTAAGTTCAAAAAGAGCCTAAGAGGGGGGTGAATTAGGTCTTAGATAATTTTTCGGAATTTTATCGGTGGTAGAATTTTATTTGCCTGCGGTTCTAAGTGATGAAAGTAGTAAATGCGGAAAAGTAAAGAACACCAGGAATTTATACTGATTTCCCTCACAGATCGAGAGTACTCCAGTCCCCTTACGACACGTAAGAGATTTTATTATAGTTTTAGAAATCGTACAAGCCTATTCACACCAAAACCTGGTGAAGCTTACTATCTAAAAACTATAAACTAAGTGTTGAAGAACAATCCTCTTACACTACGCCAAAAATGGCTTTTCGCAGCACACAAAAGACAACGCTTTTAATGAAAAGCGCTGCTATATGTCATTTGAAAATTCGCTAAAAAAAACGCTATCTAAAGGACACCTTAGACAACGCTTTTAGAAAGCGCTTTCTAAGATGACACTTTAGAGAGCGCTTTTACATAAAGTGCTTTCTAAGGTAATGTTTTTAAAAAACACTTTATTTTAAATTATTTTTCAAAAGACCTATAGCAGCGCTTTTTAACAAAAACGCTGTCTTTTTTGCTTGACACAATTTTACTGAACAATATCAAGAATTACAAAATATGGCAAAATGGGGGATCGAACCCATGCTCTTTAGGTAGGGAAAATAATTTTAAATTATATTAATATATAAAATTATATTTAATATATTTAAATCATATTAAATTAAATTTTAATTTATTTTAAATTATATTTATAACTATTCAAATATATATTTTAAATAAAAAAATTTAATTTATTAAAATTATATTTAATATATTAAAATTATATTAATATATAATTAAAAATATATTAATTAAAAATATATTTGAAATTATATTAATATATCAAATTATATTTAATATATTTAAATAATATTATATTATATTTTATTTTATTTTATTTTAAATTATATTTATAATTATTCAAATAATATATTTAAATATATATGTTTTAATTAAAATATATTAATATATTTAAATATTTAAAATATATTAATTAATATATACAAAATAATATATTCAAATAATATATTAATATATTCAAATAATATATTAATATATTGAAATAATATATTTAAATATTTAAAATATATTAATTAATATATACAAATTGTATTAATATATAATTTAAACTATATTAATTAATATATAAAAATTATATTAATATTTAATTTAAAATATATTAATTAATATATACAAATTATATAAATATATAATTTAAACTATATTAATTAATATAAACAAATTATATTAATATATTATTTAAAATATATTATTTATATATACAAATTATATTAATATATACAGATTATATTAATATATAATTTAAAATATATAAATTAATATATATAAATTATATAAATTAATAATTTAAAATATACTTTTGGCATTATATACAATTTGTTTGTGTATAATTAATTAATGAGAGCGTAGTACTGCTGGTCAAGGAGGTTTGTATGTATGCATTGGGTCTGGGCTTCGAATCCCCCTCGCCCCAGACTCATTTTTATTTTTTTTACATTTTCAACTTTAGAAAGCGTTTTTTGTGAAAAACGCTCTCTAAGGTTTTTTATTAAAATAAATTATTTAATAATTGCATAGACCTTTAAAAAGTGTTTTTAACAGAAAGCGCTCTCTAAGATTTTTTATTAAAATAAATTATTTAATAATTTCATAGACCATTATAAAGCACTTTTAATATAAAAAACTCTCTAATGTTTTTTATTAAAATAAATTATTTGAATTATATTTATAATTATTACAATTTGAAATTATATAAAAATTATAATTAATATATAGAAATTATATTAATATATAATTTAAACTCTTTTAATTAATATATACAAATTATATTAATATATAATTTAAAATATATTAATTAATATATACAAATTATATTAATATATAATTTAAAATATATTAATTAATATATACAAATTATATTAATTAATATTTTAAAATATACTTTTGGCATTATATACAATTTGTTTGTGTATAATTAATGAATTTTTTTTTACATTTTCAACTTTTGAAAGCGCTTTTTGTGAAAAGCGCTCTCTAAGGTTTTTTATTAAAATAAATTATTTAATAATTTCATAGACCTTTAGAAAGCGCGTTTAATAGAAAACGCTCTCTATGGTTTTTTATTAAAATAAATTATTTAATAATTTCATAGACCTTTAGAAAGCGCTCTCTAAGGTTTTTTATTAAAATAAATTATTTATAATTATTACAATTTGAAATTATATACAAATTAGATTAATATATAATTTAAAATATATTAATTAATATATACAAATTATATTAATATATATTTTAAAATATATTAATTAATATATACAAATTATATTAATATATAATTTAAACTATATTAATTAATATATACAAATTATATTAATATATAATTTAAACTATATTAATTAATATATATAAATTATATTAATATATAATTTAAAATATATTAATGAATACATACAAATTATATTAATATATAATTTAAAATATATTAATTAATATATACAAATTATATTAATTAATAATTTAAAATATACTTTTTGAATTATATACAAATTGTTTGTGTATAATTACTAGATGAAAGTGTAGTATCGATGGTCAAGGAGGTTTGTATGTATGCATTGGGTCTGGGGTTTGAGTCCCCCTCGCCCCAGACTCATTTTTATTTTATTTTTTACATTTTCAACTTTAGAAAGCGCTTTTAATAGAAAACGCTCTCTAAGGTTTTTTTTTTATTAAAATAAATTATTTAATAATTTCATAGACCTTAGAAAGCGCTTTTAATGGAAAGCGCCCTCTAAACAAAAACTATCAGAGACCTTAGAAAGCGTTTTTATCTAAAAGCGCTCTCTAAAGCCAATGCCAATGATTTATTAAAATATTTACTTTTCTAATCATTTTCATAACCGTTCGCTCAGAAACCCTTCGCTCTTGTTCAGAAACCCTTCTTTCTCGTTCATTGCTCATTGTTCTACATTTTCATTGCGTGTTGTTGTTGTTGTTGTTCGTTCATTGTTCATTGCTTTGTGACTGAACTCGTTCATTGCTTTTGTGATTGAACTTGTTCTTGCTTCGTTCGTGATTGAACTCGTTCATTGAGGTACGTCTCGTTATATGCTCTAATCGTTCTTGTTGTTGTACATTGTTGTTGTTCTTGCTGAGGTTGTTATTGTTCATCGTTGTTGTTGTTGTTTTGTTGCTATTGTGGTTGTTGTTGCTGGAAAAATGAGTTCATGAGTAGGAAAAGTGTGATTTTGTAGTCTTATTATATAACTCATGAATGAAGTTATGTGTCATAAAGTGCATGAAGAACTTGTTTACATATTCATTCAGAAATCAACAATAGTTCATTGTTTATCTTCAATTTTTTGTCTCGTTTCTTAATTGTTCTATGTTTAGCATCTAGCATATTAATATAAGGTGATTATATTAATGACTCTGTTGGTGTTTGGTGATGTTTTATTTATCTTATGTGATTATAGAAAAATGGCTAATGAACAATCAAGATTAAGGCATGGTTGATTATCATAGCATGTTTTAGTATGAAGAGAAAAAGCTAAATCTACTAGGGATAAAATTGCAGAGTGTGAAATAGAGTAATCATCTAACACTGTTGAGGGACTGTCGTCACATTGTATAGGATCTTTTGTCAATCACAGGCACATTACTAGATCGCACTCCAAATCAGATATTTAGTGCATTGGACATAATCGTTACACACTTAGGTGTTAATCCGGGTGAGACCCAATAGAAGATTATCAGTACACAAGGAACACATACACAATTGTTATTGTTACTCAAGTTGGTGATGATGCACATGTTGTTTATCATATACAACGTCCATTGAGTACATTTTTCATGTATCTGGTTAGCATGGCCATTTATTTATGGACAAAATTGTGATCTATATGGATGTTATCTGTGTTAATTACTTCATAAAACTTAAGATAATTCATGAATATATTGAGGAACACCTTGTTTTATTTACTTGTACTCTAAGCTAGATAAATTAAGTCATTAAAGACAAGTCAAATGGCAGGAACAAAATATTGTCAACCAGATGCTTCTTTTTTGTCATGTTGTCCCCATTTAGCAGATGTTTATGGTACAAGACATCTAGGCTTCAAGTAAAATTTTATAAAATGACTCATTTTTAAAATTCATCTAATACATATAATACGACCAATAGTATTATTTGGTAGACCAATTTGGAGATGGACAATATTTTTGTACTAAATGTTCCTGAGTACTAAATATTCCTGAGTATTCTGGTCGAATGAGGGGTAAAGGATTTGGTGTGACGCCATCTTCCTTGTATAAGCAACCAAAACTAAAAAATCCTAGCAATCAAGAAGTGATGCAATCATTGGAGGAACTTAAAGCGCAAGTCAGTGCATTGCAAAAGGATAAAGAGATATATGAGGCGTCTAAGCGCAATTCCGGGTTGAAAGATACTAGTGACAAAGCTAGTATCAATTGTGAAAATAAAATTCCTGAGGTAATTATAGCACATATTTATTTTAATTAAATTAACACATTTATTTTAATTGACCTTTACACACATTAATAATTATGCATTCACTATTGCTTCAGGGCATTTTCTCTTGTCGGTTGTATTTGTCGTTACCGACTTATCGCATGCTTGGCAAGGGAAAAATGTATAACAGAGCGGGAGAGTTACTTCACCATAATCCGCTCCCTCATGGATGTCTGAAAATGTCAGTTGATATTGTTGTAGATATGGGTGCGACACTACCTATACCTGACACGGTTTCAGAGATAACATCGTTAGGAGAAGCAGTAGGCTCGTTATTTGCATGGCCGTCAGACCTCATTATCATAGATGATGAGGTAAGGTTAAAACCATTATGAATCTCTTAGTATTCAAATGTCAATTATGAACCATTATGAAAATCATTCTGAACCTTACGTGCATTTTTTTTGCAATATGGTAATTTTAGACTCCTACAAAACCCGCATCTAAAGGGCTTTTTCCGGAAAAAGAGTCGGTTGCATCACAAAAAAGAGAGGTACATTTAAAGTGTTATTCTATGATCTAAATTCAAAAGTTTTGTAATTTTCTACTTTACCTAACTTATATGATTGTTAGGTTCCTTCTGCCCAAGCTTCACAACAGGTCGAGAGCAAGAGAAAGGTTCCAGCAAGAAGAGCTGCTGCAAATCGCTTTCGGCCGTGTCTTGAGACACTTGTGTCAGTATCAAATGTGATGCAAGGTTGTATTCGTCAAATAGACATGGAAAAAGGTGTTTTTGGTTTTCCTCATTCCGAGATAATCGGAAGAGAGGATATGGAGCAGATTATCAAGCATCAAACATTAGGCATGGTTGTTATACATGCCTACATCTGGTACTCCGATCAATCTATTATTTATTTAGTTGAACAATTTATTGGAACATTTCAATAAAAATAGTCTAATGTTTATTATATGTTTTTATTTAAGGTTCTTGTATGACAAACTCATGCGCTGGACGGATTTGTCAAACCGATTCCGTTTCCTTGCTTCCACTAGTGTTAATAATACGACAATTGGTTTGAATGCAGATACAGTAAGATAATACTTAGTTGATAGATACATGGCATCCAATACAGAAACTTTGTTTTTTTTACCGTATAATACTGGACATAAGTAAGATTGTCATTCTAATCTTTGTATCTTTTGCGTAGAAATTATACATCTAAACTTTTGTTATATTTTATAGTGGACACTGGTTGTTGGTTTCCATTAATCCTACAAAAGAAGTGGTCTATTATTTGAATCCAATGGAGCATGATTGGTCAACATATCCGAGTATGAAGGATGTCGTTGACAAGTAAGTGAGATTGTTCTAAAAATTCGTGTGTATTTGTATATTTAATTATTTCTGTAAGATTTTCCTAAATTTACGTTTTTCTTTTATAGATCTATACTAGTGTACCGAGCACAAAGAGATTATCGAGTAGCACGGGCTAAAGAAAATACTATTCCATGGTGTAAACACCCCAAATTTTCCCTCTTACTTTCTTATACTTTGGCTCATGATCCCACATAGTACATAGCATATCACTACATCTTACATTGCATATTCACCTTTAACATCTCATTGCATCTCTGCACAGCTAAGGTTTGTGAATTAGATGAATCTTGAAGAGAGTATGAGGTATCTCAGAGGCCATGAAGCATGACAAGAAGGTCCTTGAGTGTTCTAAGGTCATATTGTACCCCCAAGGGTCCTTGTAAGTCAAAAGATCACAAGAGATTGCAGAGCCACCCAGGCAGGCTCAAGGCTCCTACACAGATGACCTAAGATTAGGGTTTTGGGTTTGAGGCTCTTACAACCAAAAATTTTGGTCATTCTTGATTCAAATGGTCTTTATATGATATAAGGAGTGTGTGAATGAAGTTTGATGAAAAAATTCAATGTGGAAGTCATACGATCAAATGGTAGCTTGTTGTGTAAGAAAAGTCAGGATTAGGGCATCTAAGGCCTCCAACAAGGGTTCCAAAGGGTCATCATCATCAATTTGAGGTCCTATCACCTTTATTTGGTCTTAGTAATGCTTAAAATATCACAAGATTGAAGAATTTTGAGCCATTTCAAAATTTGCCAAAAATGGACATTACTTGAAATGCAAACTTTCCATTTTGGGAAAGATTTTCAACCTCCTCTTTCTTGATAAAAAATGATTCAAATGAAATTTTGTTAGACATGAAAGTTGTAGATTGGATCTTCCCATTTTCAAAAAGTACAAGAACTCTTCTTGATTCATCCTAGAACTCAAGACATGGCAAGTCAAAGTTGGGAAACATCTTGTAAATTTCAAGTTTAGGCCAAAGAGAGAAATGTGCAAAAGTGAATTTTAGACCTCTACACGACTTCTAATCCACTCAAATGCATCATGGAATGATCAAATAACATCCCAAGATCATATTTGAGCTTTGAACCAAGGGATTTCATGACTTGCTTCTCAAGAAATCACAAAGTTGCAAAATTTCAAAACCTATGCAAACTCTTGATCCAAGCCATACAGCTCATAACAATTGATCCCAGGGTTCTCCTTGAAGCCAGCTGAAGCAGCTCAAGCCCTTAAATCAGTTATGCCATGGCTCATACCTCAAGTACACAACTTTTGACTTTTTGGCCAATTGAACCATACCAATCCCACAGTACATAGCAACTATTCTGACTCATTCCATTTGTTTATGCAAAGCCTAAGGATCATAAAAAGAGGGCTCACAAGAACTCGGAACCAACACACACTCAGTTTGCACAAAAATCCCCCAAAACTTCCTCTCTTCGATTCTCCCAATCCAGCCATCAAACTTCAAAAATTCCTTCACCAATCAACCACACATCATTCATAGAACAAGAATCAACCATTAAAATGGCCTGAAACATCACATATCCAAACCTCCATTTCTGCCATATCAGAACTGGACTTCTCAAAATAGCCAATTTAAACTCCATTCAAGCTTGCCATTAGCACAAGGGGGACCATTGGAGGTGGTTTGCACAAAGGAAAGGCTCAGAAAGCTCATCTTTGAAGGTTTCCAGCTCAGGTATAGCTCAAGAATTTTTTTCTCAGAACCTCATTTTCTTGTTACAAAATGAATCTACATGTTGCACTAATCATCTAGATATGTTTAGAATTGAAAATGAGCAAGAAATGATCATTTCATGTTGTTCTGAAAGTTTGCCCGTGTTTTGATTTTTGCTTCGATTCTCTTGATTCAAGTGTTATAAATGTTGTTTGATTGTTGATTTGTGTTCTATGAAGTGTGGGGAGTATTTATGGGCAGTTGTTTTGGTGTTTAGTGACCTAGGGAAGAAGATAAGGTTTTGGTTGGCCGGAGAAGATGACCGGAGCACTGTTTTGGTCACCTGAAAATAATTAGGGTTAATTAGGTATAGGGTTTCCAGATTTAATGAGAGCCATTGGATTCTGATTAGTTTAAGGGATGGACGACTCAGATTGGTCATTAGCCTTAATTTTAATTAATTAAAATAAAAAATAATTAATTAGTTCAGATTTAATGTGAGCCATTGGATTACGCGCGTTTAGGAGATTTAAACCTGGACCCTAGGATCTACATACTCCCAGTCAAGCTGACTTGCATCCTCAGCCTTTGATCTTGCTTCCACGCAATCTGAGCCTTCCATTTTAATTACTTTTCATTTTATTTTCATTTTGTTTTCTTTTATTTATTAAAAATAGCAAAACACTTTTAAAAAATCTGATCTTTTGCATTTTTACTTTAAATAATTTTAAAAACCCAAAAACAATTTTTTTTATTTTTGTATTAAAAAATTATTTTTAAAATAATTTAATTGTATTTTTAATTAATTAATTCATTTTTAATTAATTAAAAATACCTTTAGGTATTTAAAAATCACCAAAAAAATCAGAGAACCTCTTTGAACATTAAGATCATATTACAAACTCATTTTACAAATTTATTTTAGGGGTTGATCATGTTTTGACAATTAAACTTGAATTAGAATTTTGAAAATCCCCTTTTTCATAACCCTAATTCAAAAATTCATTTCTGCCTAACCAAAATGGGTTTGTACTTGTTTCTTTTTGAAATCTTTCACACTTTGTATCAATTATCCAAGATATTTTTGGTGTATTTTTGCTTTACATTTTCAATTTGTTTTGACTTTTTCTTTGCAAAGTGTCCAAAACCCTAGCCAAACTTAGGGAAACCATAACTTGACTTTGGTTTAGCTTTAGATCTCCACCTTTGGAGGGTGTTCTCATGTAGGTTTAGGGTTTGTTTGGATACAATTTCAATTTTTTATCATGTGATTTACTTCTGATTTTGATCATGGACTTTGTGTATGTACATACTAAATTTTCAGGTGCATATGGTAAGTTAATTAGGATGTGGAGGTGCATCCACATCCAATCTCTTCTCACCATCTTATTTATTTGTTTTTGAAGTGAATTTGATTCACTTGTGTTTGTTTCTCTCCCACTCCTAGGTTACTTAACTTCTTTAGGAGGTAAGTAACATATCTTTCTCTCTCTTTCTCTTTCATCTGCTTCTTCCTTGGTGGCCATCTAAAGATTTCTCTTTAAGTCTCATAAACCATAGGAACATCCAAGCATTATAACTTTAGGGTTATGAATAGTCCCCCTTAGTTTTTTTAACCTTTTGAGTCTCTTTGAGTCTCTGCTTTTCATCTCAATAACAAAGGCTAAACAGTTAAAGTTTTAAGACTCTGAATTAGGGTTATACATGTATCCTTATCTTAGGATGGAGTGTATAACTTTAATACTTAGTGTTAAACCTTTAAGTTGTTTTCACCTCTTAATCAAAACACCTAATAATTATCAAGACTTTAACTTGTAACTTGGGCCTTATATTAGGGTTGCATCTCTGCCTCTGGGTCAAAGGGACTAACCCTAGTGTTTAATGGACAAGTCCCCCTCAGGTTTAGTCTTACAAACATAAAATTCACTTCTTAATCTAATCTCTAATTAAAATCCACTTTAATAAAGGTTTGTTATATAATGATTTTAATCCCTGACCATGGATTAAGTTGAGGTATCTTCCTCATCTTAAGTGTCCTCATCTATCATCCTTCTCTTAGGATGGTATAATGAATTCACTAATCCCTGATTAGAGATTAAACTCATTACTTAATACAAAACAAAAATCCAAAAAAAAACACTTGATAATTACAAGTAGGTTAATGATCTTAATCTTGTATCATTAGGGTAATTAAGTTGGGATATCCATCTCATACTTAAGTATACTCATTATCCCTAATCAGGGGTGATATAATGAGTTTACAATCCTTGATTAAGGCTTAAGCTCATTATCCTATGCAAAACACCAAAAGCAAATAAAAAACTGAAAACACAAAAACAAACAATAAACATCTCCTCCGGGATTCTTTTCTCATTACACTCACTCTAAAAACGAGAACTCGCTTCTTCCGTCTAATGCAAGACAGTTAGCACTTGAGCCAGACGAGTCATACACTTGAGCATAGACAAGAAAGCAGTTCACACCAAAACATCAAGTCTCTTTACGTTGAACTACGATGTTCTGACTTCCTCATTGCACGAGAGGATACGTAGGCATAACCTAACGGTTATCGAACAAAAGTCCCCAGGTCTCCCCCCTCTTCCCTTTCTAGCTTTCCTTTCTTGACCTTAGTTTGAACTCATGTTCTTTTTGCACTGACACTTTGTACATCTATCTCTTTTATACACAATTAGCATGTACACTTCCCCCCTTTTAAAAGCACAATCAGGTAAGCGTGGATCCCTTCGAGTACGACAGACAATCTGGGTGATAATACCTTCCCAGGTCGTAACCAACCCCCTTACCTAGTCTCTTTGGTTCGCAACCGTCTTATCCATATCTTTATAGGTTTATGCAGCATTACCTTTCCTTCGGGATAAAAATGCCTAGCTGGCGACTCTATTCAACCTTCACCATCCGACCGTTCTCGCCGACAGTTCGCGTTTGCACCGGGACGAAAGTCCGGGGAGCGACAACTTGGCGACTCTGCTGGGGACTTTGTAACCAGAGCTTCTGAGTCCTTGAGGGTTTCTCCCAGCGCTTGTTTGATTTGTGATTATGGGGGTGTTATGTGCTATATGTGTTCATGTGTTTTTGTTTTATTTATCGCTTTCTGTATAGCTTTATTTATTGCTTTCGTTTATTGCTTTCATTTACTGCTTTTTGCATTTCATCATTATTATCATATCATTGTGCTGGATTGTTGTTACCTTGGTGGGTGGGGTATTCGAGTGAGAAAGGCTTAATACAAAGGCTTGAGTGACACATAGGATTAGAGTGGTTTCGTATTCTCTCCCATTCCATTTCGGTCTGGTGCGGGAATATGAAAACACGGTTCAAACATGGGTTTCCTTTTGAGAACTATGTGTTACGGATCTCCTGTAGTGCTAGAGCTATCTGGGAAGTCTGCTAAGTCTGGATGACCTTTTTAGATGACCTTCAGCATCTGAGGTGAATTAGGGGAGGATTCTTTATGATTAGTGTAAGCATTATATCCCCCAGGATGAATGTGTTTACACTTCTCATAATAGATCCAAACCTGAGGATCTTTGTTCTAGTACATACATGTGAGTGAGATGGGATGTTTACAGGTTTGCAGGAACCCTTGACCTCATCATACCTTGCTACTGTAATGCTATAAGGTTGTATTATTTTTGACTGATTCTTTGAAACCCTGGACTATTGACTCTTTATTTGAGTCCCTCACCCGGTTACTGGTTCTCAAGCCCTCATCTGAAACTTTGAACACTCAAGGATCCCACCAGAGGCAACTGATAATCCAGCACATGATCACAAACCCATGCATATCATCATCATGCATCATATTGCATCATTTCTAACATTTGTCTATTTGTTTTACAGGGTATCCACTTTTCTTGGTTTGGTTTTGACTGTTCTTCTGCTCAGCCTATCTGCTACAACACTTATTCAGTTATCTCCTTCAGCACACATCTTCAGGATGGATTCAACAAGGAAAAGCAATATCACCTATCATTTCTTCGAGTATCCCTTAGCAGGCATTAAGCAGATACAGGCCCTCATTACTCCTGATCATGTACCTCTGTTCAGTGAAAGTTATGGTGGAATCTTGGGCATAATCATGGACCTGGATACAGTGCAAAAGAGCATGATTCACACTTGTATGCAGTTTTATGATCCTCCCCTCCGTTGTTTCACTTTCCCAGACTTCCAGATAGGTCCATTGCTGGAAGAGTGTTCCATGTTGTTAGATATCCCCATCCGAAAGGGAATCCCTTTCAATCTTGAAATGCCTCCTCCGAAGAATGAAGACATATCCAAAGCACTACATCTACCACCATTAATGAACACATGACTTCCAAAGATGGAATTCCAGGCCTTCATCTGGATTTCTTGATTACTCAAGCTACGAAGCACGATGCAAAAGGGAATTGGGAAACTGTCTGTGCTCTCCTAGCTCTCAGCATTTATGGTATCATTTTGTTTGCAAACGAGCCTAAGTTTGTAAGCAAGAATGTCATCCACATCTTCATGCTAAAGAACCCGGTTCCCACCTTGTTAGGAGACTTTTATTACTCAGTTCATCAGAGGAATGAGAAACAGAGAGGAAGACTAGTAAGATGTTGTGCACCTCTTTTCTACAGTTGGTTGATGAAACACATGCCAAAGACGAAAGCTTTCTTGAACCCACATCAGACAAGGAATTAGGCTAAGAGAATGATTGCCCTTACTTCATAAGATATCAGGTGGTGTACTCAGAACACCAAGGGTCGAGATATAGTAACCAGCTATGGTCAATACCCAAATGTACCTCTCATTGGAGTGAAGGGTTGCATCAACTACAATCCTTTACTCTTCAAAAGACAGTTGGGGTATGCCTTGGTACATCCACCTAGGGAGCAAGACCTAGTAGAATCTCTTTATTGTGATGTTCAAAACAACCATGCCACTGTCTGACAAGCAGCCTGGGCTTGGGACAATATACAGACTAAAGGAACCGCCATTATGGAAAAGTGCAATAACATAGCCTCTACTCAGTACACCGAATGGTCGCGCATCAGAGGACAGATTACTCGTATGCCATTCACCCTGGAGGATGTGTCAGGGCCATCAGCAGTTGAGCCCATAGTCACAGTAAGCCTGGAAGAGTTTGAAAAGCTGAAGGAAAGAAATACCCAGCTCGTCGAAGCTTTAAAGAAGACCCTTTGGGAAAGGAATGATGCTCATTTAAACATTGAGAGGTAAGAGAAGCTACGCATCGAGCATATAGCCAAGAGTGAGAAGACTGAAGACTTCATCAGGAAATCCCGAGCATGGGAACTTGTGTTGAAGAATGCATGTAAGGAGGCAAAAATTCAGAAGGCAAGAGCTGAGCATTATTTGGAAGAGTGTCAGGGTAGATGGGTCAGAATAACTGAGGCTCGTTTGAAAGAAGACCAGAAGATGCAAACCAATATGGAGCAGTTGGAATCCAGTGAGAGAAGAAGCCAAGAAGCACTTCTATCCGCTCAGAAGGAAATCTCGGAGTTAAAACTTCGGGCAGGGTTAAAAAGATCCAAAGAGCAAGATAAGTATCAGAAGATGACGAATGCCATCGCAACTAGAAACCTTCTCATCAGGACCATCACAGAGCACCCAGCTGGACCTGTGACTGATGCTCTCCTGAAGGAAGTCAAGGAGGATGCATATGGATTGGATGTTTGATTTTATTTGTACTTGTTTTTGTATTTCGACTCACCATGGGAGTTTACTTTGTTGTATTCTTGAACTAATTGTATTATAGTTTATGCATTATTATTGTATTTCGACTCACCATGGGAATTTTTTTTTATGTACTCATGAACTGGTTGTATTTTGGCAATGCCACTTGTATTCTATGTATTATTGGTTTTTTGTGGGTTCTGTTCGCTCCAACATATTTATCTCCTCCAAGGGGTCTGGAAGGTCAAAACCAAGAACCAAACCGGATACCCTCGAAAGACAAATAGGCATATTGCATTGCATTCTAACCACATACCTTTTGTTTTTGCAGGTGTTTTATTTTTGTTTTCTCACTTTGTTGATTGTTTCAGGAAATATTGCTCGCAGAAGGGTCTTTTCCATCAACCGAGTCCACAAATATCCAACTTGACACAACCTTCCGAGTCTACAAATGGATCAGCTACAGCAGAAACTGACATATGTGAGGACTCAAATGACAGATGTGAGGACATAGGTGAGGACCCAAATGAATCAATTTATGGTCGTGATGACTGGACTGGCCTAGACCCAGAAAAGATTAAGGGAGTTGGTCGAGCGGCAAACCCCGGAAGATAACCACGCAGGCACTTGAGGTACTAGTAACAATGAGTGCGAGAAGCCGCGAATGACTCCGGTAATGTTTGGACCCGACAACAATCCTGAAGCTAATATCATTGGGAATGGCCAAAGGAACACTGGAGATCGTATTCTACAGGAAGATCCTTAAGATAAGCAGTTTACAGTGCTAGGTGCTGGGGCAGATGAAGCTTATGACCGTCGGTTGGACGAGATATCAGAAAAGTTAAGATCCTTGGAATTCCAGAATTCCTTGGGATTTGATGTAATGGACATGGGCCTGGTTGAGGGGGTAAGGATTTCCCACAAATTCAAGCCCCCGTGTTTTGAGAAGTACAATGGAACTTCCTGTCCTCGCACTCATTTACAGTCCTTTCTGGGAAGGTTGAAGGCATACACTATGGATGAGAAGTTATAGATGTTTTATTTTGAAGATAGTCTGACCGGGGCATCCAGAGAATGGTACTCACACTTATCCAGGGCCACCGTAAAAAATTGGAAAGATTTGGCTGAAGCCTTTGTGCGCCAGTATCAATACAACTTAGACATGACACCTAATAAGACTCTCCTAATGGGAATGTCTCAATTTTCGAGGGAAAGTTTCCGTGAGTACGCTCAGAGATGGAGACAGGTGGCTGCTGCTGTCCAGCCTCCAATGTCAGAAAGGGAGATGGCTGATATGTTCATGAATACCCTGCAAGGAACTTATATTGATAGACTTGTTGCTTTCTCTTCCACTAGCTTTGCTGATGTGGTCATAGCGGAAAAGAGAATTGAAAGTTTGTTGAAGATGGGCAAGATTTCTGATAATGGCACCAACTCCAGCAACACAAAGAAACCATTCTCCGGACCCCGAAGGACACGAGAAACTAATTCAGTGCATATTGGCAGAGGTAGGCCTCAATATTTGCAAAGATCAGTGGCTCCTGTCACCATTCCTACTCCAGCACCTCAGCAACAACAGTTCCCATAACAGTAACAAAGACCTTACAACAACAATAAACAACAACATTGTCCATTTCAACAAAGAACTTCTCAGATCAACAGATTAATCGATCCCATTCTGATGCCCTATGTAGTGTTACTCCCACAACTGTTGAAACTCAACTTGATTGAACTGAGGACTTTGGCTCCACCATATCCTCTCAACCTTCCAAGAAATTATGATGTCAATGCAAGATGCGCCTTCCACTTAAATGCTCCCGGCCATGCCACAGAAAAGTGTAGGGCCCTGCATATGAAGGTCCAAGACCTGATTGATTCTAAAGCTGTAAACTTCGCACCTCCTCCGAGTGTTATCAAAAATCCAATACCTAATCACGGTGGGCCAAGGATTAATGCTATAGAGGAAGACCAACCAACAATCCTGATTGATGATATTGCAAGTGTTCGAACACCTCTGGCCGAAGTGAAAGCTCGACTTTTAAAGTGCCAAGTGTTTCCAGGTTGTGATGCCTACTGTGAAGCTTGTAAAGTTACTATTAATGGTTGCGCAAGTTTGAAGAATGGTATCAACAGTCTGATTAAGAAAGGCATCCTGCAGATAACATCAATAGTTCAAGCTTCTACAACTGCAATAGAAATCACTTCTATAAATACAGCAAAAATCAATTCAACGAAATCGGCTACAACAACAAACACCAGCAATGATATTTCAATAGTTACTATCTACTACGACCCAGCAACGGTCCCTGTTCCAGAGTCTCACAACAACAACTTCCAACAACATTCACACCAACAACATCCCTGCAACACTCTCTCATCAGTTTGTCAGCTTCCTGCATTTATGCCACCTTCAGTCATACCCCCTGTTACTATATACTACGATCCGCAGACAATTATGACTCCTTCTTCTGCTGCAATTAGTCTGGTGACCATCACGGTGCCTGAACCAATTCCTTATGATAACAACAGTGTCGTGCCTTGGCATTATGGTTCAGATCTTTACTGCCACGGAAGAAAGGTCACTCTTGACTCCTCAACATCTGCACCACAAGTAGACAATGTAGGGGGAGGCAGAGGCTTCACTAGAAGCGGACGTTTCTTCGCTTCACAAATTCCCAGAACTAATACCGAGGCGGAAGCGACTGCCAAAGCTAAAGGTAAAAGTGTGGTGCCAGAAGAACCTGCTGCAAAAGAAACTTAGAAAACACTCTTTGATCAGGATGTAGACGAGTTTATGAGGATTATCAAAAGAAGTGACTACAAAATCGTGGACCAGCTTCACCAAACACCCTCCAAGATCTCCATATTATCACTACTTATGTGTTCTGAGGCTCACCGGAATACACTACTCAAAGTCCTACACGCAACTTATGTGCCTGAAGAGATCACTGTCGATCAGTTGGAATCAGTAGTCGCAAATGTCAATACTAGTCATGGACTAAGCTTTACCGATGATGATTTGACTACAGAGGGACGTAACCACATCAAGGCATTACACATCACTCTAGAATGTAAAGGGGTTGTGCTCTCGCACGTCCTTGTTGACATTGGATCATCACTCAACGTCCTGCCAAAGAAAGCTTTAGTCAAATTGGAGTATGATGGTCTAGCCCTCCGTCCAAGCAATCTAGTTGTAAGAGCTTTTAATGGTTCTAAGAGATCGGTTCTTGGAGAAGTGGAGCTACCTGTGGTAATTGGCCCACAAGTTTTTAAAATTACCTTCTACGTGATGGACATACAGCCTGCCTACAGCTATTTGTTGGGTCGACCATGGATCCACGCCGCCGACACGGTTACGTCAACCCTTCACCAGAAGTTAAAATATGAGTGGGAAGGTCAGATTATCACTATCTGTGGAGAAGAAGATATCTTTGTCAGTCACCTGGCTACGTATAAGTACATAGAAATGGATGGAGAAATCCATGAAACCATGAGCCAAGGTTTTGAAGCTTTGAATGTCAAGGAAGCTACAACTGAGGTGTCTGATGCATCCCAAGAGGAGAGGATGGGTACCTCAATTTCTTCCTACAAGCAGGCTCGGAAGGTTGTGGAAGAAGGGAATGCCCAAGGCTAGGGCAAGTTGCTGAAGGTGGAAATGAAAGAAGACAAATTCGGTTTGGGTTATAAACCATCCCGACAAGTTCAAGAGGAGGATGCTGGAGGGCCAAAGTTCATAAGTGGGGGAATTCTGACCCCTGATGTTGTCAACACTTTGGAAGACGAGGCTGAGAGCGACTACAACCTGGAAAACTGGATCCGTCCAAGAGTCCCGGGACGACAAGTCCTCAACTGGTCTTCCCAGGAAATTATAAGGGTTACTGCTGCAGAGTAATTATTATTTCCTGTTTTAAGAATGCATCAAAGTCCTGCATCTTTCCCAAGATGTCGGGACTCATTTTGTAATAGGGCCATATGTATTTGTGCAAATTGAATATTAATGAACAATGGGCATCTTTTCACAAACAATCTTTTTCGCTCACTGTCTTTTCATTTTTGTTATTTTCGCACAAAGAAATAAATGGCAATGTTTTTCCAAATAAAAACTTCATTTACTTATTTTTTTCTAAAAAACAAAATAAAATCAATCACAAAATGAACCAAATCTCAACCCTTGCAGAAATAGTCCTCCAGATTGCACTAACAGCGACACTGCTATGACCTTGTGTGACTTCGACAATCTGATTAATCAAGCAGATGAAGGGGTTGAAGAAGACTACGATTTACCTGAAGAGTTAGCCAGGTTATTGAGACAAGAGGAAAAGGTGATCGCTCCTCATCAGGAGGAGGTTGAGACTATTAATCTTGGTACCGAGGAAGTTGTGAAAGAAGTGAAGATTGGAGCCAGTCTGCAAGCTCCGGTAAAAGAACAACTTATCAGTATGCTGCGAGAATATGTCGATGTCTTCGCTTGGTCTTACCAAGATATGCCAGGTTTGGATACAGATATTGTCATACACAGGCTGCCATTGAAGGAGGATTGTCCGCCGGTCAAACAGAAGTTGCGTTGTACTCGCCCATACATGGCCATGAAAATCAAAGAGGAAATACAAAAGCAGTGGGACGCCGGATTTCTTGCTTTAACTAGTTACCCGCCGTGGGTTGCTAACATTGTACCCGTACCTAAGAAGGATGGCAAGGTGCGTATGTGTGTCGATTACCGGGATCTAAACAGAGAAAGCCCGAAAGATGACTTCCCATTACCTTACATTGATGTATTGGTAGACAACACAACCCAGTTCTCGGTATTTTCCTTCATGGACGGATTTTCTGGATACAATCAAATCAAGATGTCACCGGAAGACATGGAGAAGAGAACCTTCATCACACCATGGGGCACGTTCTGCTACAAATTAATGCCGTTTGGTTTGAAGAACATCGGTGCAACATACCAACGGGCTATGGTAAAATTATTCCACGACATGATCCATAAAGAAATTATGTGCTACATGGATGACATGATTGCCAAGTCCCTCACAGAAGAAGAGCATTTGGTAAATCTATTGAAAATATTCAAGCGTCTGAGGAAATATCAGTTAAGGTTAAATCCCAGCAAGTGCACATTCAGGGTACGTTCTGGTAAGCTGCTGGGGTTTATTGTGAGCAGAAGAGGAATTGAGGTTGACCCCGACAAAGTTAAAGTAATTCAGGAAATGCCTGCACCTAAGACTGAGAAAGAAGTTCGAGGGTTCTTGGGTAGATTGAACTACATTTCAAGGTTCATATCTCACCTCACTGCAACCTACGAGCCCTTGTTCAAATTGCTAAGAAAGGAACAAACAGTCAGGTGGAACGATGATTGTCAGAAAGCTTTTGACAAAATCAAGGAGTATCTGCAAGAACCTCCAATTCTCATGCCTCCAGTTGAAGTAAGACCTCTAATAATGTACCTGATAGTATTAGATGAATCGATGGGGTGTGTGTTGGGCTAGCATGACGAGTCTGGTCGAAAAGAGTATGCAATATACTACCTAAGCAAAAAGTTTACCGACTGTGAACAATGTTATTCACTGCTCGAGAAAACTTGTTGTGCTTTAGCGTGGGCTGCTCGCCGACTAAGACAATATATGTTGACTCATACTACCAATTGATCTCAAATATGGACCCGGTCAAGTACATATTTGAGAAGCCAGCACTTACCGGAAGGGTTGCAAGGTGGCAAATGATTTTGACAGAATATGATATTCAGTACACCTCTCAAAAAGCCATCAAAGGCAGTGTATTGTCTGACTATCTGGCTGGGCAACCCATTGATGATTACCAGCCTATGAGATTTGATTTCCCCGACGAAGACATCATATTCTTAAAATCAAAAGATTATGAAGATCTTATTCACACTGAAGGGCCATATCCATAAGGAGGATGGACTATGATGTTCGATGGGGCAATTAATTGTAACATTCGCGGGGTTGGTGCAATGCTTATTACACCCGAAGGAGTCCATCTGCCTTTCTCAGCAAGGCTCACCTTTGCATGCACTAACAATGAAGCAGAGTACGAAGCTTGTATCATGGGTCTTGAGGAAGCCATTGACCTCAGGATCAAAACCTTAAATGTATTCGGAGATTCAGCTTTGGTGATCAACCAAACTAATGGCAAGTGGTAGACTCATCAAAAGCATCTGGTTCCCTATCGTGACTATACGAGGAGATTTTTGACTTTCTTTACAATGGTCAAGCTTGAATACATCCCTCGAGATGAGAATCAGTTTGCAGACGCCTTGGCCACTATTTCATCTATGATCAAAGTACAAACTGCCAACTATGTGCCTCGGATTTTAGTATCCAGATTGGACCGACCGGCATATGTCTTCTCTGTGGACACTGCCTGGGGCATCGTCTAATGATAATATTACATTAAGAAGGCTAGCCAGAAGTTTCTTCCTCAATACTGATGGCTCCTTATACAAGCGAAACATCGATATGGTCTTGCTCAGATGTGTTGACAAAAAGGAAGCAGACTTGGTGATGCACGAAGTACACGAGGGTTCTTTCGGTACCCATGCCGGAGGACATGCAATGGCGAAGAAATTGTTGAGATCAGGTTACTATTGGATCACAATAGATGCAGACTGTTGTGCTTATGCCAGAAAATGTCATAAATGCCAGATCTACGCAGACAAAGTGCATGTGCCTCCAAATCCTTTGAATGTATTGTCTTCACTCTGGCCCTTCGCCATGTGGGGCATTGATATGATTGGAAAGATCGAACCAACTGCTTCAAATGGTCACAGATTCATCTTGGTAGCCATTGATTACTTCACCGAATGGGTCGAAGCAGCTTCGTATGCAAACATCACTAAGCAAGTGGTAGCCCAATTTTTGAAAAAGGATATCATTTGTCGATATGGAGTCCCCGAGCGAATCATTACTGGTAATGGTTCAAACCTTAACAACAAAATGATGACAAAATTATGCCGGGATTTCAAAATTCAACATCACAACTCTTCTCCTTACAGGCCAAAGATGAATGGCGCTGTTGAGGCAGCTAACAATAACATTAAGAAGATTGTGCAAAAGTTGGTAGTCACATACAGAGATTGGAACGAAATGTTACCATTCGCCTTACATGGGTACTGAACTTCCATCAAAACATCTACCGGGGCAACGCCTTATAAACTTGTGTATGGTATGGAAGTCGTTCTACCTGTTGAATTTGAATTGCCATCCTTGCGGGTAATAATGGATGTGAAACTGGACGAAGCTGAATGGGTCCGATCTCGTTATAATCAACTGAGCCTGATTGAAGAAAAGAGATTAGCAGCTATTTGTCATGGTCAGTTATATCAAAAATGGATGAAAAGAGCCTTCGATCAAAAGGTGACACCTCGGGAATATCAAGTGGGAGAGCTTGTATTGAAAATAATCCCTCCTCCTCATACAGACCACAGGGGCAAGTGGACGCCAAACTATGAAGGTCCCTACGTGATAACTAAAGTCTTCTCAGGCAGAGCACTGACGCTCGCAACCATGGATGGCGAAAATTTCACATCTCCTGTGAATTCAGATGCAGTTAAAAACTACTTCGCATAAATGACCCGCTGGACATAAAAACAGAATGTAAGTCCAGGGAAAAAGGGCATCCCGGCAAGTCAAAAACAGAATAAAAGACTCGGGAAAAAATAAGGGAAAAAAATGTGTACACGCTGATTTGAAAAGCCACATCGGACAACTCAGGAAAAAATGGGTATCCCGGTGGATTGAAAACCCGAAAGGGCGATCCATGCAAAATCAGGGAATAAACGAACAACTGCACTCTGAATTCGTCTGTATCACACTTACATAACCTGGCAAGCTTCGAAAGGATAAAGCGTCGATCAGAATCAACTTTCTTCAGAAAGCAAGATAAGAAGAGCGTTCAAAGTCATACAGGTCATATCAAAAGGAAGATTGGAGCATCAACTTCAGCATTGCCACATAGAATACTCTTATTTTCTCAATTTTATGGTAATCTCCTCATTTCAGGGATTAGCTTCTTCAAATGTACTCGCCTGTTCAGGGCACATAAATCAATAAAATCAATATTCACTCATACTCTGTTTTGTACCCTTTTGTTTTGTTTGTAAAAATGTCCAAAGTTCGTAATACAACATTTGCATGAAAACATATAAGACATTTTCAATAAATACTTGCAGGAAATATGTACTCTTAAGAAAATCTAACTCCTATGAAGGAATCCGGTTGAGGATGCCTCAGAACACTTGTGTGTTTCCTTTGTTTAACAGGCTGCAGGCCCCCAAGGCAGTTAATCTTTATCAGCATGAGGCATATCAGGCACTATATCCCCAGCTAAATCAGCAGTCACATCATCGGAAAGATCACTTGACAAAAGAATCCCCCACGAAGCTCATCATTCCCCCAGGATACAACCTGGATGAAAGAATTACAACAGATTACTTCTCAGAAGTTCTCTTTTCCCCGAGCGGGATCTCCCGAGCAATAACTGAATTTGTTTATTCCACAACAGATACAATTGCCAACACCTTGGGGTTTCTCTCATCCCCGGCTTGAGTTTCCCCATAGAGTTCTCCAAAAAGATCGCCCAGATATCCTTTCTCCCCGCATAGCTCAGATCCTGAATCGGTTCTCTCATTTGCATAATCATAGCATTCACATCATCTTCCCCAAGCATAGCGTAGCATTCCGTCTAATACAGAGCATTACGGTAAAAATCAAACATGCATTTGCATGATCATAATTCAAGTTCGAACCATTCACCTGTATATATAAAAATCACTCCTCCAGCGGTGTACAAACAAAAACATCTTTCCAGTAAAATCGCCAGAATACCTTTTACACTCTTATTCATACTTATATAGAGTTCTTCCGACACCCGTCAGTGTCCTATGCATACTACTCCCCAGCAGTATACAAAAACACCTCTCCCCTGCAGTCGCCAGAATACCCTTTTACACTCTCAATACAAATACCCTTATACTACTCTCCAACAGACCAAACACCCGTCCGTGTTCCTTGCTTAACCAATTGATACCCGTTCGTATCATCATCCCTAAACACACGTCGGCGTTTGTTTCTATCGATACCCGTCTGTATCGTGGTCCTAAAGATACTCGTCCGTACCTTTAGTCTATACACACTGTCGAAACACTTATACCATTTTATTTTTGGGCTTAAGCACTCGTCCTATGTCATGATATTTTCAGCAGCCATCCCCTGCTAGGTGACCGTCCTTCACCTTTTGATGACCGTCCCTCATCATTTATCTGATGGTCGTCCCTATTGTTGATCTTTCTATCCGGCATCCGTCATATGTCGTGATATTTACAGTAGCCATCTGTTGCACCCCAAAATTTGCCCTCACAATACAAGACTTTGTGTTCTAAGAAGGTTCACAAGGTTCACAAGTTCTCCAACACTTGCATAACCTTTCATGAGGTTCATGAAGTCTACAAGTTACTTCTTGAAGGTTCACAAGGTTCACAAGTCCCACAATGCTTTCAATACCTTTCATGAGGTTCATGAAGTCTACAAGTTACTTTATGAAGGTTCACAAGGTTCACAAGTTTCTCAACATCTTCAAGACCTTTCATGAGGTTCATGAAGTCTACAAGTTACTTTATGAAGGTTCACAAGGTTCACAAGATTCACAATGATTACAAAGCTCTCCTGAGGTTCATGAGGTCTACAAAGCCACTTCATGAGGTTCACAAGGTTCACAAGCTTCACAATACCTCCCATGAGGTTCACAAGACATTTTATGAAGATTCACAAGGTTCACAAAGTTCACAATTGGTCAAGAAGTTGACAATTCCCTCAGACAATGCACCTCCTAAGCAGTGCATCCAAAACTAGGGTTTTGACTTTAATCAGGCTAAATGGACTTCCAAGACTTCAAGTGAGCTTCATAACATCTTATATGTGTTTAAGAACCCCCATGACAAGTTTCAAGACTTTTCTCAAAAGTTTGCTCAGTCAGATGATCAGATAAGTCAAAATCAGTCAATGCAGTTAAAAAGTCAAACTGAGGTCAACTGTGGTCAAACCAAAGTCAAACTTCATGATTTTTTGCCAACATCAAGTATATGAAGTAAAATTCATCATTTGATCAAGGTTTGATCATGATTCATCAAGGAGATTCCAGATCATCAATAATCAGGAGTTTCTAAATTAGGGTTTCCTCAGTAAAAGTCAACTGAACTTTGACCAGCCATAACTTTCACATACTTCATCACCAAGTCTCCATCAAAAGCTCATTTTAAAGGAAATTGAATTCTCTACAACTTTGATGTTGAAAGTTAAGCCTAAAAGTGCTTCATTTGAAAGATATGATCTAAGACATTATAGGTCATTTCAAAAGTCAACAAAAAGTCAACAACTTCAAAAGGGCATAACTTGAGATTGGTAAATGATATGGACCTGAAACCAATGGGGTTGTTTAGAGGACTCTTCAAGCTTTCCAAAAAGTCCAAGAACACCCTCATACCTTTAAAATTGAGGGAGATGTGCCCTTGCAAAGTTGGGAAATTTTGTGATGGTTTATGTTGAAAATGGAGGTTTAAAATCACTTCTTTCCAAATGGGCTGCCCAAGTTGTGATCCAATCCACCTCATATCATTGTGCACGACCCAATTGACC
Source organism: Lathyrus aphaca (assembly GCA_963966055.1). NCBI lineage: Eukaryota > Viridiplantae > Streptophyta > Magnoliopsida > Fabales > Fabaceae > Lathyrus > Lathyrus aphaca. The sequence goes on from OZ014519.1 coordinate 168,360,036, forward strand.
AAAATTCAGTATTTTTATTATTTTATTTTTATTTATTATTGATTTAATTCATAAAAATCATTTTAAATAAATATAAAATATGAAAATCTATTTTTGGGTGAAGATTGAGGTTCTAGAAATTCTTAATTGGTGATTGAAGTTTAAAGAGAAAGAAATAATGTGATTGATCCAAAGATAGCAAGTCATAATACACAAATATTTGACTTTTAATATTTGATCAATTTCAATCTTTTTAGATCAAAGTTTCCACATAACTAATCAATGTTTTGACCTAGAATGATTCACATATATATACTAAACATAAACCAAACAAGAGGGCACGAATTCCAGCAACCAAAAGTGTAAGTTCATTGTTCAAAAACTCTTCCAAAAGTGAGATTCGGATTTGGAGATTCAAGGCACTACAAGGTATTTTAAGGACATGGCTAGCTTCCCTGGACATCACTGATTGTAAAGCATCAATCGTATGCATCAAAATCATCTCATATTGGCCAACCCGAATCAAACTTTGCCTTGAATTTAAAATTTTCGATTCTGTTATTTTGTGCATTATTAATGAATTTTATTTGTGCCTTTGTGTTTGTGATGATCTAAGGAACGATTCTGGACAAATAGCTTGAAGTTTCATAGCCTAATGGACCAAATGCCATGGTTAGGGTTTAGAGGTCGAAAATGGGGACCTTTGATTTACTGAGTTTAAATGAGTTTTGAGAACATAGGAGTGTTCTATGAATCTCCAGGATCACAAAACCATAATTAATTTCATAAATCGTTGCTGTTTGGTGTGTGTTTGAATTTCGCAGGGTTTAAACCATGAAGAACTCGTAACAAAACTTGCAGGAAAAAGGGCAATAAAATTCGCAGGAAAAAGGTTGAAGAAGAAGCTAGGTGGCGCGAAATCTGTGTTTGAATTTTTGTTTAAAAATAATATAATTTTGTTTTCAGTTTACTATCACAAGCCAAGGCTTGTCCTGGTGGTAAGGTTGCTGCGCGTTTAGGTGATTGGCTTGGGTTCGAATCCAGGCTATGTATGTTTTTTTTTCTTATTTTTTCCAGGTAAAAGCAAACAGAATATATTATGTGTTGTTGCCAATCCATGACCAGAAGGGCTCTCCCAGCCAGGCGGTCAAGCATGCGCGTGAATATCCCAAAGGTCCTGGGTTCAACTCCCACCCCAGGCCTTTTTATTTCTTCATTTTCCTGGATTTTTCAAGCAAGCAACAAAACGAATTCTTCCCCCTCACTTATTGCCTGCGCACCAATGGCCTGGTGGTTGTTGTTCTTGTTGGGAATCAAGCTGACCTGGGTTCAAACCCCAGTCAGGTAAGTTTTTCATACTCTCTTTCTTTTATTTGTTTTTTAATGTATTATTATATTAAATACAATTTTATTTCTAAAACAATAAAAATAATAATAAAATATGTATGTTTTCTTTAATTTCAAAAATATATTTTCATAAATTATGTTTCTATATTTTGTGTTTAATTTATAATATGTATATATAAATTAGAATATTTTTGTATATAACTAAACCCTAATTTTTTTTTAAACCCTAAAAATAGTTTCTAAATAAAACTTAATTCTATTTTCAAAAATGATTTTTATTCTTATCATAATTATCATGTATATAATTTTTTAAATATAATTATAAACTCTTTTCTTCATATAATATGTAAATATATTTTACACCATGTTTATGATTTAAATCATTGTCTTTTAAAAAATAATAATTGAATTAATAAAAAATTTAAATCTTGTAAATATGCTTATAATTTATTCTTCTATTTATATAATATATGAATACTTTTATAATTTCTGTTTATTTAAAAAATAATTGAATAATTAAATTTTTTTGTAATTATAATATATTTAAAAATAACTTAATAACTTGTAAAATTAAAACAATTGTTTGCTCATATTTTTTTTAAATATAATTGTTTATATTAAAAATTGTTGATTTATTATTGTTATAATTTTGATTAATTTTATTTATTATTGTTATTACTAATTATATTATTTATTTTGCTTTATTAATTTTATATATATTTCATTAATTTTTATTATTTACTAACCATATTATTATTTATATTATTATGTTTCTAACCTTGTTTATTATTTCTAAATTATTATTATTATTTTATTATTACTAACCCCTTATTATTTATTTTTTATTATTTATTGCTTATTTATTTATTATTTATCTTGCTATTATTATAATGTTGTAATTATTCCTCGGATGTAAATTTGTAAATATTTTTATTTTTTGCTATGGTTAGTAATTAGGGAGTGTAAACATGTATTCTCTTAAAATCAAATTTAGATCATTTTAAATCATAAGATAATTAAATTAAACACTCACACACACGTAAGTCGATTTTAATCGCCGTCTCACTTTCTAAGGTTATCTCTCAAGTTGCCTACGAATAATGGTCAAGTGGGGTGTATAAAGCAAGTCCCTTTAAAAAGAAAAATCATCAAGTCCCTCATGGTTGCCTATACGAATCGAGTCCCTTCGAAAAATGATGATAGTCCCTCCTATATGCTTATTACACCCCACAGTTGCCTTGATAAAACAAAATGTCCCTCTTATGTCCCTTACATCCAAGGTAATGACTACCTACTCCTTAATAGTGGGGATAGTCTTACCAATGAAAGGATAAAGAACAAGAAAGACTTTAAACATTAGGGTAGGTTCCTTTTATATACTTGCTCACTTCAAAAACTTTTCAAACTCTTCACAATTTCAAACAAATTTTCAAAAACAAGTTTTTACACATCCGTACATGGATTATTATTAACTATACTGAAAATTTTTCTATTCACACACTACACTTTCAAAAACAATTCAAAAGGTGAGCTAAGTAACTAAGAGCCCATGGATAACCATGGATGTAAAGGGTGCTAACACCTTCCCTTTACATAACCTACCCCCGGACCCAAAATATTCTCTTAAGGTCTTTCCTGTTCTTTTATACCCTTTCCTTTTGGATAAAATAAAAGTCGGTGGCGACTCTTGCTATCCGCAACATTACTTAAAGTCAGTTCTCCCACCGTGTTACACCATCCCCTGCTAGGTGATCATCCTTCACCTTTTGATGACTGTCCCTCATCATTTATCTGATGGCCGTCCCCATCGTTGATCTTTCTATCCGGCATTCGTCCTATGTCGTGATATTTTCAGCAGTCGTCCCTTGCTAGGTGATTGTCCTTCACCTTTTGATGACCGTCCCTCATCATTTATCTGATAGCCGTCCCTATCGTTGATCTTTCTATCTGGCATTCGTCCTATGTCGTGATATTTTCAGCAGCCGTCCCCTGCTCGGTGATCGTCCTTCACCTTTTGATGACCGTCCCTCATCATTATTTCATCAGTTTATCCGATGGCCGTTGTAACACGGTGGGAGAACTGACTTTAGTTATGTTGCGGATAGCAAGAGTCGCCACCGACTTTTATTTTATCCAAAGGAAAGGCATAAAAGAACAGGAAAGACCTTTTAAAAGATTTTTGGGTCCGGGGGGTAGGTTATGTAAAGGGAAGGTATTAGCACCCTTTACATCCATGGTTATCCATGGGCTCTTAGTTACTTAGCTCACTTTAAAATGTTTTTGAAATGTGAAGTGTGTGAATAGAAATTTTCATAAGAGTTTGATAATGATCCATGTACGGATGCGTAAAAAACTTGTGTTTTAAAATTTGTTTGAAAATGTGAAATGTTTGAAAAGTTTTTAAATAGTGAGCAAGTAACTATGAGGAACCTACCCTAAAGTTTAAGTCTTTCTGTTCTTGAATCCTTTAAGTGGTAAGACTATCCCTATTATTAAGGAATAGGTAGTCATTACCTTGGATGTGAGGGACATATGAAGGGTCATCTGTTTATTTAGGCAACTGTAGGGTGTATTAAGCAATTTTGAAGGGACTATCATCTTTATTCGAAAGGGACAAGATCATTATGAAGGCAACCATTTAAGGGACTTGATCTTTGATTGTTAAGGGACTAGATGACTTTATTTTAAGGGACTTTTTGCTTTGTACACCCTACTTGACCTTTTGATTAGGCAACAATGAGAGGTAACCCTAGAAAGTGAGATGGCGATCAAAGATCGACTTACGTGTGTGAGTGTTCAATTTTAAATATTTATCTTTTAAATTAAGTGATCTAAATTAATTTTAAATAACATACATGTTTACACTCCCTATTTTTACTAACCATGGCATAAAATAATTAATTTAAACATTATAAAAATATTACATCCAGGAGCAATTACAATAATAATAATAAAAGCAATTTAAATAAATAAAATAAATAAATAAATAAATAAGCAAAATAAATAAGCAATATAATTGGGTTAGTGAAAATAATAATAATTATAATTTAAAAATAAATGGGGTTAGTAATAATCATATAAACATAATTAATAATAATAATAATAAAATAAACAAAAATATTATAATAAACAAAATTTAAAAATTAGTAAGAAAATACAAACAATCATATTAAAAATTAAACCAATTATGAACATATTATGAGAAATAAATTATAATTATTAAATTTGCAATTTTTAGAAATTATTTACATGTCTAATTAATTATAAACAATTAGTGAATATTTTTATAAAAAAAAAATTGAGCATTTTAATTTATATACAAATTTATGTACAAAATTTTAAATTATAAACAATTTATGTATTTAATAAAAATTAGATTAATAATAATATTAAACAAAAATAGAAGGAAAAGAAATTAGGTTTCTTAGAAATTATTATGATTAAATTAGGGTTTGTAGAAAAAAAATATACTTTTAGGGTTTTAACTTAATATACAATATTGATTTAATAAATATATACATATTATAATTTAAGTACATAATAAATAAAAAAAACTAATCTTAGAATTAAGAAAATAATTTTAGGATTTAGAAAATATAAGATATATATGTGTTATTTTAGAATTATTACATGATTATTTCTAATTAATATCAATATAATTAACAAAACAAAATAAATAAATAAAAAAAAAGAAAAAAAATTGGAACTTACCTGGCTGGGAATTGAACCCAGGACACTTTGATTGCAAATACCCAGGCCAACAACACATACCACCAGGCCAGCGCGCGCAGGCAGTACAAGGATGGGTTGAATTGGTTTTGTGCACTAAACCTGAAAATCAGAAAAAGAAAGAAAAAAGCAAAAGGCCTGGGGGAATCGAACCCAGGACCTTACAAGCAAACACACCAATACGTTACCATTCCAGCTAGGTGAGCGAATCTGTTAATGTAACCACTTTAATTCATAATATATTAAGGCTGCAAATAAGATGGAAAATCAACAAAAAATTGGTTGGAGCCAGGATTCGAACTCCTGCCCCTAAGCAACACACGCGCATAGCACACCACTGGGACAAGCACAAGCTTGTGATACCAAAACAGAAACAAAACATAAAAATATTAAAATCAAATTCAAATTCCAGAAACGCGCGCAGGGCCTTCATCTTCTTCATAATAGCTAGGAATTTTGTTGCGTGTTTTCCTGCGAGTTTCAAAATACAAAAACCTACGAATTTGAACAAACATCAAAACAGCAAAATTTCTCAACCATGATTAGTGTTTCATAATCCCCAAGGTCCATAGAATTGTCCTATGTTCTTAGAATTTGTTTATATTAGGTTTAAATCAAAGCCCCAAATCCATGGCCGAAACCCTAGCAATGGTGGTTTTCTATTCCTTCATCGAAAATCAAATTACCTTGTCCAGAAACATTCACAAGCTCAAAACAAACATAAATCCAACATCAAAATCAATTTACATCACATGTATGTATGAAAACGAAAAAACGATAAATGTCTCAATGTTTGAATTCGGTTTGTGCTATATAAAAGGTTTTAGATGCAAATGAGAGTTGGGATCGCATCTGGGATGTTCAAGGAGTGTTGCTATGTCCTCAAATTACCTTCTAATGCCTTGTATATCAAAATCCGAATTTGAGTTTGTGAGAGGTTTTTGAAATTGTGAAACTTACACTTTGAGGCTGCCAATTCGTGGCTTGTGATTAGGGTTATGTAGTGTACTTATAGTATGATCAATTAGGTCAGAAAAGTTGGATATTTGTGTGGAAGATTTGATCCAAAAGGATTCAAAAAGATAAGCTTTGAAATTTAAATATTTTTGCATCAACACTTTCTATTTCAAGCCAATCAATATGATCTTCTTACTACTTTGATGCCAATCATCTTAATGAATTTCTAGAAGCTCAATCATATTTAAATCTTTGACTTTTATATTTTATTTTAATTTAAAATGATTTTTAATGAATTAAATCAAAATAAATAAAAATAAAATGATAAAAAATATGATTTTTGTTGACTTGGGTCGTGCATGAGGTTATAGTATGGATTGAGTCATCATATGGCAAGCCCATTTGGAAGAAATTGGTTTTAGACCTCCATTTTCTTCATAAACCAACCAAAAATTTCCCAACTTTGCAAGGGCACACATCCTTCAATTTTAATGCTATGAGGGTGTTCTTGGACATTTTGGAAATCTTGAAGAGTCCTCTAACCAACCCCACTGGTTTCATGTCCATATCATTCACCATTATCAAGTTATGCCCTTTTGAAGTTGTTGACTTTTTGTTGACTTTCAAAAGGACCTATAATGTCTTAGCTCATACCTTCCAAATGAAGCATTTTTGGGATTGGCTTGTGAGACACAAAGTTGTAGAGAATTCAATTTCCTTCAAAATGAGCTTTGGATGGAGACTTGGTGATGAAGCATGTGAAAGTTATGGCTGGTCAAAGTTCAGTTGACTTTTACTGAGGAAACCCTAATTTAGAAACTCCTGATTCTTGATGATCTGAAATCTCCTTGATGAACCATGATCAACCCTTGATCAAATGATGAATTTTACTTCATATAATTGATGTTGGCAAAAAATCATGAAGTTTGACTTTGGTTTGACCACAGTTTGACTTTTTAACTGCTTTGACTGATTTTGACTTATCTGATCATCTGACTGAGCAAACTTTTGAGAAAAGTCTTGAAACTTGTCATGGGGGTTCTTAAACACATATAAGATGTTATGAAGCTCACTTGAAGTCTTGGAAGTCCATTTAGCCTGATTAAAGTTAAAACCCTAGTTTTGGATGCACTGCTTAGGAGGTGCATTGTATGAGGGAATTGTCAACTCTTCTGACTATTTGTGAACTTTGCGAACCTTGTGAACCATCATAAAATGTCTTGTGAACCTCATGGGAGGTCTTGTGAACCTTGTGAACCTCATAAAGTATCTTGTAGACTTCATGAACCTCATGAAAGGTCTTGTAAGCATTGTGAATCCTGTGAACCTTGTGAACCTCCTAAAGTGACTTGTAGACTTCATGAACCTCATGAAAGGTCTTGTAAGTATTGTGAATCTTGTGAACCTTCTTAGCACACAAAGTCTTGTATTGTGAGGGCAAATTTTGGGGTGCAACAGCTGCCCCTGTTCAATTTTCTGAAACCTGAGGGGTTAGATTGGTATATTTGCCAGTCGTGACCTGGAAGGTTGAAGGGGATTGAACACAAAAGCCCAAAAATTTGCACTCACCAGTGCGTAGAGTGGTACAGATGACTAGTTGAATATGCTTGAGTGGGCTTAAAGATGCCACTTGGAGAAAAATTCTTCAGATACATTTCTTGGGGGATAAAGCAGTCCAAAATATGGAGGTATAATGATAGCTTTCAGGAGGATAAAGCAGTCCTGAGGTAATAATATGCTTTCAGGAGGATAAAGCAGTCTTGAGGGATTAATAATATGCTTTCAGGAGGATACAACAGTCCTGAGGTAAAAGCATGCTTTCAGGAGGATAACAACGTCCTGAGGAGATGATATGCTTTCAGGAGGATAACAACGTCCTGAGGTAATGATATGCTTTCAGAAAGATAAACAACGTTCTGAGGTAGGGGTGATAGCTTTCAGGAAGATAAATAACGTCCCGAGGAGATAATATGCTTTCAGGAGGATAAAAACGTCCTGAGGAAGTGGTAACCTTTGGGAAGATAACAACGGCCCAAAGTAATAATATGCTTTCAGGAGGATAACAACGTCCCGAGGAGATAATAAGCTTTCAGGAGGATAAAGCAGTCCTGAAGGATTGATAGCTTTCAAGAGGATAACAACATCCTGAGGAGGTAATATGCTTTCAGAAAGATGAACAACGTTCTGAGGTATAAGAAGCTTTCAGGAGGATAAAGCAGTCCTGAGGGAATGATAACTTTCAGGGGGATAAAGCAGTCCTGATAGTCACAAGTTGTTGATGAAGTCTGTCTGCTGGAGAATTAACCTGAAAACAAGGTAGCATTCTATATGGTAGTATTAGTTTATGTATTATGTATTCATGAGTATGTATGTTATGGTATGATGTAAATGATGTATGTATGATATGATGCTGCCGGAAGCGTCTGGATATCTTCGTATAATAACTGCTGGCCAGGGAAAATAAATCCCGATTTGTTGCTGAAGGATATGAGGAACTTATTCCCATCTTGTTTGATAATATATTATACATAACCTTCCGTATGCTAGGGATAGCAAGGTATACATAACTTCCCGTCTGCTGGGGATAGCAAGGTATATATAACCTCCCGTCTTCGTTTGATAGTAGGGTAGATATAACATCCCGTCTTCGTTCGTCGTACCCTTATTGGAAAGTAAATTCCCGAATATCCGTATGAGGATAAAAGAGATGGATATAAATTCCAGGGTAGATGTGACTTTATGAAGATGGACTTGCCCTACTGAGGGTTTGTAGCTGTTTTGTTAGAGATGAACCGACAAAGCTTTGTTGAAATCCTTCCCTCGTTCGTCCTTAGTAAATACTATTACTGCATTTTCATGCATTTCTGGTAAACATCAATCATATTAAGCATACATGCATTTCTGGTAAACATCAATCATATTCAAAAGCATACATACATTCAAACACAACCAATGGACGTTTCGCTTATGTAAATAGGGTAAAAGTAAATCTGGATTCAAAAATGGAATTTTATTTATATCAAAAAGTGACCTATACATAGGTAGGTTTGTACAAGGAGACATAAACCCTAGTAGGAGGATTTTGTCAAAATTTTACAAAACAAAGAGAATCAGCTATGTGGGAAATAATCCTATTGAGTTTCAATTCTACTATTGCCATTATCTTCAAGTCTCTCATCTTCTGCTGTTGAGACGGAAACGATTGCATTGAGCTTTATCTGTTCGAGCTTGGGTAAGTAACACAACTGGTTGCAGTTTCATGGGTGATCCAAACGAGACATAGTCATACGCTTTAATCCCTAACTTTTGCCTGGATAGCCCTTTCAGGTTTTCAATCCACCGGGATACCCTTTTTTGCCCAAGCCGCCTTTTCAGGTTTTCGACTTGCCGGGTGTACATCTTTTTATATATATCCCTAATTTTTTCCCAAACCCTTTTGGTTTGCCGGGATGCCCTTATTTTTGCCTAGGCCTGTCAACCTAGCGGGTCTCTCTTTATGCGTAGTATTTTTTAACTATGTCTGCGTTTACAGGCTGCGGGAAGTCTTCACCATCCATTGTAGTGAGTATCATAGCACCTCCTGAAAACACTGTCTTGACTACAAATGGTCCTTCATATGTTGGAGTCCACTTGCCCCTTGGATCACCCTGTGGTAATATGATACGCTTGATTACCAAGTCACCAGCCTGATATACCTTTGGCTTAACCTTCTTGTTAAAAGCTTTGATCATTCGTTTCTGGTACATCTGGCCATGACAAACTGCTGCTAACCTCTTCTCATCAATCAAATTTATCTGGTCAAGTCGAGTTTGAATCCATTCATTTTCCTCCAAGCCTGCATCCTTCATAATTCTTAAGGAGGGAATCTGAACTTCAATGGGCATAACTGCTTCCATACCATAGACTAAGGAGAATGGGGTTGCCCCTGTTGAAGTACGTATTGTGGTACGATAACCATGAAGAGCAAATGGTAACATCTCATGCCAATCTTTGTAAGTAACAGTCATCTTCTGTACAATCTTCTTAATGTTCTTATTAGCAGCTTCAACTGCCCCATTCATCTTTGGACGATACGGAGAAGAGTTGTGATGCTTAATCTTGAACTGCGTGCAGAGATCAGTAATCATAGTGTTGTTCAGATTAGAGCCATTGTCAGTAATAATCCTTTCAGGGATGCCATACCTACATATGAGATTATTCTTAATGAATCGAGCCACAACATTCTTGGTAACAGATGCAAACGAAGCTGCCTCTATCCACTTCGTGAAGTAATCAATAGCAACCAGGATGAAACGATGCCCATTAGAAGTAGTAGGCTTGATCTCACCAATCATATCAATGCCCCACATGGCAAAAGGCCAAGGAGCAGTCAACACATTCAATGGTGATGGAGGTATGTGTACTTTGTCAGCATAAATTTGACACTTGTGACATGTTCTGGAGTGTTGATAGCAATCAGCTTCCATGGTAGACCAATAGTAACCTGCTCTCAATATCTTCTTTGCCATGGTATGACCACTAGAATGAGTGCCAAAGATTCCATCATGCATATCTTCCATAATCTCAATTGCTTCCTTCTTATCCACACAACGAAGCAAAGTTGAATCATGATTGCGCTTGTACAGAATGCCATTGCTTAAAAAGAACTTAGCAGAAAACCTTCTCAGAAACTTCCTATCTTTGACAGATGCCCCTTCAGGGAACTCCTGGGCTTCAAGATATCTTTTTACTTCATAGAACCAAGGCTTCTCCTCTGCCACTTCTGTGTCAATCTCATTGCAGTATGCAGGCTTCTCAAATCTATTAATAGTAATCTTGGGAGCTTCATCATCCCAGCTGATCTCAAACATGGATGCCATGGTGGCTAATGCATCTGCCAACTGATTCTCTCTCCATGGGATATGTCCAAAGGTAACCTCTTTGAAATGTGGGATCAAAGACAAAACATGCTCTCTGTAAGGAATGAGGTTATCATGCTTGGTATCCCAATCTCCTTTAATCTGACTAACTACCAGGGCTGAATCTCCATACACGTCAAGGAACTGAATCTTCATATCAATAGCAGCTTTAATACCCAGGATACATGCCTCATACTCGGCCATGTTATTAGTACAATAGAAACAAATTCTGGAAGTAATCAGAGTATGACAACCTTCAGGGGAACTAATCACAACACCAACACCATTACCAAGTGCATTAGAGGCACCATCAAAAACCATAGTCCATCGGGATCCTTGTTCAGGTCCGTCATATTGTCCAGGTTCTTTGGTAATAATCATAATGTCTTCATCAGGGAACTCAAAACTCATTGACTGGTAATCATCCACTGCTTGATGAGCCAAATGATCAGCAACAACACTTCCTTTGATGGCCTTCTGAGTAGTATACTGTATGTCATATTCTGTCAAGATCATTTGCCATCTTGCAATTCTTCCATAGAGAGCAGGTTTCTCAAATATATACTTAATTGGATCCATCTTTGAAATCAATAAGGTAGTATGAGTCAACATATACTGTCTTAGTCGGCGAGCAGCCCATGCCAAAGCGCAGCAAGTTTTCTCGAGCAGTGAGTATCTTGTTTCACAGTCGGTAAACTTTTTGCTAAGGTAGTATATTGCCTGCTCTTTTCGACCAGACTCGTCATGTTGCCCTAACACACACCCCATTGAGTTGTCTAACACTGTTAAGTACATAATCAAGGGTCTTCCATCAACTGGTGGCATCAAAATTGGAGGTTCTAACAGGTATCTCTTGATTTCATCAAAGGCAGTCTGGCACTCATCATTCCATTCCATCACCTGATCTTTCTTCAACAACTTGAAGATTGGCTCACAGATGGCAGTTAATTGGGAAATAAATCTTGCAATGTAATTCAATCGTCCCAAGAAAGCTCTAACCTCCTTCTCAATACGGGGAGCTGGCATCTCTCGTATAGCTTTAACTTTTGCAGGATCCACTTCAATACCTTTTCCACTGACAATAAAACCCAGGAGCTTTCCAGATCTAACTCCAAAAGTACACTTGTTTGGGTTCAGTCTCAACTTGTATTTCTTCAACCTCTTAAACAATTTATGCAAATGATCAAGATGTTGTTCTTCATTCTGAGACCTGGCTATCATATCATCCACATACACCTCTATCTCATGATGAATCATATCATGAAACAAAGCCACCATAGCACGCTGATATGTTGCCCCTGCATTCTTCAAACCAAATGGCATCACCTTATAACAAAAAGTGCCCCACTGTGTAACAAATGTTGTCTTCTCCATATCTTCATGTGCCATCTTGATTTGATTGTAACCAGAGAAACCATCCATAAAAGAGAATACCTTATGCTGAGCAGTGTTGTCTACCAGAACATCAATATGAGGAAGCGGAAAGTCATCTTTGGGGCTAGCCTTGTTCAAATCTCTGTAGTCCACACACATACGTACCTTACCATCTTTCTTAGGTACCGGCACCACATTTGCAACCCACTGAGGATAAGAAGTCACAGCTAAGAACCCTGCATTGAACTGTTTCATTACCTCTGCTTTGATTTTTTCTGACATCTCAGGACGCATACGACGAACCTTCTGTTTCTTTGGACGACAATCTTCTTTTACTGGTAAACGGTGAACCACAATGTCTGTATCCAACCCTGACATATCTTCATATGACCAAGCAAAGATCTCCACATAGTCACGTAACATCTGAATCAATATGCTCTTGACACTATCCTCTAAATCAGCCCCTATCTTGACCTCTTTCCTGTTTTCTTCAGTTCCCAGATTCACAACTTCGACTGGCTCTTCATGTGGTTGTATGGCTTTCTATTCTTGTTGTAACAACCTAGCAAGCTCTACAGGTACTTCACAATCGTCCTCATTTCCGTCTTCAGTTTGATAGATCGGATTCTCGAAATTATAATTGGCAATAGTAGAACTGTTATCAACAGGATCCAGAGTGGATGAGGATCTGCATTTTAGTGATGTGGGTGTGTGTAAGAACACATAGCTGATAAAATAGAAAATAAAAGAAAAGAAAGACAAGGAACACAATATTTACGAAAACGAAACGTCCACTGATTTTTATTGAATGAAGTATGCAAATGAAATGACATCCTGTAACAAGCACACCATTGTGCCCCGGGTAAGGCACAAGGCTTGAGAGTTTTAATTGTTAAAGAAATTACAAACTTAAAAGAAACAACACAGTAATAGTATTTACTCCTGACTAAAGGAGATAGGGATAACATCTTCAGCTTTCCAATTATTGAGTCCAGCACCCACAGTAGGAAAAATCCAAGCATCCAGATTGTAGTCTTCATCATAGTCTCCCACAACATTGATCTGATCTTTCATAACCCCTTGATTGGTGATACGAACAGCACGAGCACGACGAACAGCCTTCTGGGACTCTGCAGTGAAACCCAAACCAAATTTGTCAGACTTGTATGGGATATCAGGAAGCTGACCCCAAATAGTACAACAACCTTCATCCACTACAGCTCTAGCATCTTTGAGGGAGGCCATTGTTGGAGGTATTCTGGTGACCACAGGAACTTTCTTCACAACAGGAGGAGCTACATAATCATTAACAATCCAAGGAACCACTTCAAATGTCTGACACGGAGTTTCAACGTATTCACCTTCCACTTCCAGATACTTGAAGGTGTTTACATGACTAAAAAAATACTCTTCCTCTCCATAGACAGTAACAACTTTTCCTTCCATTGGATATCTTAGCTTCTGATGTAATGTAGAGGTTACAGCACCTGCCCCATGGATCCAGGGACGACCAAGCAAACAAGAGTACGAAGGACGAATATCCATCACATAAAATGTAGCATTGAAAATCTGAGAACCAACTTTGATTGGGAGATCAATTTCTCCATGCACCACTCTTCTAGAACCATCAAAAGCCTTCACCACTATATTACTGGGCTTCAGCACAACATCTTCAGGACTCAGCTTATTCAGGACTTCTTTGGGCAACACATTCAGAGAGGAACCATTGTCTATCAATACATGTGACAGGGTAGTTCCCCTGCATTCGATTGAGATATGCAGAGTCCTGTTATGATCCCTCTTGGCAGGGGTCAAATCAGCATCAGAAAACCCTAACCCATTATCATAGGTCAGGTGGGCAACACAATTCTCAAACTGGTCAACAGAAATTGCATTGGGTACATGAGCAGTCTTCAGAAACTTGATCAAAGCTTTTGCATGAGCTTCAGAACATAACAACAAAGACAGCATGGAAATCTTGGAGGGAGTATGCCCCAACTGATCAACAATGTCATAATCACTCTTGCGAATGATTTTCAATACTTCTTCCATCTGCTTGGAGAGATCATCAGCAGCTGGTACATTAGCAGGTATAGGTTCAATAACAGGACCCTTGCCCCGAGCATCAGTGGTGGAAGTAGCAGCAGGAGTAACTGCATTCTTTGAAGTCACTAGAGGAGAGAAAACCCTTCCACTTCGTGTGATCTTACTAGACCCAGCAATATTATCAACATCAACAGGCACATCAGCTAAGGGTTCTTGCTTAACACCATGGATATAAACATCAGACCCATAATGCCAAGGCACAGCTTTATCAGACGTATATGGAATAGGACCAGGAGTAGTAATGATCATAGGAGCCACTCTGGCTTCAGCAACAACCTTCACAGGGCCTTCAGCAACAACCTTCACAGGGCCTTCAGCAGTAATTTTAATTGGACCCTTATGAGTGATTTTAACAGGTCCCTTTGAAGTGATCCTTACCGGCACTTTGTCAACCATGTCAATCTCTTCCATCTTCCTACCTTGAGTAATATGATCCACCATACTTTCTACAGATGATGGAGTCCTCTCAAACACTATAGTATACTTATCCATGAGACGCTGAATTCCATCTCTCAATCTCCAACAACTATCCAGCTTAAAGGTACAATACAGGCAATCTTCACGACAACCTGGAAAGAACCCAGCTTGTACTAACTTCTTCTTGATAACAGACAATGGTGTGGTCAACTCTGCAACTGAATAGATATGTAAATCTTCATCAATGGCATTGACAGTCTTCTCGTGATTTGGCATGGGAGCCGTAATCACATTTGGAGTACCCGGAGGGTCAAACTCAATCTCTCCAGCCTCAATCATATCTTGAATTTTGTTCTTCAAGACCCAACAACTATTAGTATCATGTCCCTGACAGTTTGAATGATATGCGCATCGTGCATTGGGGTTGTACCTGGGAGAGGTAACATTGGGATTCTGAGGAGCCTCTTTCAGAGTAATAAGTTCAGCTTTCAACAAGTGTTGCAATGCCTGAGCCATTGACATGTTGATCTTTGTGAACTGCCTTCTAGCCCTCTGTTGGTTGCCCTGTGGTTGCTCTGGTGTTGCAGGAGTTGGATTTGAAATATGAACTGCGCTCACAGACTGATGCCTTCTATTACGATCAGGTTGACCATAAACAACATTGGATTCTTTCTTCCCAGTGGGAGGCTTCTTTGCAGCACCTGATGAAGAAGTACCCACCTGGATTTTGCCACTCTTTATACCATTTTCCACGCGCTCTCCTGTCATTATCAACTCAGTGAAGCCAGATGATGAGCTTCCAATGAGATGACTGTAAAAAGGACCATTCAACGTACACATGAACATATCAACCAATTCCCTGTCAGTTAAAGGGGGTTGGACTCTTCCAGCTAAATCTCTCCACTTCTGAGCATACTCTTTGAAACTTTCTTTGGCACCCATAGACATGCTTTGCAGCTGCATGCGAGTGGGAGCTAAATCAGCATTGTATTGATACTGCTTATAGAAGGCTTCGGCAAGATCATTCCAATCCATGATGTTGATACTTTCCAATTGATAATACCACTCCAATTGAGCTCCAGATAAGCTCTCTTGAAAAAAATGGATCCACAATTTCTTATAAGCAGTGTGAGGTTGGATCCTTCTGACATAAGACCTCAGATGCAGCTTGGGACAAGAGACCCCATCATAAACAACAAAGGTAGGAACCTTGAAACCAACGGGTATAACCACCCCAGATATCAGACTCAAATCTTCAAAATCCAACCCAGAAGACTTCTGCAACTCCATAGCATCCATTCTATCCACCAGCATTTTGAATTTGTCCTCATTAGGCTCATGGTAGTAGTTAGCCTCAGAATCAGAGTCCCCCATAGTGTTGTGGAGACTGCCTCCCTCTTTTTCAGATTCTTCAGATTCATAGTCTTCAACTGGTTCTTTGGTCTTGGAAAGACCTTTGAACCTTCTTCCCATGTTGATCAGGCCTCCTGACCTTCTAGTCTTCTTAGTCTTCTTGGCCAGCAGCGTCTTCAATTCATCCTGTCCCTTGGTTAGGTTCAGGATCAACTCTTGGAATTGTGCATTCTGTGTCTGGAGATCCTTAACTGTTTGTTCAAGAGCCATTGCTGAAATAAACAGCGAGAAGATAAGAAACCTGTGCACAATTATAAACCTGTGATGCAATGAGATGACATGTGAATGTATATGCAATGTTTTCAAGGACCGCAGGATTTAAATTTGCTTAAACAAACAAGAAGGTAAACTTTTATTAGTAATAAATTTGTTTTGCCTCTTGGGCTTACAAAAATGAAATGAAATAAATACAAAAGATGGGGTTTTAAGTCTCCCATGGACGTTTCCTCTTTGTGTTGAGGTATGAATTGAGATTCCGTTCCTCGTGAAGTTGCTTTGTTAGTTCCAGGATTCTTTCTTGGCTTGCTTTGTAATGAGCCTCGAAAGTATCCCTTTGCTCCTTCAACTGGATCCAGGATCTCTGTAAGTCTTCCATGTCAGTAGGCATGTCTGGGTGAAGGATGGTATAAACAGTGTCTCCTTCAGCAACAGGTTCCATGGTAACTGGCAGGATAGCAGGATATGGCATCATGAGAGTCTGAGCACGAGATCGCACCCATCTGAGATAAGCTTCCATAGGAATAGTGTACTTAGGCTCCAGTGTCTTGCTGTCAACCCTGTTTACTTCTCCCCATGCTCGTATGAATCTCTGACAGTAACCTTGAAGATCGTTGTCGTAGTCAAATACAATGCCCTGAATCAACATGTCATGAGGACCATCGCTCCGAGCGTAACCAAACTGTCGTAAAGCTAAAGAAGGGTTGTAGGTAATGCCTCCTCTTATGCCTAGAAGTGGCACATTAGGAAACTCCCCACAACGGTCAATGATAGTGACATTCTCCATAGATCTGGAGCACCAATGAATATTTGAATGCGAAAGTGACATGATCCTCTTGGACCACCTGAACCCTTGCTCATTCTTCATTACTGAGCGAGGAAGGTGAGAAATGAACCACCTAGAGAGCAAAGGTATGCAGCACATCAAAGTTCCTCTTGCCCTTGTAGTACGGGTGTGAAGAGAATGTAGAATGTCTCCAAGCAATGTAGGCACTGGATTGTGACTCAGGAATATGTTGATGGCATGAACGTCTAGGAACTGATCTGGATTGGGGAACAACACTAAGACATATATCAACAAGGCTAAGATTTCCTCAAAAGCATCATAGCTCATAGCTTTCAAGAACACTTGAGCTTTATCCATTAGCACCTTAGCAAGAATACCTTTAACTCCGCTTCTCGTTTCTAGAACAATGTCTGACTTCTTCAGATGTAGGGATGCAGCAATAACCTCTGGTTTAAGCTCTTTCTCCGAGCCTGTGAAGGGTCTTTGATCAAAAACAGGTATACCCAGAAGTTTAGAGAACTCTTCCATTGTAGGAACCAGCTGATAGTCAGGGAATGTGAAGCAATGGTGCTTAGGATCAAAGAACTGAAATAGGACACTCATCATGTCTTCATTGACCTCTGAGGTGACTATATCCAATAGGTGACCATGTCTCTTGATGAACTGGGAATGATCAGACACTTGAGAAACCAACTCTTTAAGTTTAGCAGGTATCCCTACAAAGTTGATCCTGATAGTGTTTCTACGAGCAGAAGCCATGACCTGAAACAAAGAACAAAGATAAATCCTTTGGTCCTTGAAATGGTTAGTGAAAATGCTATGCTTATGATGCATGATGATGTCATGATGTTATGTTCAATCACAAACATGTGGCACACACAAACAAGTCACACCATAGCCCTAGGTTTAAAGGCTTGCATGAGGTTCAAAGGTAAGTACCCTCCCCTGAAGTTTAGTTGGTTCATCCTGTCCTATAAAGTAACCAGGTTCTAAGGGATCTCAATATCATTGATCCTTCACAAGGGTGGTTGTTCAGTAGGCAACTTACTTGCCAACCAAAACCCTCCAAGTTTAGGATCTCAATGAGCGTAGTATCGAGTATCAACCAACTTCAGTCTGCACCAAAGCCGGTTATCTCACTACTTTCTAAAGGGCAAGATGGGATAATTAGGGTTCTAAAAGTTAGTTAGTGCATTGACAACATATGGCAGCCTCATATTATCCTCAACTTGACTTAAGGAACATAAGCACCAACCAAGAAGTCACACTAACTATGGCCACCAGATCAACCATATCGGTATACGCCGTACAGTTTCCTTGGTCTATTGCCATTTACCTAAGGTACACTAGATCCGGGTTAGGATCTTTCACACATAAGAACACCCAGCAGATAAGTATAAAGCAAACAAAGCAAACAATTTAAAGTGATCTAATTCCTAAGGGTACCCCTCTTTTATTAAGTCCCCAGCAGAGTCGCCAGTTCTGTAACACGGTGGGAGAACTAACTTTAGTTATGTTGCGGATAGCAAGAGTCGCCACCGACTTTTATTTTATCCAAAGGAAAGGCATAAAAGAACAGGAAAGACCTTTTAAAAGATTTTTGGGTCCGGGGGGTAGGTTATGTAAAGGGAAGGTATTAGCACTCTTTACATCCATGGTTATCCATGGGCTCTTAGTTACTTAGCTCACTTTAAAATGTTTTTGAAATGTGAAGTGTGTGAATAGAAATTTTCATAAGAGTTTGATAATTATCCATGTACGGATGCGTAAAAAACTTGTGTTTGAAAATTTGTTTGAAAATGTGAAATGTTTGAAAAGTTTTTAAATAGTGAGCAAGTAACTATGAGGAACCTACCCTAAAGTTTAAGTCTTTCTGTTCTTGAATCCTTTAAGTGGTAAGACTATCCCTATTATTAAGGAATAGGTAGTCATTACCTTGGATGTGAGGTACATATGAAGGGTCATCTGTTTATTTAGGCAACTGTAGGGTGTATTAAGCAATTTTGAAGGGACTATCATCTTTATTCGAAAGGGACAAGATCATTATGAAAGCAACCATTTAAGGGACTTGATCTTTGATTGTTAAGGGACTAGATGACTTTATTTTAAGGGACTTTTTGCTTTGTACACCCTACTTGACCTTTTGATTAGGCAACAATGAGAGGTAACCCTAGAAAGTGAGATGGCGATCAAAGATCGACTTACGTGTGTGAGTGTTCAATTTTAAATATTTATCTTTTAAATTAAGTGATCTAAATTAATTTTAAATAACATACATGTTTACACTCCCTATTTTTACTAACCATGGCATAAAATAATTAATTTAAACATTATAAAAATATTACATCCAGGAGCAATTACAATAATAATAATAAAAGCAATTTAAATAAATAAAATAAATAAATAAATAAATAAGCAAAATAAATAAGCAATATAATTGGGTTAGTGAAAATAATAATAATTATAATTTAAAAATAAATGGGGTTAGTAATAATCATATAAACATAATTAATAATAATAATAATAAAATAAACAAAAATATTATAATAAACAAAATTTAAAAATTAGTAAGAAAATACAAACAATCATATTAAAAATTAAACCAATTATGAACATATTATGAGAAATAAATTATAATTATTAAATTTGCAATTTTTAGAAATTATTTACATGTTTAATTAATTATAAACAATTAGTGAATATTTTCATAAAAAAAATTGAGCATTTTAATTTATATACAAATTTATGTACAAAATTTTAAATTATAAACAATTTATGTATTTAATAAAAATTAGATTAATAATAATATTAAACAAAAATAGAAGGAAAAGAAATTAGGTTTTTTAGAAATTATTATGATTAAATTAGGGTTTGTAGAAAAAAAAATACTTTTAGGGTTTTAACTTAATATACAATATTGATTTAATAAATATATACATATTATAATTTAAGTACATAATAAATAAAAAAAACTAATCTTAGAATTAAGAAAATAATTTTAGGATTTAGAAAATATAAGATATATATGTGTTATTTTAGAATTATTACATGATTATTTCTAATTAATATCAATATAATTAACAAAACAAATTAAATAAATAAAAAAAAGAAAAAAAATTGGAACTTACCTGGCTGGGAATTGAACCCAGGACACTTTGATTGCAAATACCCAGGCCAACAACACATACCACCAGGCCAGCGCGCGCAGGCAGTACAAGGATGGGTCGAACCCAGGACCTTACAAGCAAACACACCAATACGTTACCATTCCAGCTAGGTGAGCGAATCTGTTAATGTAACCACTTTAATTCATAATATATTAAGGCTGCAAATAAGATGGAAAATCAACAAAAAATTGGTTGGAGCCAGGATTCGAACTCCTGCCCCTAAGCAACACACGCGCATAGCACACCACTGGGACAAGCACAAGCTTGTGATACCAAAACAGAAACAAAACATAAAAATATTAAAATCAAATTCAAATTCCAGAAACGCGTGCAGGGCCTTCATCTTC
This sequence comes from Lathyrus aphaca, assembly GCA_963966055.1. Taxonomy (NCBI): domain Eukaryota; kingdom Viridiplantae; phylum Streptophyta; class Magnoliopsida; order Fabales; family Fabaceae; genus Lathyrus; species Lathyrus aphaca. The sequence goes on from OZ014519.1 coordinate 168,380,773, forward strand.
TTCATAATAGCTAGGAATTTTGTTGCGTGTTTTCCTGCGAGTTTCAAAATACAAAAACCTACGAATTTGAACAAACATCAAAACAGCAAAATTTCTCAACCATGATTAGTGTTTCATAATCCCCAAGGTCCATAGAATTGTCCTATGTTCTTAGAATTTGTTTATATTAGGTTTAAATCAAAGCCCCAAATCCATGGCCGAAACCCTAACAATGGTGGTTTTCTATTCCTGCATCGAAAATCAAATTACCTTGCCCAGAAACATTCACAAGCTCAAAACAAACATAAATCCAGCATCAAAATCAATTTACATCACATGTATGTATGAAAACGAAAAAACGATAAATGTCTCAATGTTTGAATTCGGTTTGTGCTATATAAAAGGTTTTAGATGCAAATGAGAGTTGGGATCGCATCTGGGATGTTCAAGGAGTGTTGCTATGTCCTCAAATTACCTTCTAATGCCTTGTATATCCAAATCCGAATTTGAGTTTGTGAGAGGTTTTTGAAATTGTGAAACTTACACTTTGAGGCTGCCAATTCGTGGCTTGTGATTAGGGCTATGTAGTGTACTTATAGTATGATCAATTAGGTCAGAAAAGTTGGATATTTGTGTGGAAGATTTGATCCAAAAGGATTCAAAAAGATAAGCTTTGAAATTTCAATATTTTTGCATCAACACTTTCTATTTCAAGCCAATCAATGTGATCTTCTTACTACTTTGATGCCAATCATCTTAATGAATTTCTAGAAGCTCAATCATATTTAAATCTTTGACTTTTATATTTTATTTTAATTTAAAATGATTTTTAATGAATTAAATCAATATAAATAAAAATAAAATGATAAAAAATCTGATTTTTGTTGACTTGGGTCGTGCATGAGGTTATAGTATGGATTGGGTCATCATATGGCAAGCCCATTTGGAAGAAATTGGTTTTAGACCTCCATTTTCTTCATAAACCAACCAAAAATTTCCCAACTTTGCAAGGGCACACATCCTTCAATTTTAATGCTATGAGGGTGTTCTTGGACATTTTGGAAATCTTGAAGAGTCCTCTAACCAACCCCACTGGTTTCATGTCCATATCATTCACCATTCTCAAGTTATGCCCTTTTGAAGTTGTTGACTTTTTGTTGACTTTCAAAAGGACCTATAATGTCTTAGCTCATACCTTCCAAATGAAGCATTTTTGGGATTGGCTTGTGAGACACAAAGTTGTAGAGAATTCAATTTCCTTCAAAATGAGCTTTTGATGGAGACTTGGTGATGAAGCATGTGAAAGTTATGGCTGGTCAAAGTTCAGTTGACTTTTACTAAGGAAACCCTAATTTAGAAACTCCTGATTCTTGATGATCTGAAATCTCCTTGATGAACCATGATCAACCCTTGATCAAATGATGAATTTTACTTCATATAATTGATGTTGGCAAAAAATCATGAAGTTTGACTTTGGTTTGACCACAGTTTGACTTTTTAACTGCTTTGACTGATTTTGACTTATCTGATCATCTGACTGAGCAAACTTTTGAGAAAAGTCTTGAAACTTGTCATGGGGGTTCTTAAACACATATAAGATGTTATGAAGCTCACTTGAAGTCTTGGAAGTCCATTTAGCCTGATTAAAGTTAAAACCCTAGTTTTGGATGCACTGCTTAGGAGGTGCATTGTATGAGGGAATTGTCAACTCTTCTGACTATTTGTGAACTTTGCGAACCTTGTGAACCATCATAAAATGTCTTGTGAACCTCATGGGAGGTCTTGTGAACCTTGTGAACCTTGTGAACCTCATAAAGTATCTTGTAGACTTCATGAACCTCATGAAAGGTCTTGTAAGCATTGTGAATCCTGTGAACCTTGTGAACCTCCTAAAGTGAATTGTAGACTTCATGAACCTCATGAAAGGTCTTGTAAGTATTGTGAATCTTGTGAACCTTGTGAACCTTCTTAGCACACAAAGTCTTGTATTGTGAGGGCAAATTTTGGGGTGTAACAGCCGTCCCCATCGTGGATTCCTATTCTTTAGCCTGATGGTCGTCCCCGTCGCGAATTCTTTATTCTTTAGCCTAATGGCCGTCCCCGTCAGTGCATCTCTCACCTTTTAATCCCCAGCAGTCGTCCTCTGCTCGATGGTCGTCCTCCATCGCTATCGTTCGATATTCATTCTATATCATATGGTTTTGTAAATAACAATTTATATCCCTTTTCTTCTTATACCAGAGAGCGTAAATTTTGGACTGTCTTGGTATTCAACCACAAGTTATCTTGTTCGTCTGCTAAGCCTGGCACTTACATCCTGCACAACTAACTCATGCTTGAATAGGGGCAGCTGTAAACACCCCAAATTTTCCTTCTCACTTTCTTATACTTTGGCTTATGATCCCACATAGTACATAGCATATCACTACATCTTACATTTCATATTCACCTTTAACATCTCATTGCATCTCTGCACAACTAGGCTTTGTGAATCAGATGTATCTTGAAGAGATTATGAGGTATCTCAGAGGCCATGAAGCATGATGTAAACACCCCAAATTTTCCCTCACCTATTCACACCATGGCTTGTGATCTTTTCATATGCATAAGTTCAAATCATAGCATCTCATATTGCATATTTGCTTCACTGCATTGGTTCAAAGTCATCTGCATCTAGGGTTTGTGATCTGAGCTATCCAAGAGCCATTTGAGCCACTCCAAAGGTCATTAATCACTTAAAAGGGGTCCATGTGTGTTCAAGCATCATATTGTATCCCCACAAAGTCAAGAAAGTCAAAGAATCACAAGAACTGAGAAAGGCATGGAAGCAGAGCCAGGTTTAACTGCACAGATGACCTAGAATTAGGGTTTTGGTTTCAAAGGACATAACTCCAAATTTGTTGGTCATTCTTGTTTCTATTGGTCTCTATATGATATAGGGATCATGCATATCAATTTTCATGAAGAAATTCCATGGGGAAGTCATTTGATCAAGAGTTGACTTCTTAAGCAAGCCAGTGTAAAATCAGGGCATCTGAGGCCCCCAATGACCCAACCAAAGGGTATTCTTCATCATTTTGAATGTGTATGATCTTTATTTGATCATAGAAGATGTTGGAAGTTCACAAAATTGAATAATTTCAAGTCATTTGCAAAGTTGCCTTTTTGGGAAAATGACTTGTAATGGAAACTTGCCATTTTGTGAAACTTTTTCAACCCTTGCTTTTTGATTCAAAAATGCCTCAAATGAGAAAACTTTGGCCATGAAAGTTGTAGAATGGATCATTCCCTTTTCAAAAATTACAAGAACTCATTCTAATTCATTTTGGATCAAAAGTTATGGCTTGTCAAAGTTGGGAAAAATCACATAATTTCAAGTTTTCTACCAAAAAGGCAAAATTGCAAAACCACTTACCAAGACAAATTGTGCTATAAAATGGACTTCTAATCTTTGTACAAACATAAAACAAGGCCTAAAATTCAGAATGCATCAAAAGTTTACTCATTTTCATGACTTGTGGATCAAGAAATTTCAAAAGGGCCAAAATTGAACAAAGTTGCAAAACATCATACAAACCCTAATCCATTTGTTAATTGGCTTCAAAACTGATCCCATGGCCCTCCTCATTCCTTGCTGTGCAGGAAACACCTCTTGTACTTGGCCTACCATTGACCCATACCTCTCTTACACAAAGCTTGACTTTTTGCATAAAGACCCATACCAATCACAATAGGGCACACCAACTCCTCTGACCTCTCTAGTTGTGATAAGTGGACCAAATGCAACATAACACACCACCCAACACAAGCTGAAACCTCAGATTGCCATAGTTGTCAAAAACTCTCCAACTTGCAAAACCATTCGAATCTCTCAGCTCACTCAACCATTCTTCAAACTAACTTCACCATTGATCTCAAAATGACTCACTGACCACAAACTAACCATTGAAACAGCCAAACACCTCACATAAAAAAACACGATTTTTGACCAGTTGAAGTGCAATCTCACAAACCAGCCAAAAGAAATTCTTTCCAAGCATCAAAACTTCATAAGGAGGTCAAGGGGAGTGGTTTACACAAAGAGGAGAGGCTTGAAAGTCCAGAACTGAGAAAGCTCAAGCTCAGGTACCTTCTTGAAACATTTTTCCAGAACTTGTTTCTTTAGTTATAGAATGGTAGAGTGTGTTCCACTGATCACAATGAACCTTGAATGGTGAAAAATGGTTGAGTTTTGAGTGTGTATGCATGTTCTGAAATTTTGTTCAGTTTTAAGTTTTTGTTCGAATCTTGTTGTTGATGAAAAATTAATGAAATTTGGTGCTGGATTCTTGCTCTATGGGGTTTGGGGATCATTTCTAGAGATTTGGGGGGTTTGATTTGGCCTAGGGAGTGTTTTAGAGAAATCTCAGGGGAGAGGTGGCCGGAGAAGATGACCGGAGGTCATTTCCGGCCACCTGAGAGTGATTAGTGTGTGAAATGCGTTTAGGGCAAAGTTTAAATGTGGACCCTTGATCTGGCTGACTTTCGTTGACTCCCGCGCGTTTCAATGGCCAGGATGTGTCATTAAAACCCTAATCTCACTTAATTAATTTAATTAATCCAGTTTAATTTAATTGGCCCAGTTTGAATGAGAGCCGTAGGATAGCGCGCCAGTCTTTCCCTCCACTCCCAGTTTGAATATCAGCCTTAGGATGCGCTGACTTTTCTTTTTATCCATATTTATTTTATTTTCTTATCATTTATTTTGTGCATTTATTTTAAAATAGCTAAAATCATTAAAAAATTATGAAATTTTTTGTAAAGGGTTCCATGAATTTTCAGAACACAAAAACATTTTTATTTTTATTTTTTGCATAAAATTTGTATTTTTAAAATATTTAAATGTATATTTTAATTAATTAATGGAAATTAATTAATTAAAATACCATTTAGGTATTTAAAAATTACCAAAAAATTCACATAGCATTTAGAAACATTTAGAAACATTGTCCAACTCTCAAACCAAATTTCTTTTTTGCTCTTGATGCCTTTTGATTATTCTCATTGGATTTAATGTCATTTTTAGGCAATATTTTGTTTCAAACTTCAAAAATTCATTTCTGCCTAACCCTTGAGAGTTGGATGATGATTCTTTTGACATTGCATCTTGAATAGCATGTAGTTTATAGGATAAATTTGGTTTGAATTGATCTTGCATTTCCATTTTGTTTGGCATTTTTCTTGACAAGGTACCTTAAAACCCTAGCAATCTTAGGAAATTCATAACTTTCATTAGGTTAGGAGTTGGGTCCTCTCCTTTGGGCAGTGAACTTGTATAGGTTTAGGGTATCCTTGATTGCATTTTCAAATTTTTATCATGTTGTTTGCTTCTGGTTTTGGATTTTTGCTTTGCATGATGCATGAAACCCTAATTTGTGCCTTCCTTTGCATCCATTTCTCATTTGCTTGCATCCAATGACTTGCCATGACATCTTGTGCATCCATATGATTCTTAATACATCTTAGGACATTTTAGAATCATGTTTGATCATTGCATCTTTCATTTGCCATCTTATATGTCCATTGCATTCCATAACTTTTCATGAACATCCATGGTTCAAAGCATGTTTCTTTTGCATCCATATGCTTGTTTGATCATTCTCATGCCTTGCCTCATGATTGTATCATCTCTTAGCAGCATTGACATCATGTTTATGCTCCTGGTTTTGGTTTCCCTCATTGCATTCCATCTCATTTGCATTGCATTTCATTTCTTTCACTAACTTTTCAGGTGGTAAGTTATTTTGAGAAGTGAATTTGCCTTCACTTCTCATAACCTCTTCTCATCTCTTTCACACTTCCCTTGCTGCATTTTGTATGTGTTTTGGATTGAGCTTGCTCATTCTTGTTCATCTTACTTTCTTTCTTCAAGCAACTTGTCTTCTTAAGTGAGGCAAGTTGTTTTGCTTCTCTTTGCTCCTTGTTCCTTTCATCTGCTTCTCTCCTTGGTGGTTCCTTGAAGATCTTTCTCCCTTGATCCTCATAAACCCTAGGACCTCCAAGCATGATAACAATTAGGTTTTGATTAGTCCCCCGTTTAGATTTTACCTTTGTGTCATCTTTGAGTCTTCTCTTCTCATCCCATAATCAAGGACTAAACCCTAAAGGCTCTAAGGCTTTGTGATTAAGCTTATGCCTGCATCCTTCTATTAGGATGGAGTGTATAAATTTAATCCTAAGTGTTAAACCCTTAATGTGTTTAATTCTCTTAATCAATTCATCTAATAATCACTAAGACATCAAGCTTGTAACTTGGGCCTTGCATTAGGGTTCTAATTCTTCCTTAATTGGTTATGAAGGACTAACCCTAGTGTTAATGGACAAGTCCTCCTCAAGTTGTCTTACAAACCATAAAAATCATTTCTTCATATTACCATTAACTAAAACCCACTTAATAAAGGCTTTGTTTTGTCATGAGGTTAATCCCTAATCATGGATTAAGTTGAGGAGCTTTCCTCAACTTAAATGTTCTCATCTATTATCCTTCTATTAGGATAGTGTAATGGGTCCATTAAATCCTTGATTATGGCTTAAACTCATTACTCAACACTAAACAATAACAACAAAAACATCTAAATGCAAGTAGGTTAATGATCTTAATCCTACATCAGGGTGATTAAGTGTGAGATGCTGACTTCACACTTAAGGTATTCTCATTACCCCTAATCAGAGGGAGGATGTGATGAGTTTACTAATCCATTGGTTTAGGCTTAGGCTCATTAACTTACCACAAATCTCCAAAAGCAATAAAAGGTTGAAAACACAAAAACAAACAATAATCGTCTCCTACGGGATTCTTTTCTCATCTCATTCACTCATAAACGGGAACTTGCTTCTTCCGTCTAATGCAAGATAGTTTGCACCTGCACCAGACAGGTCATACACTTGAGCATAAACAAGTAAGCAGTTCACAAGTCATTTTATCTTTCAGTCTCTTTGGGTCGAACTACGGTGTTCTGACTTCCTCATTGCACGAGAGGATACATAGGCATAACTTAACAGTTATCGAACAAACGTCTCTGTGTCTTCCCCCTCTTCCAGCATTATCCTTTAAGCCTCATTCCTGAGCACCTCACTTCACTTTCTTACACTGACACTTGCATTCTTTCCACTTTGATACACAGATAGCACTGACACTACCCCTTTAAAACACAAATCTTTTAAGCGTGGATCCCGTCGAGTACGACGGACAACCTGGGTGCTAATACCTTCCCAGGTTGTAACCAACCCCCTTTCTCAGTCTCTTTGGTTCGCAACCGTCTTATCCATATCTTTTCTTAGGTTTATGCAGCATTACCTTTCCTTCGGGATAAAAATGCCTAGCTGGCGACTCTATTCATTTCCTTTCTCCTTTCACCGACCGTTCGCGTCTGTACCCCTTCTGGCCTTGTGTCATTTGGTGGGAGCGACAACTTGAGAACATCTGTGCTACAGATTTCCTGTAGTGCTAGGGCTATCTGGGAAGCCTGCTAAGTCTGGATGACCTTTATTATGACCTTCAGAAACTGAGGAGAATTAGAGGAGGATCTTTTATGGTTATTGTAAACATTGTACCTCCGGGTTAGAAATGTTTACACTTCTCATAATGGATCCAAGTCTGAGGATCCTTGTTTTAGAACACTACCTGTGAGGGGGTTGGGCTGTTTACAGGTTTGCAGGAACCCTTGGCCACATCATACCCTGATACTTGTTTTGTTTAAGAATGCTTCACTTTGGACAGTTCTTGTGATTTAACCCTGGACATGTGACTCTTTATTTGAGTCCCCCACCTTGGTTACTGGACTTTTGAACCTCCATCTGGACTTCTTAAAACATACATGGGCCTTTTATATCAAGACAATAATCAGATCCAGCTTGATCACAAATCCTTGCATATCATTTGCATACTCATCATTTGCATCATTTAACATTTGTTTATTTGTTTTTCAGGGTATCCACATTGCATCTGGCTTGGTTTTGACCCCTTCATCTGCATAGACCTCTGTTTCATCAGCTACCTGCTTCAACCATCAGTGGCCTGCTTCAGCCACCCCATCACCATCCTCAGCCTATCAGTGGCTCATCTCCAGTATCAGTCTTCATCATCAGCATCTGTTTTCAGCTCTTTATCAGCAGTCATGGCACCCAAAAAGAGCAACATTTCATACCATTTCTTTGAGCCTGTGCTGGCTGGCATCAGGCAAGTCCAGGCACTTATCACTCCAGACCACATCCCATTATTCAGAGAGCATTATGGAGGCATCCTTGATATGGTTATGGACTTAGATCCTTCTCAGAGGAGTTTGATCCACACTTGCCTACAGTTTTATGACCCTCCTTTGAGATGCTTCACTTTCCAGAACTTTCAGTTAGGACCTCTGCTAGAGGAATTTTCATCACTGATTGGAGTGCCTATTAGGGGTGGAATTCCCTTCAACCCAGAGATGACTTCTCCCACCAATAGAGAAGTGGCAAAAGCACTGTACCTGGAGCCTATTTTGATTGAGCAGAACATGACAACAAAGGTTGGAATCCCTGGTTTGCACCTAGACTTTCTGACTTCTCAGGCCATCCTGAAGGCCTCTTTGGGAGAATGGAGGGCAGTTTGTGCATTGTTGGCCCTCAGTATATATGGGGTTATACTTTTTGCAGATGAGCCCAAGTTTATCAGCAAGAATGCCATTCATCTCTTCCTTCTGAGGAACCCAGTACCCACATTGCTGGGGGATTTCTATTATTCTGTTCACCAAAGAAATGAAAAGCAAAGAGGAAAGTTGGTGAGGTGCTGTGCTCCTCTATTTCACACCTGGCTGCTCAAACACTTACCTAGGACTGATGCCTTCTTGAATCCTCACCAACAGAAGAATTGGGCTAAGAGACTTATTGCTTTGACTTCAGATGACATCAGATGGTGCACCCAGAGCACCAAGGGCAGAGACATAATCACCAGCTGTGGGCAGTACCCCAATGTACCTCTAGTGGGAGTAAAGGGTTGCATCAACTACAATCCTTTGCTGTTTAAGAGACAATTGGGCTATGCTTTGGTTCACCCTCCTAGAGTGCAAGATTTGGCTAAAACCCTGTATTGTGAGATAAAGCCTAATCTAGCTGTTGTCAGACAAGCATCCTGGGTTTTGGACAACATCCAGACCAAAGGGATGGCCATTCTTGGAAGATGCAATAATGTGGCTTCAGCTCAGTATTATGAATGGTCTCATGCTAGAGCTCAGATTTCTGGGATGCCCTTCACCATTGAGGATGCACCTGGACCATCCACAGTACCACCTCCAGCCACTGTCAGCCTGGAAGATTTTGAGAAGCTAAAGGAGAGGAATGAGAATCTGTCTCAAGCTCTGAAGAAGACCCTCTGGGAGAGGAGTGATGGTCGCCTAGACATTTAGAGGTTGGAGAAGCTTAAAGTGGATCATCTGGCCAAGATTGAGAAAGCAGAGGACTACATCAAGAAATCAAGAGCTGGAGAGCAAATATTAAAGAATGCCTGTAAAGAGGCCCAGTTTCAGAAGGCTAGGACTGATCTCTATCTGAAAGAAAGTCAAGATAGGTGGGTCAGGATCACTGAAGCTCGCACTCAAGAAGATAAGAGGACTCAATCCAGGATTGAGCAGTTGGAGGCCAATGACAAGAAGCAACAGGAGGCTTTGCTGGCAGCCCAGGAGGAAATTTCAGAATTGAAGCTTAGGGCTGGTGTGAAGAGGTCAAAGGACCAAGACAGGCACAAGAAGCTGACCACTGCTATTGCCACCAGAAACCTTCTTATCAGGAACATCACAGAGCATCCGGCTGGACCCGTAACTGAAGCACTTTTGAAGGAGGTTAAGGAGGATGAGTTTGGCTTAGATGTTTGACTACTTTGCTTGTTGTTATTTCCATTTGATGTACTTTTCTTTTATGTTGTATTTTGATCCCTCAGGGGCTTATGTTTTAAAAACAAACTATGTACGGTTCACCATTTGTAATGTATTTGTTAGTTTGTTTCATTGCTGTCTCTTTCTCTCAAGAAACATCAAAGTATATTCCTCAGGGTCTGGAAAGGTCAAAACCAAGAGCCAAGCCAGATACCTTGGAAGATAAATAAGCATACTGCATTACATACTGACTGTTGTTTTGTTTTGTAGGTTTTTGTTTTGTTTGTTACTAACTCTGTTGTGGTTCAGGAATTATTGCTCGCCGCCGGGTGTTCCCTCTCAACCGTCCGCACCGGTATCCTACTCGCAACAATCTTCCTGGTATCCAAATGGACCAAGTACAGCAAGATCTGACAGAAGTCAGAACTCAGATGGCTAATGAAAGGTTGGAAATGAGAAACCAAATGACCCAATTCATGGAGGTAATGAATGGCTTGGCTCAAAGTCAAGAAAGGTTGAGGGCATTGGTAGAAAGACAAACCCCGGAAGAACCTCCTCTGGGAACTGGAGGAACAAGTAACAATGAAAGGGGTCAGCCTCATGTTAATCCACCAGTATATGGGCCTCATCTACATCCGGAAGTTAACATCCCGGGTAATGTGCAAGGAAATGCTACTGGAGGAAGGATCTTACAGGAAGACCCCCAAGAAGAGCAGTTTACTGTGATGGGAGTTGGGGATGAAGTCTATGATAGGAGGTTTGATGAAATTGCTGAGAAGTTGAGATCTCTGGAGTCTCAAAATTCCCTAGGTTTTGATGTCATGGATATGGGGTTAGTGGATGGGGTAAGGATTCCCCACAAGTTTAAACCCCCGTGCTTCGAGAAGTACAATGGAACTTCCTGTCCACGAACTCATCTACAGTCTTTTCTGGGGAGACTTAAAGCATACACTATGGATGAGAAATTGTGGATGTTTTACTTTGAAGATAGTTTGACTGGGGCTTCAAGGGAATGGTATTCACACTTGACCAGAGCTACTATCAGATGCTGGAAGGACCTAGCTGAAGCTTTCATCAGGCAATACCAATACAATCTGGACATGGCTCCTAACAGGACCCTCCTAATGGGAATGTCTCAATCCTCCAGGGAAAGCTTCAGGGAATATGCCCAAAGGTGGAGACAGCTTGCTGCTGCTGTCCAGCCACCCATGTCGGAAAGAGAAATGGCCGACATGTTTATGAACACTCTGCAAGGAACATATATTGATAGGTTAGCTGCCTTTTCTTCCACCAGCTTCGCTGACGTAGTCATAGCTGGAGAAAGAATTGAAAGCCTTCTGAAGATAGGTAAGATCTCTGATAATGGTGCAAGTTCGTCCAGTAACCCCAGAAAGCCTTTTGTGGGACCAAGAAGAACCGGTGAGACAAATGCCATTCATGCCAACAGAGGCAGACCTCAGTATGTCCACAGATCAGTAGCAGCTGTCACTATTCCAGCTCCGATTCCTCAGCAACCAACATATCAACCACAACAACAACCACATTATCAGCAGCAAGTTCAGTATCCGCCACCAAGGACCTACAACAACAACATCAATCAACAACAAAGACCCTTTCAGCAAAGACCATCACAGGCAAATAGGGTGATTGACCCTATCCCTATGCCTTATGCCGCTTTATTGCCACAACTCCTGAAGCTCAACCTGGTTGAGTTAAGGACATTGGCACCACTGGATCCCTCCAATCTGCCAAGAAACTACGATGTCAACGCCAGATGTGCTTTCCACTCCAATGCGCCTGGCCACAATACTGAGAAATGCAGGGCTTTACAAATGAAGGTACAAGATCTGGTGGATTCCAAAGCCCTCAACTTTGCACCCCCTCCAAGTGTCACCAAGAATCCCATGCCCAATCATGGAGGGCCAAGAATTAATTCCATTGAGGAAGACAAGCCATCTTTCTTAATCACCAGTGTTGGACAGATTCGGACACCTCTGGTCGAAATTAAAGCTCAGCTCCTAGAATGCCAGATGTTCCCCGGGTGTGAGCTCGGTTGTGGTTATTGCAACATTTCGGTTAACGGGTGTGATAACTTGAGAGGCGGCATAGATGGTCTTATCAAAAGTGGTATACTTCAGATCACAACAACGGCGCCTACAAATCCAGCAATCCCTTTGACAACAATTCCTGACTCTTCTACAACTGCAACAACAATCATTCCGACCAATTCATCAATATCATCAACAATGGCTCCGTCCATCACTTCAACAAATCAGATGTCAACAACCATTTCTTCTACAACATCAGCACCCATTTATTCAGCAGAATCTTCTACAACGCCAGCAGAAATTAATGAAGATATCTCAGCAGTCACCATCTACTATGATCCATCAAATGTTCCTCCAAACAACAACTTTCAACAACAAACAGTGGCACCTCCTGCCAGGTCACCAGTCACCATTTACTATGATCCGCACACCATTTCAGTACCTTCCTCTGCAGCAGTCAGTCCAGTTACCATCACGGTGCCTGGACCCGTTCCATATGAAAGCAGTAATGCCATACCTTGGCATTATGGCTCTGACCTCTACTGCAACGGAGAGAAAATCACTTTGGATTCTTCAACCTTTTCTCCACAGATTGATAATGTTGGGGGAGGCGGAGGTTTCACCAGAAGCGGACGCCTTTTTGCCTCACAAACTCAAAAGCCTAATGCCGAAGCAGAAGCTGCTGCGAAAGCAAAAGGGAAGAGTGTGGTTCCTGAAGAACCAATCATCAAAGAAACTTAGAAAACATCTTTTGAGCAAGATGTAGACGAGTTTATGAGAATTATAAAGAGAATTGATTACAAGGTGGTGGATCAGCTTCACCAAACTCCCTCAAAGATCTCCATATTATCCCTGTTGATGTGTTCTGAAGCTCACAGGAATGCATTATTGAAAGTCTTGCACGCAGCATACGTGCCAGAGGAGATCACTGTTAATCAGCTAGAAACTGTGGTGGCAAATGTCAATACCAGTCATGGACTGGGCTTTACCAATGCTGACTTAACAACTGAGGGACGTAACCACAACAATGCTTTACATATCACCTTGGAATGCAAAGGTGCTGTTCTATCTCATGTACTGGTGGACACTGGGTCCTCACTCAATGTTCTGCCAAAGAAAGCCTTAGTGAAGCTGGAGTATGATGGCTTGGCACTGCGACCAAGTAATTTGGTAGTGAGAGAATTTGATGGCTCTAAGAGATCAGTGCTTGGGGAGATTGATCTGCCTGTGATGATTGGCCCGCAGACCTTCAAAATTACCTTCTATGTGATGGACATTCAGCCGGCCTACAGCTGTTTTTTGGGTAGACCTTGGATCCATGCCGCTGGCGCTGTTACGTCTACCCTTCACCAGAAGCTGAAATTCGACTGGGAAGGCCGGATCATCACCATCTGTGGTGAAGAAGACATCTTTGTTAGCCATCTGGCTACGTATAAATATATTGAGATGGATGGAGAGATCCATGAAACCATGAGCCAGGGGTTTGAGGCCCTGAACATTAATGAAGCATCTGCTGTACTGGGAACCTCCATGACGTCTTATCAGCAAGCCAGGAAGGTTGTTGAAGAGGGTACTGCCTAAGGCTGGGGCAAGCTGCTGCCCGTGGAGAAGAAGGAGGACAAATTTGGGTTGGGTTACAAACCAACTCAACAAGATCAATCAGAGGCTGCCAAGAAGCCCAGTTTTGTCAGCGGGGGAATACTCACCCCGGATGCAGTGAATAATGTGGAAGACGAGGAGGAAAGTGACCGCAACCTGGAGAGCTGGATACGTCCAAGGATCCCGGGGAGCCATGTCTCAAACTGGTCTTCCCAGGAAATTATAAGGGTTACTCCTGCAGAGTAATTATTATTTCCTGTATTTTTAAGCATGCATCAAGTCTTGCATCTTGCCCAAGATGACAAGACTCATTTTGTAATCGGGCCATCTTGTAATTTTGTGCAAACAGATCAATCAATGAATATCGGACATCTTTTGCAAATGAGTCTTTTTCTTTCCCGCTCACTGTTTTTCATTTTTTTTCTTTTTGTACAAAAATAAAATGGCAATGTTTTCCAAAATGATAACTTCATTTCACTTTTTCTAAACAAGATTAAAATCAATCACTAAAATGAACAATCTAAACCCTTGCAGAGAGTGCCTTTCAGACTGCACCGACAACAACACAGCTATGACTTCGTATGACTTTGACAATCCAATAAATCAAGCTGACGAAGGGGTTGAAGAAGATTATGAGCTTCCTGAAGAGCTAGCCAGGTTGTTAAGGCAAGAGGAGAAGGTTATCACTCCTCATCAGGAGGAGGTTGAAACAGTTAATATTGGTACGAAAGAAGATGTGAAAGAGGTTAAGATCGGGGCCTGCCTACAAGATTCAATAAAAGAGCAACTGATTGATATGCTTTGGGAATATGTAGACGTCTTTGCTTGGTCTTATCAGGATATGCCAGGGTTGGACACCGACATTGTCATGCACAAGCTGCCTTTGAAGGAAGATTGCCCACCTGTAAAACAGAAACTGCGCCGTACTCGCCCAGATATGATAATGAAAATTAAAGAAGAGGTACAAAAGCAGTGGGACGCCGGGTTCCTTGCTGTGACTAGTTATCCGCCGTGGGTTGCTAATATTATACCGGTGCCTAAGAAAGATGGCAAGGTGAGGATGTGTGTGGACTACCGGGATCTGAACAGAACCAGTCCGAAAGATGATTTCCCTTTACCTCACATTGATGTATTGGTTGATAATACGGCTCAGTTCTTGGTATTCTCCTTCATGGACGGATTTTCAGGATACAATCAGATCAAGATGTCACCTGAAGACATGGAGAAGACAACTTTTATCACACCCTGGGGCACGTTCTGTTACAAGGTGATGCCATTCGGACTGAAGAATGCTGGTGCAACTTATCAACGGGCTATGGTAACATTATTCCATGACATGATCCATAAAGAAATTGAATGTTATGTGGATGACATGATTGCCAAGTCACTCACAGAAGAAGACCACCTGGTAAATCTACTGAAGTTATTCAAGCGTCTGAGGAAGTACCAACTGAAGTTAAACCCCAACAAGTGCACATTCGGGGTGCGGTCTGGTAAGCTGCTGGGATTTATTGTAAGAGAGAAAGGGATTGAAGTTGACCCTGATAAAGTTAAAGCCATTCAAGAAATGCCTGCACCGAAGACTGAAAAAGAAGTTCGGGGGTTCTTAGGCAGACTGAACTACATTTCAAGGTTCATATCTCACCTTACAACAACCTGTGAGCCCTTGTTCAAGCTGCTAAGAAAAGAACAAACGGTCAGGTGGAACGAAGACTGCCAGAGGGCTTTTGACAAAATCAAGGAATACTTGCAAGAGCCTCCTATCCTTATGCCTCCAGTTGAAGGAAGACCTCTAATCATGTACTTGACAGTATTAGAAGAGTCAATGGGGTGTGTGCTGGGCCAGCATGACGAGTCTGGTCGAAAAGAGTATGCAATATACTACCTAAGCAAAAAGTTTACCGACTGTGAACAACGTTATTCACTGCTCGAGAAAACTTGTTGTGCTTTAGCGTGGGCTGCTCACCGACTAAGACAGTATATGTTGACCCACACTACTCTATTGATATCAAAGATGGACCCAGTTAAGTACATTTTTGAGAAGCCAGCACTTACCGGACGGGTTGCAAGATGGCAAATGATCCTCACAGAATATGACATTCAGTACACATCTCAGAAGGCCATCAAAGGCAGTGTATTGTCTGATTATCTTGCTGAGCAACCTATTGATGATTACCAGCCTATGAGACTTGACTTCCCTGATGAAGACATCATGTTCATAAAAGCAAAAGATCATGAAGAGCCTGTTCACACTGAAGGGCCTTACCCAGAAGAAGAATGGACTATGATGTTTGATGGGGCTGTTAATATGAATGGTCGTGGTGTTGATGCAGTACTCATTACACCAAAGGGAGTACACATGCCTTTCTCGGCAAAACTCACTTTCAACTGCACTAACAACGAGGCTGAATACGAAGCTTGCATTATGGGTCTTGAGGAAGCCATTGACCTCAGGATCAAGACTTTAACTGTGTTCGGAGATTCAGCTCTGGTAATCAATCAAACCAGCGGCAAATGGTACACCCACCAAGATCATCTGATACCTTACCGGGATTATACAAGAAGGTTATTGACTTTTTTCACAACAGTCAAGCTTGAGTATATCCCTCGAGATGACAATCAGTTTGCAGATGCTCTGGCTACCATTTCATCCATGATCAAAGTTCAAGCTGCCAACTTTGTGCCCCGAATATCAGTATCCAGACTTGACAGACCAGCATATGTATTTGCAGTAGATGTTGTTGAAGATGATAAGCCTTGGTTCCATGATATCAAATGCTTCTTGGAGGATCAGACATACCCACCTGGGGCGTCTTCCAATGATAAGAAGACGTTAAGAAGGCTAGCTAGTAGTTTCTTCCTGAATACTGACGGTTCCCTTTACAAGAGAAACTTCGATATGGTACTCCTCATATGCGTTGATAGGACAAAAGCAGACTTGTTAATGCACGAGGTGCACGAAGGATCCTTTGGTACCCATGCAGGAGGGCATGCTATGGCTAAAAAGCTGTTAAGATCAGGCTATTACTGGATCACAATGGATGCCGACTGTTGTGCTTATGCCAGAAAATGTCATAAATGCCAGATTTATGCGGATAAAGTGCATGTGCCTCCGAATCCTTTGAATGTGATGTCTTCACCCTGGCCATTTGCCATGTGGGGCATTGATATGATTGGCAAGATTGAACCGACTGCTTCAAACGGCCACAGATTCATCCTGGTTGCTATTGACTATTTCACCAAGTGGGTTGAAGCGACTTCTTATGCCAATGTTACAAGGCAAGTGGTAGCCAGATTCCTGAAGAGAGATATCATCTGTCGGTATGGAGTGCCCGAGCGAATCATTACTGACAATGGTTCCAACTTAAACAATAAAATGATGGCAGAACTATGCCGGGACTTCAAGATCCAACACCACAACTCTTCTCCTTACAGGCC
Source organism: Lathyrus aphaca (assembly GCA_963966055.1). Lineage (NCBI taxonomy): Eukaryota > Viridiplantae > Streptophyta > Magnoliopsida > Fabales > Fabaceae > Lathyrus > Lathyrus aphaca. Next base: position 168,397,721 of record OZ014519.1, read on the forward strand.
AAAGATGAATGGCGCTGTCGAGGCAGCTAATAAGAATATCAAGAAGATTGTGCAAAAGATGGTAGTCACTTATAAGGACTGGCATGAAATGCTACCATTTGCCTTGCATGGGTACCGTACGTCAATCAGAACATCCACTGGGGCAACACCGTATCAGCTTGTTTACGGTATGGAGGTAGTCCTACCTGTTGAAGTTGAATTACCCTCCCTGCGGGTACTAATGGATGTTAAGCTGAACGAAGCAGAATGGGTCCGGTCCCGATACGAACAACTGAGTCTGATCGAAGAGAAGAGATTGGTTGCAATCTGTCATGGGCAGCTGTATCATAAAAGAATGAAGAAAGCCTTCGATCAGAAAGTCAGGCTCCGAGAGTACCAAGTAGGAGATCTTGTGCTGAAAAGACTCCTCCCTCCTCATACAGACTACAAGGGCAAGTGGACTCCAAATTATGAAGGGCCATTCGTAGTAAAGAAAGTTTTCTCTGGTGGAGCACTGATGCTCAGCACTATGGATGGTGAAGACTTCCCGTCCCCTGTGAATTCAGATGCAGTTAAAAAATACTTCGCATAAAAATGACCCGCTGGACATAAAAACAGAATGTAAGTCTAGGCAAAAATAGGGCATCCCGGCGAGTCAAAGACAGAATAAAAGACTCGGGCAAAAATAAGGGAAAATAAACAAAAAAATGTACACCCGATGAGTTGAAAAGACGCATTGGACAACTCAGGCAAAAATGGGTATCCTGGTGGATTGAAAACCCGAAAGGGCGATTCACGCAAAATAAGGGAATAAGCGAACAACTGTATTCTGAATTCATCTGTATCACCTACAACTTGGTAAGCTTCGAAAGGATCAAGCTTCTTTCAGAATCAGCCTTCTTCAGAAAGCAAGATGAGAAGAACGTCAAATGTCATACGAGCCATAGCAAAGGGAAGCTCCTTGAAGCGTCATCAACATTGCCAATACCTTTTATTTATAAATTTGTAACAATCTCCTCATTTTAAGGGATTTGTTTCTTTGACTGTATCTTGCCAATTCGGGGCACGCGAATTAATAAAATCAGATTTTCAGTCATGTTTCGTCTCGTACATTTTATTTTCATTTGCAAGTATGTCTGATGTCTTTAAGATACTGATTGCATAAATACAGATGCTTCTCTTAAAATACGTGCTTGCAGGAAATATACTCACTCCCAGGAGTGCCTAAACTCTTATGATTGAATCTGGTAAAGGATACCTCGGGATTGCTTGTGCGTTTCTCTGACTTTTCAGGAATGCAGGTATTCAAAACACAGCATGGGGCATGAAAGCTTCATCCCAGCAAGCTGTAAACACCCCAAATTTGCCCTCACCCATTCACACCATGGCTTGTGACCATTTCATATGCATAAACACAATCATAGCATCTCATGTCACATTTTTTATTCACTGCATTGGTTCAAAGTCATCTGCATCTAGAGTTTGTAATCTGAGCAATTCAAGAGCTTCTTGAGCCACTCCAAAATCCATCAATCACTTCAAAGGGGTATATGTGTGTTCAAGTATCATATTATATCCTCTCAAAGTCAAGAATGTCAAAGAATCACAAGAACTGGAAATGGTGTGGAGACAGAGCCAAGTTTAACTGCCCAGATGACCTAAAATTAGGGTTTTGGTTTCAAAGGCCATAACTCCAAATTTTTTGGTCATTCTTGTTTCTATTGGTCTCTATATGGTATATGGAGTATGCATATCAATTTTCATGAAGAAATTCCATAGGGAAGTCATCTGATCAAGAGTTGACTTTTCAGGCAAGTCAGTGCAAAATCAGGGCATCTGAGGCCCCCAATAACCCAACCAAAAGGCATTCTTCATCATTTTGATTGTATATGATATTTATTTGATCATGGAAGATGTTAGAAGCTTACAAAATTCAAGAATTTCAAGTTTTTGCAAAGTTGACTTTTTGGGCAAGTTTGACTTTTAATGAAAATGCCACTTTAGGCAACTTTTTCAACCCTTACTTTTTGATCCAAAAATGCTTCAAATAAAAAAACTTTGGTCATGAAAGTTGTAGAATAGATCTTTCCCTTTTCAAAAAGTACAAGAACATGACCTAATTCATTTTTGATCAAAAGTTATGGCTTGTCAAAGTTGGCTAAAATCACAAAATTTCAAAGTTTGCACCAAGGAGGCAGAGTTGCAAATTCACTCCTCAAGGCCAATTAAGTCATCAAATGGGCTTCTAATCCACACAACATTATCACACAACATCTAAAGTTCAGAATGCACCCAAGGAATCACATGTTTCATGGCCCATGGACCAAGTTTCTTCCATAAGAACCAAAGTGAACCAAGTTGCAAAAGTCATCATATCTCCTCACCCACTTGCTGGCTAGTTTGCTGAACCACGCTAGCCCTTTTTCCTCATCATGCTGCGCAGCACACCCTTGTTGTACTAGGCTAGCAAGTGGCCCATGCTTCTCTTACACAAAGTTGACAATTTTGCAAAAGCACCCATACCAATCAAAAAAGCACATGTCATGTCATCTGACCAATAGCATTTGTTTATACAAATCAAAGGCAAGCCAAACATAACAACAAGCAAGCCTGAAACCAGCCACACCACAACATTCTCATTTTCACTCCATTGAGCAAAAGCATTCAAAACACACAACACAAGCCACAAACACCCATACAAACTTCATAAACCTTCTCAACACATCTCCCTGATCACAAAGCACCCTTCAAAGCAACCTGAAACTCAAAGAATCACAAACACGATTCTCACACCACCCTGAACAGAACTTGTTCAAACTTCCAAACCAGCCATCACAAACTCTTTCTAAGCATCAAGAGTTCATCAGGGGCCTAAAAGGAGTGGATTGCACAAAGAGAAGGGTCAGAAAGTAGCAAACTGAAAAGCTTCAAACTCAGGTAGCTTCATGAACATTTTTTCCAGAAATGGATTTTTAAGTTCCTAAGTTGTTCTTCGTGATTCACTGATCACTCTGATGTTCTTGGTTTTGAAAATGGCTAAGAAATAAGCATTTAATCTTACTCTGAAACTTTTCTGACCTAAAAATGTTTGCTTTCGATTCATGTGATTGATGAAAGATAAATGAGTTTTGAGTTAGGGTTTTGATTCGGGGGGATATGGGGATGATTTCTGTTCTTTTAGTTTTCATTTTAGTAAGGTTTTAAGGATTTTGGAGATTTTCAGGTGGGGTTCCCACCGGAGAAGACGACCGGAGGTCTTCTCCGGCCACCTGAAAAAGATTAGGGCTAATCCCTGTAATTAATGAGGGTTTGAATTTGGACCGTAGATGCAGTTGACTGGAGTTGACTCCCGCACGTTTGTGTGGCTCAGATCACATCATTAAAACCCTAATCTGTTTTATTAAATTAATAAATCATATTTAGGTTAATTAAGCCAGAAGAGATCCTGACCTTCCAATAGCGCGCGCAGTCAACCTTTGACCCCCAAGTTTGAATCTCAGCCATGGATTGTGCATACTTTCTATTTAATTAATTTTTATTTCATTTTCTTGTCATTTAATTTCTCCATTTTATTAAAAATAGCAAAAATTATTCAAAAATTCTGAAATTTTTTATACAAACTTTTATTTAATTTCAGAAACCAAAAACATTTTTATTTTTATTTTTTGCATTTTAAAAATATTTTTAAATATTTAAAAGTTTATTTTTAATTAATTAATGAGAATTAATTAATTAAAAATGCTTTTAGGTATTTAAAAATCACCAAAAAATTCATGAAACCTTTAAAAACATTTAGAAACATTGTCCAACCCTCAAACCAAATTTCTTTTTTGATCTTGATGTCTTTTGAGAATTTTTCATGGAATTAAAATCATTTTAAAACATTATTTTGATCCAAACTTCCAAAAATCATTTCTGCCTAACCATTGAAAGTTGGACCTTGATTCTTTTTGCATTGCATTGTGTTTAGCATGTAGTTTGTGAGATTAAATGGTCATGATTTGATTTTTCATTTTCCATTTGTTTGACATTTTTCTTGTTAAGGAACCCTAAAACCCTAGAAATTTTAGGAAATTCACAACTTTCATTAGGTTAAGAGTTGGAACTTCTCCTTTGGGCAGTGAGTTAGTATAGGTTTAGGGATCCTTTGAATGCATTTTCAATTTTTATCTTGGAGTTTGCTTCTGATTTTGGTTTTTGTTTGAGGCATTGATCATAAACCCTAATTTGAGCTTTCATATGCATCCATCTTGCATTTGCTTGCATACCTTGACTTGCCATAGCATTTTTTGCATCCATTTGATTCATGTGACATCTTAAGACACATTGAAAGCATGTTTGATCATTGCATCTTGCATTTGCCATGTTGTATGCCATTTGCATTTCATAACTTTTCATGTATGTTCATGTTTCTTAACTTGTTTCATTTGCATCCATGAGCTTGTATGATCATCCCCATGTGTTGTTTCATGTTTGTAGCATCTCATAGCATCATTAACATCATGTATGTGCTTCTGGTTTTGTTTCTCATCATGCCATTTCATTCCATTTTGCATTGCATTGCATTCCTTTCACTAACTTTTCAGGTGGTAAGCAACTTTGGGAAGTGGATTTGCCTTCACTTCCCACTTTTTCTTTTCATCCCTCTTATGCATCCATGCTGCATATTGTTATGTGTTTGAGTTTGAGCTTGCTCATTCTTCTTCTTCTCACTTTCTTTCTTCAAGTGACTTGACTTCTTAATTGAAGCAAGTTACTTTGCTTCTCCCGATCCTTTCATCTGCTTCCTGGTGGTTCTATTGAAGACTTCTCTTGTAAACCTCACAAACTTTAGGAACAACCAAGCATGACAATGATTAGGGTTTTGATTAGTCCCCCACTTAGTTTTTACCTTTGTGTCTCATTGAGTCTTCTCTTTTCACCTCATAATCAGGGACTAAACCCTAAAGGCTTTAAGGCTTTGTGATTAAGCTTATGCCTGCATCCTTCAATTAGGATGGAGTGTATAACTTTAATCCTAAGTGTTAAACCCTTAATGTGTTTAAATCCTTTAATCAATTCACATAATAACCACCAAGACTTCACACTTGTAACTTGGGACTTGCATTAGGGTTCTAATTCTTCCTTAACTGGTTAAGAAGGACTAACCCTAGTGTTAATGGACAAGTCCCCCTCAAGTTGTCTTACAAATCATAAAATTCACTTCATCATCTTATCATTAACTAAAATCCATCTAATAAAGGCTTTGTTTTGTCATGAGTTTAATCCCTAATCATGGATTAAGTTGAGGAGCTTTCCTCAGCTTAAACATTCTCATCTATTATCCTTCTATTAGGATGGTGTAATAAGTCTGTTTAATCCCTGATTATGGCTTAATCTCATTACTTAACACTAAACAAAAACACCAAAAACATCTAAATAATCACAAGTAGGTTAATGATCTTAATCCTACATCATGGTGATTAAGTGTGAGAAGCTGACTTCACACTTAAGGTATTCTCATTACCCCTAATCAGAGGGAAGATGTGATGAGTTTACTAACCCATTGGTTTAGGCTTGAGCTCATTAACTTATGACCAACTTTCAAAAGCAATAAAAGACTGAAAAGACAAAAACAAACAATAAGCGTCTCCTCCGGGATTCTTTTCTCATCACCTTCACTCACAAACGAGAACTTGCTTCTTCCGTCTAATGCAAGACAGTTTGCACCTGAGCCAGACAGGTCATACACTTGAGCATAGGCAAGCAAGGAGTTCACAAGTCAAGTCATCTTTCAGTCTCTTTGGGTCGAACTACGGTGTTCTGACTTCCTCATTGCACGAGAGAATACGTAGGCATAACTTAACAGTTATCGAACAAAAGTCTCTGTATATTCCCCCTCTTTCCAGCTTTATTTTCTTAAGCCTCATGATCTTGAGCATCTCATTCTTTGTTCTTACACTGACACATCATTTATACACTTTACACTCCCTTTCACACTGACACCTGTACATTCTTTTCCAGCTATTTTATACACAGATTGCACTGACACTACCCCTTTAAAACACAAATCTTTTAAGCGTGGATCCCGTCGAGTACGACGGACAATCTGGGTGCTAATACCTTCCCAGGTTGTAACCAACCCCCTTTCTCAGTCTCTCTGGTTCGCAACCGTCTTATCCATATCTTTCTAGGTCTATGCAGCATTGCCTTTCCTCCGGCATAAAAAATGCCTAGCTGGCGACTCTTTTCTTCTCCAGTGAGTTCACTGCCGTGTGTTCTCATTGTTCTTTTCGCCGACCGTTCGCGTCTGTACCTTTATTTGGGTCATTCCCATTTATCGGGAGCGACAGCTTGGCGACTCTGCTGGGGACCCTTACACTGCAACCAGGGCTTCTGGTTCTTTTTGTGGGTTCCTCCTAGCGCTTGATTGATTTGTGTTTACTGGGGTGCTATGTGCTATCTGTGCTTGTATATTTATTCTTGATTATTGCTTTATGTACAGTTGCTTTATTGCTTTCTTTATAGCTTTGCATATATCATATTGTCATACTGTGCTGGTTGGATCTATTTGTTGCTTTGGTGGTTGGTTGTGCTATTGAGAGTTGAGGTCCTATACCTGGGACCTGAGTGACACCTAGGCTAGAGTGGTTCATATTCTTTCCCATTCCATCTCGGTCTGGTGCGGGAATATGAAACACGGTTCAGATATGAGTTTCTTCTTGAGAACTCTGTGTTGCAGATTTCCTGCAATACTAGGGCTATCTGGGAAGCCTGCTAAGTCTGGATGACCTATAGTATTGACCTTCAGAAACTGAGGTGAATTAGAGGAGGAACTTTTATGGTTATTGTAAACACTGTACCTCCGGGTTAGAAGTGTTTACACTTCTCATAACTGATCCAAGTATGAGGATCCTTGTTTTAGAACACTACCTGTGAGGGGGTTGGGTTGTTTACAGGTTTGCAGGTACCCTTGACCTCCACATACCCTGTTACTTTGTTTTGACTAAGAGTACTCCATCTTGGAACAGTTCTTGTGATTTTTAACCCTGGACATGTGGCTCTTTATTTGAGTCCCCCACCTTGGTTACTGGATTTATGAACCTCCATCTGGATTTCTTGAACATACCTGGACTTATATCAGAGCACTTGATCAGATCCAGCTCAGTCACAAACCCTTGCATATCATTTGCATACATCATCATTGCATCATTTTAACATTTGCTTATTTGTTTTTCAGGGTATCCATACTTTATTTTGGCTTGGTTTTGACCCCATCTTCAGCATAGACCTATCTACTTCAGCTATCTGCTACCTGCTTCAGTCACCTGCTTCAGTCACCAGTCTCATCCTGTCAGTGGCCCTTTTTCTAGTATCAGTCATCATCAGCACCTGTCTCAACTCTTCTTCAACAACATGGCACCTAAGGAGAGTAACATCTCCTATCATTTCTTTCAGCCTGAGCTAGCTGACATCAGGAAGATTCATACCCTGATTACTCCAGACCATATACCACTTTTCAGAGAACACTATGGAGGTATACTTGATGTGGTTATGGATTTGGACCCTTCACAGAGGAGCTTGATTCATACTTGCCTGCAGTTCTATGATCCCCCTCTGAGGTGTTTCACTTTTCAGGATTTTCAGTTGGGACCTTTATTAGAGGAGTATTCATCATTGGTTGGTGTGCCTATCAGGGGTGGAGTCCCTTTCAACCCTGAGATGGCTTTTCCAAGTAATGAAGAAGTGGCAAGGGCATTGCATTTGGAACCAGTTCTGATTGGGCAGAATATGACCACCAAGGCTGGAGTCTCTGGCCTGCATTTGGATTTCTTGATCTCTCAAGCTACCCTGAAGGCTTCTTTGGGAGAGTGGAAAGCAGTCTGTGCTTTGTTGGCCCTTAGCATATATGGGGTCATTTTGTTTGCAGATGAGCCTAAGTTTGTTAGCAAGAATGCAATCCATCTTTTCATCCTGAGGAACCCAGTGCCCACTTTATTGGGGGATTTCTACTACTCTGTCCACCAAAGGAATGAAAAGCAAAGAGGAAGATTGGTGAGGTGCTGTGCTCCCCTGTTCCATACCTGGCTACTCAAGCACTTGCCAAAGACTGATGCATTTTTGAATCCTCATCAGCAGAGGAACTGGGCTAGAAGACTCACTGCTTTAACTTCAGCTGATATCAGGTGGTGCACTCAAAGCACAAAGGGCAGGGATATCATTACCAGTTGTGGGCAGTTCCCCAATGTACCCCTGATAGGAGTGAAGAGTTGCATCAACTACAACCCTCAGCTATTCAAAAGACAACTCGGCTATGCATTGGTCCACACTCCTAAGGCACAAGACTTGGCTGAGACTCTTTACTGTGAGAACAAGCCTAATCTGGCTATTGTCAGGCAAGCAGCCTGGGCCTGGGACAATGTGCAGACTAAAGGAGTAACCATTCTGGGGAAGTGCAACAATGTGGCATCAACACAGTACTATGAGTGGTCCCATGCCAGGGCTCAATTTTCTGGGATGCCCTTTACCATGGAAGATATACTTGGACCATCCTCAGCACCACCTCCTGTCACTGTCAGTTTGGAGGAGTTTGAGAAATTGAAAGAGAGAAATGAGAAGTTGACTCAGGCTCTACAGAAGACTCTCTGGGAGAGGAGTGATGGTAGGTTGGATATTGAGAGGTTAGAGAAGCTGAAAGTGGAGCATCTAGCCAGAATTGAAAATTCAGAGGATTATATCAAGAAGTCTAGGGCTGAAGAGCAGATCTTGAAGAATGCCTGCAAGGAAGCCCAGTTCCAAAAAGCCAGGACTGATTTGTATCTGAAGGAGAGTCAAGCTAGGTGGGTCAGAATCACCGAAGCTCGTACTTTGGAAGATAAGAGGATTCAGGACAAGATTGAGCAGCTAGAAGCTAGTACAAAAGAGCAACAGGAAGCCCTGGCAGCAGCCCAGAGGGAGATCTCAGAGCTGAAGATTAGAGCTGGAGTGAAGAGGTCAAAGGACCAGAGTCAACACAAGAAGCTAACTGCAGCTGTTACTACCAGGAATCTCCTTATCAGGAATCTCACAGAGCGTCCAGCTGATCCTGTGACTGAAGCACTTCTCAAGGAAGTTCAGGAGGATGAGTTTGGTCTTGGTGTCTGACTTTTGCTTGTTGTTGCTTTCATTTCATGTACTTTTATTTTCTTATGTTGTATTTTGACCCCTCGGGGCATGTTTTGTAAAGAACAAACTATGTATCATTTGCTTTTTGTAATATATGTATCAGTTTGTTCCATTTGAGTTTCCTTCAAAGCAACATCAACATCATCTTCAAGGGTCTGGAAAGGTCAAAACCAAGTTCCAAGCCGGTTACCTTGGAAACAAATAAGCATACTGCATTGCATGCTAACCCTTTGTTTGTTTTGTAGGTTTGTTTTGTTTTTTTGTTACTAACTCTGTTGTGATCTCAGGAACTATTGCTCGGCGTCGGGTGTTCCCACTCAACCGTCCACACAGATATCCAACCCGTAACAACCTTCCGGGTATACAGATGGACCAGGTACAACAGGACCTTACAGAGGTCAGGAACCAAATGGCCAATGAAAGATTGGAAATGAGGGCTCAGATGACACAATTTATGGAGGTGATGAACAATATGGCTCAGAGCCAAGAGAGATTAAGGGCAATGGTAGAGAGGCAGAATCAGGAAGACCCCCATCTAGGGACTGCAGGGACAAGCAACAACGAGAGGGTTCAGCCTCATGTCAACCCCCCTGTATTTGGACCCCACCTTCATCCAGAGATCAACATCCCTGCTAATGTACAAGGGAATGCTACTACAGGTAGGGTACTGCAAGAAGACCCCCAGGAAGATCAGTTCACGGTGATGGGAGCTGGGGAAGAGGCCTATGACAGAAGGCTGGACGAAATTGCTGAAAAATTAAGATCCTTGGAGTCTCAAAACTCTTTGGGTTTTGATGTTATGGACATGGGCTTAGTGGACGGAGTCAGGATTCCCCATAAGTTTAAGCCTCCTTGTTTTGAAAAGTACAATGGGACCTCCTGCCCACGGACCCACTTACAGTCCTTTCTGGGGAGGTTGAAGGCATACACCATGGACGAGAAGCTATGGATGTTTTATTTTGAGGATAGCTTAACGGGAGCTTCAAGGGAATGGTACTCACATCTGACTAGAGCAACCATCAGGTGTTGGAAGGATTTGGCAGAGGCCTTCATTAGACAATACCAGTATAATTTGGATATGGCACCCAACAGGACCCTCCTGATGGGGATGTCACAATCATCTAGAGAAAGCTTCCGGGAGTACGCCCAGAGGTGGAGGCAGCTGGCTGCTGCTGTCCAGCCACCTATGTCAGAGAGGGAGATGGCAGATATGTTTATGAACACCCTCCAAGGAACATACATTGATAGGCTAGCTGCCTTTTCTTCTACCAGCTTTGCAGATGTCGTTATAGCTGGAGAGAGAATTGAGAGCCTGTTAAAGATGGGCAAAATTTCTGACAACGGTGCCAGCTCATCCAACAACACAAGGAAGCCTTTTGTGGGCCAAAGAAGAACTGGTGAGACTAATGCTATCCACGCCAGCAGGGGCAGACCCCAATATGTTCACAGGTCTGTGGCAGCAGTCACCATTCCCGCTCCAATTCATCCACAACCAGCTTATCAACCACAACAACAGAATTATCAGCAACAAAATCAGTATCCTCCTCAGAGAAATTACAACAACACCAACAATAATCAGCAAAGACCGTTCCAAAAGAGACCTTCTCAGGCCAATAGGGTAATTGATCCGATCCCTATGCCATATGCCACATTACTGCCACAACTCCTGAAACTCAACCTGGTTGAGCTAAGGACATTGGCACCTCCAGATCCTGCCAGTCTACCCAGGAATTACGACTCCAACGCCAGATGTGCTTTTCATTCAAATGCACTTGGCCACAGTACAGAGAAGTGCAGAGCCTTGCACATGAAGGTACAAGACCTGGTAGACTCTAAAGCTCTGAACTTTGCACCACCACCGAATGTTAACAAGAACCCTATGCCAAACCACGGAGGTCCCAGAATCAATGCTATTGAAGAAGACAAGCCGTCTTACTTGATAACCAGTGTGGGTCAGATTCGGACACCGTTGGTAGAGATTAAAGCTCAACTCCTCGAATGTCAAATGTTCCCGGGATGTGAACTAGGGTGTGCTTATTGCAACATTTCAGTGAATGGTTGTGATAACTTGAGAGATGGCATATATGGTCTCATCCGGAGTGGCTTGCTTCAAATCACAACATCAATTCCTACCAATCCAGCAATCTCATCAGCAACAATTCCCGTGTCTTCTACAACTGCAACAACCATTGTTCCAAACAACTCCTCAGCTTCATCAACAAATGCTTCATCTGTTATTTCAACGGACCAGATATCAGCAAACATCCCTTCTACAACTTCAGCACCCCTTCATTCAGAGTCTCCTACAACAACAACACCCATCCTTCCAACAATGTCTCCTACAACTTCAGCAGCAAATGTCTCAACGGTTACAATTTATTATGATCCTGAAAATGATTCTGCCTACAACTCACAAAATGCCACTCCCATCAGAGCACCAGTCACAATATACTATGATCCATAGACTATCATGGTCCCTTCTGCAGCTGCCATCTGTCCAGTCACTATCACAGTGCCTGGGCCAGTACCTTATGAAAGCAGTAACGCCATCCCCTGGCATTACGGCTCTGATCTATACTGCGAAGGGCAGAAAATCACTCTTGAATCATCAACCCCTGCACCACAAATAGACAATGTGGGGGGAGGCGGAGGCTTCACTCGAAGCGGACGTCTCTTCGCTCCACAAATTCAAAGACCCACTGCCGAAGCAGAAGCTGCTGCCAAGGCAAAAGGGAAAAGCTTGGTGCAAGAAGAGCAAATTGTTAAGGAAGCTTTGAAAACACCTTTTGATCAAGAAATTGATGAATTCATGAGAATTATAAAGAAAAGTGATTACAAAATAGTGGACCAGCTTCACCAGACGCCTTCTAAGATCTCCATTCTATCATTGCTTATGTGCTCCGAGGCTCATCGGAATGCACTACTAAAATTTTGCACGCAGCTTATGTGCCAGAAGAGATCACCGTCAATCAGTTAGAAGCTGTGGTTGGAAATGTTAATGCTAGTCATGGATTAGGGTTCACCAACACTGATTTGACTACGGAAGGCCGCAATCATAACAAGGCTTTGCACATTACCATGGAATGTAAAGGTGCAGTTCTTTCCCATGTGCTGGTAGACACAGGATCATCCCTCAATGTCTTACCTAAAAAAGCCCTTGTGAAGCTAGAGTATGAAGGATTGGCATTACGTCCCAGTAACTTAGTAGTGAGAGCCTTTGACGGTTCTAAGAGATCAGTTCTGGGAGAAATTGAGTTGCCTATAACGATTGGCCCGCAAACTTTCAAAACGACCTTCTACGTGATGGATATACAGCCTGCCTACAGCTGTCTATTGGGTAGGCCATGGATTCACGCCGCTGGCGCCGTGACCTCAACCCTTCACCAGAAGTTAAAATTCGAGTGGGAGGGCCAAGTCGTTACTATCTGTGGAGAGGAGGATATTTTTGTTAGCCACCTGGCTACCTACAAATACATTGAGATGGATGGGGAGATCCACGAAACAATGAGTCAAGGGTTTGAGGCCTTGAACATAAATGAAACTTCTGCTGTACCTGGAACCTCGATGACATCATACCAACAAGCCCGGAAGGTTGTTGAAGAAGGAACTGCCCAAGGCTGGGGCCAGTTGTTACCTGTGAAGAAGAAAGAGGATAGATTTGGGTTGGGTTACAAACCAACTCAACAAGATCAAGCAGAGGCTGCTAAGAAGCCCAACTTTGTTAGTGGGGGGATGCTCACCCCCGATGCTGTCAACAATGTGGAAGACGAGGATGAAAGCGACCGCAACCTGGAGAGTTGGATCCGTCCAAAGATCCCGGGGAGCAGTATCTCAAACTGGTCTTCCCAGGAAATTATAAGAGTTACTCCTGCAGAGTAATTATTATTTCCTGTATATTTTAAGCATGCATCAAGTCTTGCATCTTGCCCAAGATGACAAGACTCATTTTGTAATCGGGCCATCTGTAATTTTTGTGCAACAAGATTAATCAATGAAATATCAGACATCTTTTGCAAATGAGTCTTCTTCTTTTCCGCTCACTGTTTTTCCCATTTTTCTTTTTGTACAAAAAATAATAAATGGCAATGTTTTCAAAATGACAACTTTATTTCACTTTTCTAAACAAGATTAAAATCAATCACTAAAATGAACAAACTGAACCCTTGCAGAGAGTGCCTTCCAGACATCACCGACAACAGCACGGCTATGACTTCGTATGACTTTGACAATCCGATCAATCAAGCTGATGAAGGGGTTGAAGAAGAATATGAACTTCCTGAAGAGCTAGCCAGATTGTTGAGACAAAAGGAAAGGGTTATCACTCCTCACCAGGAGGAGGTAGAGACGATCAATCTTGGTACAGATGAAGATGTGAAAGAAGTTAAAATCGGGGCCTGCTTACAAGACTCAGTGAAGAGACGACTGATTGACCTGCTTCAAGAGTATGTGGACGTGTTTGCTTGGTCTTATCAAGATATGCCAGGGTTGGACACCGACATTGTTGTGCACAAGCTACCTTTAAGAGAAGAATGCCCACCGGTTAAACAGAAACTGCGCTGTACTCGCCCAGACATGGCAATGAAGATCAAAGAAGAGGTACAAAAGCAGTGGGACGTCGGGTTCCTTGCTGTAACTAGCTATCCGCCGTGGGTGGCTAACATAGTACCTGTGCCTAAGAAAGGAGGCAAAGTGAGAATGTGCGTTGACTACCGGGACCTGAATAGAGCTAGCCCAAAGGATGACTTCCCATTACCTCACATCGATGTATTGGTGGATAATACGGCTCAGTTCTCGGTATTCTCCTTCATGGACGGATTTTTAGGATACAACCAGATCAAAATGTCACCTGAAGACATGGAGAAGACAACCTTCATCACACCCTGGGGCACGTTCTGTTACAAGGTGATGCCATTCGGATTAAAGAATGCTGGTGCAACATATCAACGGGCTATGTTGACATTATTCCATGATATGATCCATAAAGAAATCGAATGTTATGTGGATGACATGATTGCCAAGTCCCTTACTGAAGAAGACCACCTGGTAAATCTGCTGAAGCTGTTCAAGCGTCTGAGGAAGTACCAACTGAAGTTGAACCCCAACAAGTGCACATTCGGGGTGCGATCGGGTAAGCTGCTGGGTTTTATTGTGAGCGAGAAAGGCATTGAAGTCGACCCTGATAAAGTCAAAGCCATTCAAGAAATGCCTGCACCGAAGACAGAAAAGGAAGTTCGAGGGTTCTTAGGACGATTGAACTACATTTCACGGTTCATATCTCACCTCACAGCAACCTGTGAGCCCTTGTTCAAGCTGTTGAGAAAAGAACAAACGGTCAGGTGGAATGAAGACTGCCAGAAGGCTTTTGACAAGATCAAGGAGTACTTGCAAGAACCTCCAATCCTTATGCCTCCAGTTGAAGGAAGACCTCTGATAATGTACTTGACAGTATTAGAAGAGTCAATGGGGTGTGTGCTGGGCCAGCATGACGAGTCTGGTCGAAAAGAGTATGCAATATACTACCTAAGCAAAAAGTTTACCGACTGTGAACAAGGTTATTCACTGCTCGAGAAAACTTGCTGTGCTTTAGCGTGGGCTGCTCGCCGACTGAGACAGTATATGTTGACCCACACTACTTTGTTGATCTCAAAGATGGACCCAGTTAAGTACATATTTGAGAAGCCAGCACTTACCGGACGGGTTGCAAGATGGCAAATGATCCTCACAGAATATGACATCCAGTACACTTCTCAGAAAGCCATCAAGGGCAGTGTATTGTCTGAATATCTTGTTGAGCAACCCATTGATGATTACCAGCCTATGAGATTTGACTTCCCTGATGAAGACATCATGTTCATAAAAGCAAAAGATCATGAAGAGCCTATTCACACTGAAGGGCCTGACCCGGAAGAAGAATGATCTATGATGTTTGATGGGGCTGTTAATATGAATGGTCGTGGTGTTGGTGCAGTACTCATTACACCCAAAGGAGTTCACATGCCTTTCTCGGCAAAACTCACTTTCAACTGCACTAACAACGAAGCTGAACACGAAGCATGCATTATGGGACTTGAGGAAGCCATTGACCTCAGGATCAAGACATTGACTGTATTCGGAGATTCGGCTCTGGTAATCAATCAGACCAACGGCAAATGGTACACCCACCAGGATCATCTGATACCTTACAGGGATTATACAAGGAGATTATTGACTTTCTTTACAACGGTCAAGCTTGAGTATATCCCTCGGGACGAGAATCAGTTTGCAGATGCTCTTGCTACCATTTCGTCCATGATCAAAGTTCAAGCTGCCAACTTTGTACCTCAGATCTCAGTGTCCAGACTTGACAGACCAGCATATGTGTTCACAGCAGATGTTGTCAAAGATGATAAGCCTTGGTTCCACGACATTAAGTGCTTCTTGGAGGACCAAACATACCCACCTGGGGCATCTTCCAATGATAAGAAGACTTTGAGAAGGCTTGCTGGTAGTTTCTTCCTGAACACTGATGGTTCCCTGTATAAGAGAAACTTTGATATGGTACTCCTCAGATGCGTTGATAGAACAGAAGCAGACTTGTTAATGCATGAAGTGCACGAAGGATCTTTTGGTACCCATGCTGGAGGGCATGCCATGGCTAAAAACTTGCTAAGATCAGGCTATTACTGGATCACAATGGATGCCGACTGTTGTGCCTACGCCAGAAAATGCCATAAATGCCAGATTTATGCGGATAAGGTGAATGTGCCTCCCAATCCTTTGAATGTGATGTCTTCACCCTGGCCCTTTGCTATGTGGGGCATTGACATGATTGGAAAGATTGAGCCAACTGCTTCAAATGGCCACAGATTCATCCTGGTTGCCATTGACTATTTCACCAAATGGGTCGAGGCAGCTTCATATGCAAATGTTACAAGGCAAGTGGTAGCCAGATTTCTGAAGAAAGATATCATCTGTCGATACGGAGTTCCCGAACGAATCATTACTGATAATGGTTCTAACCTAAACAACAAAATGATGGCAGAGCTGTGCCGGGACTTCAAGATCCAGCATCACAATTCTTCTCCTTACAGGCCAAAGATGAATGGCGCTGTTGAGGCCGCAAATAAAAATATCAAGAAGATTGTGCAGAAGATGGTAGTCACTTACAAAGACTAGCATGAAATGCTACCATTTGCCTTGCATGGGTACCGCACGTCAATCAGGACATCCACTGGGGCAACACCGTATCAACTTGTGTATGGTATGGAAGCAGTCCTACCTGTTGAAGTTGAATTACCCTCTCTACGGGTACTGATGGATGTTAAACTGAGTGAAGCAGAATGGGTTCGAGCCCGATACGAACAACTGAGTCTGATTGAAGAGAAAAGATTGGCTGCAATCTGTCATGGGCAGTTATATCAGAAGAGAATGAAGAAAGCCTTCGATCAGAAAGTCAGGCACCGAGAGTACCAAGTAGGAGATCTTGTGCTGAAAAGAATCCTCCCTCCTCATACAGACCACAGGGGCAAGTGGACCCCGAACTATGAAGGACCATTCATAGTAAAGAAAGTTTTCTCTGGTGGAGCACTGATGCTCAACACTATGGATGGTGAAGACTTCCCGTCCCCTGTGAATTCAGATGCAGTTAAAAAATACTTCGCATGAAAAATGACCCGCTGGACACAAAAACAGAATGTAAGTCCAGGCAAAAATAGGGCATCCCGGCGAGTCAAAAACAGAATAAAAGACTCGGGCAAAAATAAGGGAAATAAACAAAGAAAAAAATGTACACCCGCTGAGTTGAAAAGCCGCATTGGACAACTCAGGCAAAAATGGGTATCCCGATGGATTGAAAACCCGAAAGGGCGATCCAGGCAAAATAAGGGAATAAGTGAACAACTGCATTCTGATTTCGTCTGTATCGCTTACAACTCGGTAAGTTTCGAAAGGATCAAGCTTCAATCAGAATCAGCCTTCTTCAGAAAGCAAGACGAGAAGAACGCCAAATGTCATACGAGTCATAGCAAAGGGAAGCTCCTTAAAGCGTCGTCAACATTGCCAACACATTTTGTTTCTCAATTTGTAACAATCTCCTCATTTTAGGAGATATGTTTCTTTGACTGTACCTTGCCAATTCAGGACACATGAATTAATAAAATCAGATTTTCAGTCACGTTTCGTCTCGTCCATTTTATTTTCATTTGAAAAATGTCTGATGTCTCCAAAGGTTTGATTGCATGAATACAGATGCTTATTTTCAAAAATAAAAACACGTGCTTACAGGAAATATACTTACTCTCAGAAATGTCTAACTCCTATGACGGAATCCAGTAAAGGATACCTCGGGATTACTTGTGCGTTTCTCCATCTTTTCAGGATTGCAGGTATCCAAAGCACAACAGGGGGCCTGTAAGCTTTATCCCAGCAAACTGGCAAATCAACACTCAATCTCAGCACCCAAAGTGTTTTCTCCCCAGATGAGTTGCCACTCATTACTATTCCCCAGCCGAGGTGCCAATCGTTCTTCCTCCTCAGTCGAGTACAAAAGCTAGGGAGCCATCTCCCCACAGAACTTCAGCCTCTATCCAGAAGAGCAACGCATGAAGGAATCACAACAGAGTGACGAAAGCTTTTACAAACCCCAGCTGGGTCTCTCATTTATAAGGATAAATATATCAGTAACCTATATCCCCAAGCAATAACATCTCATCAGGTCTATCAAATGACCTCATCCCCAGCTGGGATGTCCACTTCAACAGATCGACCAGAGATCTTCACAGCAACGGGATCCGAATCCCGGATCGTTATCCTTGCATAATCATAGCATCCGCATCATATTCACCCACAAAGCGTAGCATTCCGTCTAGTACGGAGCATTACGGCAAAAATCAAACATATTGCATAATCATAAGCCATGTTCTGAATCAAACACTTGTGAATATTGAAATCCATCAACAGTATACTCCCCAGATTCCCCAGCAAAAGCAGTTGCCTCACATTCACAAACACCAGTATATACTCCTTTAGACACCCGTCCGTGTCATCATTCCTCAGTAAAGTCGCCAGAACACTCTTTGCAAACAGTACCACCCGCATTACAGATACTTTTTGACACCCGTCTATGTCATACCCCCAGCCGAAAGCCAAAGACATCCTCTTCGCACTCACATGTACTTATATAATTTCCTTGACATCCGTCCGTGTCATTTTCCCCAGTACAGTAACATAAACACTTTGTATATCAGATATTCGTTCATACTATACTTTTCTCCTTTTAACACTCGTCCGTGTCACTCTCCCCAACAGTTAAACACTCATCTATACACCACTCACACTTATACAGGTACTCGTCCGTATCTTGTATACACCATGTATATCCCCACAGATTCGACACTCGTCCGTGTTCTTTGTTAACCAGTTGGTACTCATCCGTACCATCATCCCAGAACATGCGTCAAGCGTTTGTTTCTACCTGATACTCGTCCGTATCATAGTCTTAAGGATGCTTGTCCGCATCTTTAATCCATACACTGTGTCAAACACTCTTGTCTTCTTGAATATAGATACTCGTCTGTGTCTACTATTCCCCAGAAATGTCCCTTCAGATTCAACACTCGTCCGTGTTCTCTGTTAACCCGTTGATACTCGTCCGTATCATCATCTCTGAACGTGTGTCAGTATTTGTTTCTACCCGATACTCGTCCGTATCGTAGTCTTAAGGATGCTCGTCCGCATCTTTAATCTATACACAAACATATAAACACTTATACTTTTATTTCTTGGATATAAACACTCGTCCGTGTTTACTATTCCCCAGTAGATCGCTACCAAAGCAAATTTTCTTTTTTATCTGACATTCGTCCTGTGTCATGATAAACCCTGAGAGCAGCCGTACCCTGCTAGGTGGTCGTCCTCCACCTCTTGATGGTCGTCCTCCATCATGCTCATCCGATGGCCGTCCCCATCGTTGATTTTCTATACGACATTCGTCCTATGTCGTGATATTTAGCAGCCGTCCCCTGCTAGGTGGTCGTCCTCCACCTCTTGATGATCGTCCTTCATCATTTCATCCAATGGCCGTCCCCATTGTTGATTTTGGTTATCTGGCATTCGTCCTATGTCATGATAAACCTTGAGAGCAGCCGTCCCCTGCTAGGTGGTCGTCCTCCACCTCTTGATGGTCGTCCTCCATCATGCTCATCCGATGGCCGTCCCCATTGTTGACCTTTTATCCGGCATTCGTCCTATGTCGCGATATTTAGCAGCCGTCCCCTGCTAGGTGGTCGTCCTCCACCTTAGATGACCGTCCCTCATCTTATCCCCAACAGAGCAACCGTCCCCTGCTAGGTGATCGTCCCTCACCTTTGATGACCGTACCTCATCATCTGTTTATTTCATTTATTCTTTAACCCGATGGTCGTCCCCGTCGTGGTCCCTTTTCCTTTTCCTGATGATCGTCCTTCATCAGTTTAGCCCGATGGCCGTCCCCATCGCTGGTTACTTTACTTTGTGAACTTGATGGCCGTCCCCATCATGTTTCATTAATCCCCAGAGAATTTTACAGCTTTACTTGATGGCCGTCCCCATCATAATTCTTTTTATCCCCAGCATGACGGCCGTCCCCGTCATTGCTTCACTTTCCGCACTTTTCCAGCATGTCGGTCGTCCCCGTCATTGCTCTTTACCCAGCAGTCGTCCTCTGCTCGACGGTCGTCCTCCGTCGCCCACAATTTACAATATACTTTATTTTCTTTTACAATCTATATCCCTTTTCTTCTTCATTCTGTGAGTGCAAATTTTGGACTTTCTTTGGTATTCAACCACAAGTTATCTTGTTTGCCTGTTAAGCCGTTGCTTACAACCTGCACAGCTAACTCATGTTTGAATAGGGGCAGCTGTAAACACCCCAAATTTGCCCTCACACATTCACACCATGGCTTGTGACCATTTCATATGCATAAACACAATCATAGCATCTCATGTCACATTTTTGATTCACTGCATTGGTTCAAAGTCATCTGCATCTAGGGTTTGTAATCTGAGCAATTCAAGAGCTTCTTGAGCCACTCCAAAAGCCATAAATCACTTCAAAGGGGTCTATGTATGTGTGTTCAAGTATCATATTATATCCTCTCAAAGTCAAGAATGTCAAAGAATCACAAGAACTGGAAATGGTGTGGAGACAGAGCCAGGTTTAACTGCCCAGATGACCTAAAATTAGGGTTTTGGTTTCAAAGGCCATAAATCCAAATTTTTTGGTCATTCTTGTTTATATTGGTCTCTATATGGTATAGGGAGTATTCATATCAATTTTCATGAAGAAATTCCATAGGGAAGTCATCTGATCAAGAGTTGACTTTTCAGGCAAGTCAGTGCAAAATCAGGGCATCTGAGGCCCCCAATAACCCAACCAAAAGGCATTCTTCATCATTTTTATTGTATATGATCTTTATTTGATCATGGAAGATGTTATAAGCTTACAAAATTCAAGAATTTCAAGTTTTTGCAAAGTTGACTTTTTGGGCAAGTTTGACTTTTAATGAAAATACCACTTTAGGCAACTTTTTCAACCCTTACTTTTTGATCCAAAAATGCTTCAAATAAAAAAACTTTGGTCATGAAAGTTGTAGAATAGATCTTTCCCTTTTCAAAAAGTACAAGAACATGACCTAATTCATTTTTGATCAAAAGTTATGGCTTGTCAAAGTTGGCTTAAATCACAAAATTTCAAAGTTTGCACCAAGGAGGCAAAGTTGCAAATTCACTCCTCAAGGCCAATTAAGTCATCAAATGGGCTTCTAATCCACACAACATGATCACACAACATCTAAAGTTCAGAATGCACCCAAGGAATCACATGTTTCATGGCCCATGGACCAAGTTTCTTCCATAAGAACCAAAGTGAACCAAGTTGCAAAAGTCATCATATCTCCTCACCCACTTGCTGGCTAGTTTGCTGAACCACCCTAGCCCTTTTTTCTCATCATGCTGCGCAGCACACCCTTGTTGTACTAGGCTAGCAAGTGGCCCATGCTTCTCTTACACAAAGTTGACAATTTTGCAAAAGCACCCATACCAATCAAAAAAGCACATGTCATGTCATCTGACCAATAGCATTTGTTTATACAAATCAAAGGCAAGCCAAACATAACAACAAGCAAGCCTGAAACCAGCCACACCACAACATTCTCATTTTCACTCCATTGAGCAAAAGCATTCAAAACACACAACACAAGCCACAAACACTCATACAAACTTCATAAACCTTCTCAACACATCTCCCTGATCACAAAGCACCCTTCAAAGCAACCTGAAACTCAAAGAATCACAAACACGATTCTCACACCACCCTGAACAGAACTTGTTCAAACTTCCAAACCAGCCATCACAAACTCTTTCTAAGCATCAAGAGTTCATCAGGGGCCTAAAAGGAGTGGATTGCACAAAGAGAAGGGGTCAGAAAGTAGCAAACTGAAAAGCTTCAAACTCAGGTAGCTTCATGAACATTTTTTCCAGAAATTGATTTTTAAGTTCCTAAGTTGTTCTTCGTGATTCACTGATCACTCTGATGTTCTTGGTTTTGAAAATGGCTAAGAAATAAGCATTTAATCTTACTCTGAAACTTTTCTGACCTAAAAATGTTTGCTTTCGATTCATGTGATTGATGAAAGATAAATGAGTTTTGAGTTAGGGTTTTGATTCGGGGGGATATGGGGATGATTTCTGTTCTTTTAGTTTTCATTTTAGTAAGGTTTTAAGGATTTTGGAGATTTTCAGGTGGGGTTCCCACCGGAGAAGACGACCGGAGGTCTTCTCCGGCCACCTGAAAAAGATTAGGGCTAATCCCTGTAATTAATGAGGGTTTGAATTTGGACCGTAGATGCAGTTGACTGGAGTTGACTCCCGCGCGTTTGTGTGGCTCAGATCACATCATTAAAACCCTAATCTGTTTTATTAAATTAATAAATCATATTTAGGTTAATTAAGCCAGAAGAGATCCTGACCTTCCAATAGCGTGCGCAGTCAACCTTTGACCCCCAAGTTTGAATCTCAGCCATGGATTGTGCATACTTTCTATTTAATTAATTTTTATTTCATTTTCTTGTCATTTAATTTCTCCATTTTATTAAAAATAGCAAAAATTATTCAAAAATTCTGAAATTTTTTATACAAACTTTTATTTAATTTCAGAAACCAAAAACATTTTTATTTTTATTTTTTGCATTTTAAAAATATTTTTAAATATTTAAAAGTTTATTTTTAATTAATTAATGAGAATTAATTAATTAAAAATGCTTTTAGGTATTTAAAAATCACCAAAAAATTCATGAAACCTTTAAAAACATTTAGAAACATTGTCCAACCCTCAAACCAAATTTATTTTTAGATCTTGATGTCTTTTGAGAATTTTTCATGGAATTAAAATCATTTTAAAACATTATTTTGATCCAAACTTCCAAAAATCATTTCTGCCTAACCATTGAGAGTTGGACCTTGATTCTTTTTGAATTGCATTGTGTTTAGCATGTAGTTTGTGAGATTAAATGGTCATGATTTGATTTTTCATTTTCCATTTGTTTGACATTTTTCTTGTTAAGGAACCCTAAAA